>CAOLHI010001570.1:0-363244 GCA_948474755.1 Ctenosaura bakeri | reverse complement strand
GTTGGACCATAACACCATTTGGAAAAAGTCTGTCTAAGTTGCTCATGTTTTGGTATTGTCTTATTTATATTACTCTGATGCATTATACATGGAGTTGCCCTTGAAAAGCTTTTTTCATTTGGCAAAACTGGGCTGCAAAGCTGTTAACACAGCTGCCTAACAACTATATTAAGCTAATATTCTTCCACTTGTAACATTTTGCAGTCCATTTCCTGGTCGGTTGTGTGTGTGTGTGTGTGTGTGTGTGTGTTTGCATTAGATAAGAGCATTTTTGTTTTTCAGTCTTTAAAAAATAAAAATTCCTGGTGTGTTGGGCACGGGGGTGGGGGCATCAGTGGAAGATGTGGAAGCCACTTGGCCTCATTTTCAACCTGCCAGGGCCTTCATGGCCATATTGGCCCATTTGCCCGTTTCTACAATTATGACCTCCTGGAATCATAAAAATGATTTGGGGGCCCGAGCAAGGTGTGCCCCCAAATAGCATTTAATGGAAAAACCTAAGGGGCCTTAAGAGACACAGTTCTCCGTTTTTGGCCAGGGAGAGGCTTCATGGACCGCACAGAGATCCTTGTGGGGCTGTTCATTCTCACTCCTTTCTAATGCATGCAAGTTTATCTGAATTAACATTATTGCCTGCTGTTGGCTTTAATTCAGTTTTTTACATACCTGTTGTTTTGCTCAGTTTAGATTTTCTGTTTTTATTTTAATTTTTAATGGTTTTAATCTTTAGCAGCAATGTAAATGGTTTTTCTTTAAAAAAAAAAAAGCAGCTAAACAAGATACACCTGTGTGCCATTGTTTAAAAATGAGTTTTCAAAATTGTCATCACATCACTTTTGTAATGGGAGTTTTGAAACTCTTCACCCCTGTCAGACCAAACTCCTGTTTTGCATCCAGAAGGTCCCGGTTTCAATTCTTGGCACCACCAGATAGGATTGACAAAGCCTACCACCTGAAACCATAAAGAACTTCTGTCATTCTAGGCAATACTGAGAGAGAGAGACCAATGGCCTGCATCTCAGTAAGGGGCTCTCTCTGTTCAGAGCACCAGGCTACATTTCTGCACACAGGATGCCTATCAGAGTTTCTTTTTGAAATGTATAATGCTTATCAATACCTTTCAGGCCCAGGGTCCCCTATTGTTTTGGAGATGGGGGCATTCTATTGGCTGTTTTCTGCCACCCACTGTATGAAAAGAACCCCTTGTTCTCCTCTGTCACATGGAGCCATTTCAGATGTAATATTTATGCATATAAATGTTTCAGGAGAGCTCTGATTTATCAGACATCTCCTCCTCTTTCTCTCTCTTATTCAAAGATTTCAACAGAGCAACAGATGGCCCTTGCAGGCCTTTTGCTGTGCCTGAAATGGTAGCACCCCTGAGAAGTGGCTAAGGAAGTTGTGACTAAAAATGAGTAACGCTTCCTCGGCAACTTGTAGCTCATTGCCAAAAAAAGATATAAAAAAAAAATCTCTGTGTGTGTGTGTGTGTTCAAAAAATAAACAAGCTTCTGAGTTTAAAACCCCACCTGTTTATTTTCCATAACTGGCAAATCTTTTTGGATATTGAGTATGTCAACATATCCCTTTCTGTTTATCGTGGAGTTTTTGTTTTTTCCCAACTGTTTCAAAAAGACAGACTTCTTTATCTTGGGTGCTCGATTTTAAAAAAGACCTTCTCCCTGATCTTGGAATTTAAGGAATAGCATGCATGCTTGCTACTTATTCAATGGGACCTAGATAGAGCAGCTGTTTGCTACAGAGGACTGTTTGAAGATGAGAGTTCCACTGACAGTATTTGGGGACTGCACAATAGCAGTGCTTCCTGGATTGCATCCGCGGGCATTTTTTCCACTTCTACTGCTCTGGTTTGAGGTACCTACCTAGAACTAGCTTGGCAATTCAAGCACTCAACTGATTTATCAAAATGAAGGGAGGTTGTTAGCAGAGCTAAGGTTCTACTGACCTGGAGGTGTTATGATTCTTGAGCAATGGAAAGGAGGTGCAGGAACCTGGCTGCTGCACTGAAAGCCTCCTCCAGCACCTGTCAGGTGTCTTCTAGGCTGATGTTATCTGATGTATTTCTCCCAGCTGTTCAAGTTGAGCAATGATTATGAATAAGCCAGGAGGCTTTGGAAGAAGCTAGAAATCCAAGCTAAAAATGGGATGGGAACAAGCCTAGCCCTAGTCCAAGGCGAAGGAGGTGCTGACCTGAGTTTGGCAACTCCATGTTTGTTGAGTATATGTTCTACAGTGAGATAGGGCAAAGAAAAACATTAAGCATCTTTGACTCTTTTTAAAAATGTTCTTTTGGTACAACTTAAAATCATGAATTTCTGTCAGCATGTGTACACCATATGTGTTCAGGAGAACTTGGAAAAATCACTTTTTGGGCCTACAGTTTCCAGAGTCCTTACTCAGCATGGCCAATAGCCCTCTCCCACCATAAAGAATGTGGTGTATCCTTTCTGTGCTGTGCTTGGCAGGTTCAGGCATTAGTTTAAGGCACAAATAGGCACAGTGAGCCCTCTAGATATTGTTGGTCTGCAGCTCCCAGCATTCCATAGCATTGGCCATACTGGCTAGGGCTGATGGGAGTTGAAGTACAGCAGCATCTCAAAGGCCTTTTTTTTTTATCCACCATTGGTCTAAGCAAACATAGATTATGCTGTCTACTCTAGTATATGGCATCATTTAGGGAGTGATGGATTGCTCTGTCCATTGCCTAGGCTGACAAAGTATTTTGAGCCAACTTTGATGATAATCCTGTGATCTGAGCTGCCACTCCACAGATGGAGTAGGAAGTCTTGCTCTCCCTATGGTCTTGCATATCTCCTGGCCCAGCTGAGATACTGCTTCACCCACATACATAAATATTAATGAAATGCTGTTAATTTTGCTAAGCTGAATTGGCCAAACCAAAAGACAGCAACCGTAGTGTTTCATTGTCCTTTGCATGGAATTGGAATACAAGGTGGGACTAGGAAGTTGAGGCAGAAAGTGTAGAATGGCTTAACACAACTTTCCTACATTTTGATACCTTTGTGTAGATGGCACTTTGGATCTTGATGTACTGGAGTGGCCTACTGGAACTTGAATGGTATCAGGGAAGATTTCCCATCTTTCAAGGAATGCTGATGGGAGAGTGTGAGCTCCTTAGACATAATTTATAAGAAGCTCTTAGAAGCAATTGCCTTAGCTCTCTGCAGTGATGGGATAGAGCTGAAAATAGCAGGTAATGGGACCAGTGTCCCTTTAAGAGTCCCTAAGGTTACTAATGGATATAGGTCATGGTGACAGTCTTAAATAAACCTTCTGTAATAAACAAATCATTTTGTGTTTTCATAAGATTATCATCAGTCTCAGGCTGCTTCTGTAGGGCTAAGAATGTGTGAAGGAAATGAGTATGAGAGGTCATATACATCATACTGTCATGTCCTAAGAATTGGGAGGGGGGCTTTTAAAGTATCCCACATTGTTTCCCAGACAGAAGGCACTGAGAATATGCATTAATATGAATCCTTTGTTTTACATTAAGTGCACCACTACATCAGGACTGGTCTGTGTAAACTAACAGTTGTATCAAAAGGGACCCGATCTTCCCGTCTCAATTAATGCAGACATTCTTAATCAGAAGCCTGTTCCCAGGATTCAGAAACTGAAACAGATACAAAAATGGCAGCAAATATTCTGGTCTATGGGTAATATGTGTCCTATAGTACCAGTCCACAGACAGCTGGAGACAGCTAGGATCATTGAAATGAATTCATTGCTGTCTCATTTAGTTTGTTGCATATAGTTGCTGTCTCATTCATTTAAGTGAGACTCAGAGATCAGCTAGACTTGCCAAATATTTGGGGACATGGCAGTTTTCACTGCTATATCTACCCCGTTTTTGGGAGATGAAAATGACATTTCTCTTGTCCTAGTGTATCTCTTGGTAATTCCTACCAGTTACTGGAACTTTTTACTCCTTAGTTTAACACAGCATATTTTCCTGTCTAGGTACATATTAGCACATTTAGAGTTGCAAATCCACCTATTATCAGCATGCCCCTATTGCTGCAGCTCATTTTGTTTTGGTACAGTGCCTTATGACATGCAGTGTTGGCGTTAAGAAGAGACATAGCTCTTCCTTAAATTAGTCCTCAAAGGCGGCAACAAATAATTATAGCAATTTTCTGTCCATAAAGTCTTTGAAAACTGAGCAGTTTGGGACTTAGGCCATTTCTGCATTACACTATTTTAGTGCTATTATTCCACTTTCCACATCCTGTGGAATCCTGGGGTTTGCAGTTTAGGGAGGGGCATTTAGAATTCTCAGCCAGAGAGCTCTTTGGTCTCAGTAAACTACGAATCTCAGAATTCCACAAGGTATTGAAAGTGGAATAATAGCACAATAACAGTGTAGTGTGGAAACAGCCTTATTGCGCATGAAATCATGTGCAAAATCCTGCTTCCTGTGAAGAAAATGATATTTTCTGAACAAAAAACAAAAACAAAAATAAAAATTGGCACAGAATAAGTTCCCAGTGATGGTATTTTCTGCTCACAGAATAAATCTCAGCCCATGAAGACAGCAATAGCAATAGCATGTGTATTTGTATACCGCTTATCAGCTAAGTACCCTCTGAATGATTTACAATGTGTTAGCTGATTGCCCCCAACAAGCTGGGTACTCATTTTACCAACCTGCGGAAGGATGGAAGATTAAGTCAACCTGGAGCATGGCAGGATTGAAAGCACAACCTTGTGGCTGCAGCACCGGCATTTAACCATTATGCCACTAGGGCTCCCTAAAATTTTACCATAAATTATAGAGTTGAGTTTCCCACATTTGGGGAAATCGAGGCATCAGCACACTCAGAGTGCAATGGATGAGCCTCACCCTGGAAAAACCACATTCATGATCATGGTATCTCCCCTGCCAGGTGAGATACCTGGCATGTTGCTTGTCATGTTGAGGATTCTTCTCATCAAATTTTCCTGATACTCAAGGAATATTTTTTTGAATAGTTTGAAATATTTGTTCCATCTCTACTGTTAACTCCTCATATTTTTATTGCTCAATGTCTGTCCCTTGCTGAATACATTTCCAGAGAAACTGGCCACCCTCTCAAATAAAGAACTATTTTTATTCTTTTTTAAAAAAATAATATCTCCAGTATTTTAATATCATTGCTATAAACTACTGTACTATGATGTTATCACTGTTTTTCTTCAGCAGGAGATGATTTTGCTCCCCTTCCCCCATATACACATTCTCTGTGTGAAATGAGGTGTTGAGGACAATAGAAAAAATGGGGAGTGCATGTGTGTTTGTGATCTGATGCCAAAGAAAACCACAGGGATACCAAGCACAATAGTAGGCTCCAGTCATAGCAGTAAAGTGTTAGAAAGTGTTTTAAAAATAATAAAAATGTTATAAAGAGTTAGGAAGCACTGGGGAGAAATAGAAAGAGATTGTGTGAAGATTGCGGTGAATCTGGAAACACATCTGGAGGCAACATGGGGGGGGGTCAGGCACACCTACATTGAATGTCACAGCCAACATCACAACCAAGATGCCCACAAATGCAGTGTCACTCCTTTTTACTTTGGCTTTTACAAAAAGACAGGAGAAATAGCAACAACCATCAAAAATTCAGATTAAATGTTTCCATACCATGCAACACAAATCACCATTTGGGATGAACTATCATTAAGGCTGTACCAATTACAGTGAGTTCCACAGAACTCAACAAGGTTTACCTCTTATGAGGCCCACACAGGACTTCACTATAAATAGCATGTATGTTCTGTATATCAGGGCTCATATGTTAATTTTACCCATGGTGAATTATTTCCTTTCCAACAACTTGGTGTTACATCTTAACTTAGCACTTCCCATGTATACTGAAACAGGATATCATTTGAATAACTTTCTGTCTTTATGTTTACAAGTGAGGATACTATGCTTCTGTAAGAGCAAGAAAAAAACTTCAGAGAACTGTTGTTCGTCTTAGACTATGGTATTTAAATGATGGGTTCATTAACTCCTTTTGCAACTGGTTATTTTTATAATGCACCATGGGCTTTGGTAAATTTCATCATCTAGCTCTTCACAGGTAAAAGGGGCAGAGCTTCTATCCCATCTTTCTGCAGTAATAACTGGAGATGTACTGTAGAACTTGTTGTGTAAGCAAACATTGCTCCGCTTTGCTGGTCAAAATTTTTGTCAATTTAATCTGAGAGTCCCATTTGATAAGCCAAATAAATTCTGTCAATGAATCACAGTATTTAAATAAGTTAAAGTATTGTCCAAGTACTTACTGTTTACTGAAGTTTTGGAACAGATCCAGCAAGCAGCAAATTTTCATAGTAAATTTGCTGCTAAAATATACGTATTTCAGTCATGAGGAGAAAGACATGGCTCTATGATTTCCTCTCCATATCATGATTTGCCAATGACTGTAAAATACAAGGTGACTTCTTTAGCATTAAGGACGTTGGATATTGATTAGACAAATCAGGTTGGCAAGGCCATGTGGATATATGGATATGCAGGCCAAGAGTACTGTCAGGAAGGAACAGGGAGAAGAGATAACGGCAATGGTGTAATGTTCTCCTTCTCACAGTTCATAAATAATAATAATCATCATAATAAAAATGCTGCCAGGAGTTTAAGCATCCCGATAATGTGAATTGATTATTAACATTTCACTTCAACGCTAGATTAATTAATGCAGAATTGTATGGCAGTTCTTATAGCAGTACTGTATGTACAGTGTCTAAATTAATACTAAATGAATTCATTACAGGAAAGATAATTACAATGAATGTCTAATGAATTAGTAATGACAGAGCATTTAGCATTCATGTGCGAGTATATACATACATACATATATACATATCCATACAATTGGTGGCTGTTTACAATTGCCTCCTTGTTATGTTCTACCAGAACACATAGGAGTTTCTTCTAGGCAGATCTACTGACTTTCTAAAACTAGTTACTTTATCCTATTGATTGTTCTTACTCAAGTGCAGAATTTTGATAAATGAAGTTGTATTTTTAACATTATAGAAATTCATTTTTATTTTTCTCTAAACTATTGAAATAATTTTGGATTCAATTTTGGTCTAGAAGCCATGTACTTTGAGGAGAGTCTCAGGGAGACAGATATGTTTAGTCTGCAGAAGAGAAGATTAAGAGGGGACATGATAGCCATGTTTAAATATTTAAAAGGATGTCATATCAAAGAGGGAACAGGCTTATTTTCCATGGCTCCAGAAATGAGGACAAGGAGCAATGGATTCAAACTACAGGAAAAGAGATTCCACCTGAACCTCAGGAAGAACTTCCTGACAGTCATAGCTGTTCAGCAGTTGGATATGCTGCCTTGGAGTGTGCTGGAGTTCCCTTCTTTGGAGGTTTTTAAGCAGAGATGGGATGGCCATCTGTTGGGAGTGCTTTGATGTGTGTTCCTGCAAAGCAGAGGGTTGGACTGGATGGTCCTTGTTGTCTCTTCCAACTTTGGCTTAGCCCACTTATTATATCACTCTAGACTAGGGGTGAACATATGTTGTCCTCCAGATATTTTTGGACTGCAACTTCCACAATCATTTCCCACTGGTTATGTTGATTGGGGCTCATAAGAGTTGTAGGCCAAAAAATTTAGAGGACCATAGTTGTCTACCACTGCTCTGGACAGATGCTGAATCATGGAAGATTACCTCTGACAAAAGGTTTGTCAACCAAATATACATCCAACTCATCAAGGCTCAGCATGGGCTTTGGATGTGGCATCTGTTGTCAATGCCATAATTTAAACCTGGGATTTATTTTTTAAAAAAATAGAAAGAAGTGCTCTTGTACAGACCAAAAGTGCATTTCCTTCACCACTTCACAAAAGGCTGGATACTTCTTATTAGGGCTATGGTTATTCAATTATGTCATTCTCACATGTATGGACAGATAATTTTCAGTTTTCTTCCTGTTGTTGAGAAAATGAATATTTTTGTAAAATCTTTTGCAAAACATCTTGCACAACAAAAATCTTGCATAGAAAGCAAGTAATCTTGTACAACAAAACTACATGGCTACTTTTTTGTGCAAAATTGCTGTTTTGCACACTATTCTTTAGTAAAAAGTAATCTTGCACTGAAAACATCTGTGGGTGTCTGGAAACAGTGGCCAGAATCTCCTATCTCAATCTACACTGTGTAACTTTGTGCATACTTATTGACATAGCAAAGGTGTTAAGCAACCCTATTAGTGAAATTGCAAAATTGCATAATAGGATACCAGCAAGAGAGTCCCAGTGTGCAGCAAGTCCCAGTACACTTCAGCCCTGATGGGGATCTGTCCCATTGTGCATTGGGAATTGTTGTGCATTGGTCTTGTTGTGAATTGATCCCAATATGCAGTGGTCTTTTTATGGCTTCTCTGAATAGTACTGTAACAGCAGCCCCTTGCTGAATACAAATGTTGTGAAATGGCTCTATTATATTTGTATTTGTATTTGCATTTTTGTGCAAACTCCTGCAGTTATCAGTGTGTATTTTTGTGCAAGACATTCATTCTGGTGTCATGGTTTGAGCAGTGGACTAAGACTCTGGAGATCAGGGTGTGAATCCCCTCTCAGCCATGGAAACCCCCTGGATGACCTTGGGCATGTTGCATTCTCTCATCCTCAGAGGAGAGGAAAGGCAAACCCTCTCTGAACAAATCTTGTCAAGAAAATCCCATGATTGCCGTAAGTCGGAAACAACTAGAAGGAACACAATAAGAATAGCAAGTTTTGTGCATAATAATTTCCCAAAATGTTTTGGGATATGTGAATACCATCAAAAACTGTGCCAAATTCTAGCCTCTGTAGTCTTCTTCAGGACTGGGTTTCCTGAGTGTTGGGAAACCCATTTTTCAGTCTAGGAAACAAAGAATAGCAAATATTTTACCATCTCTAATTCTTATTAGCAAAAGATTAGGGTAAGGGTTTCTAGGTCAGTTGATGGTTTTTCCAGAGGGATGTAATTTCCAGAAACTTTTCCAGAGAATTAAACACTGCAGCTTAATGGCAGTGTTCATAATACTTTTTCTTCACTTATTAAGGCACAAATCTTGTAAGAAAGTATTCAAATCTTTGCTCAAAAACTGTTGCATATATAAAAACTAAGGAGACTGGCCATTGGGGGTGCAGAAGAGAACTTCAATTCTGGTGTAGAAGAGAGTCCAAACTGCACGTGAGGGCAACAGGCTAGCATAAGGAACACAGGGTGGGCCATTTAGCCTGCACAGCTCTGTCTGCTTTTGGCCCCTTTAACATATATTTCCGGAGGTAACCACTTCCCTTTACTTGACAGTAGAACTGGCCCTGCCTTAAAAACGTGACAAATTAACAGCTGCTACAATCTGTGGAAAGAAGAAGATAAATTCTTACTTTCATGAATCAGGTTGTTTTGTTTCTCATTTTAGCATACCTTTGCTAACACTGAACCACCAAACCTTAGACTCCCATTTGGTAACCAGAGTAGGAACTATACAGCCCTCAGATTCTGTTGAACTGCAACTCCCAGCAGTCCTAGTCAGCATAGGAAATGGTGAGGAATGCTTGAGTTCAGCAAATGACTAAAATTCAATTGTTACTTTCAAGAAGTGTAGAAAAAGTGAACCGCTGTGAGTTTGGTAAGTCAACATTTATTCAAGCTGCACTGATTAAATGAGTCTACTCTAGCTGGCATTAACAACCAGATTTAGTCTGTGGTCAAAGCTACTTATGATGACAACACCATGGCCATTTCTGCACTAGACCGTTATAGCGCTATGATACCACTTTCAATATCCTATGGAATCCTGGGGTTTGCAGTGTAGGGAGGGGCCAAGTGGCCCCTCCCGAAACTGCAAACCCCAAGATTCCAAAGGATGTTGAAAGTGGAATCAAAGCGCTATAACGGCCTAGTGGGGAATGGCCCATGACCAAGGTTAGCGATCTGTTCTTGATCTGTAACATGGGGAGCTGCCCAAGCTTCCACACTTATGTTATTTGCTGGCTGAAGACATAGGTAGCTGCACCAAGGTCCAGTCCTTATTATATAAAGCCTTGGATTCAGAGCTTTTTCCTTATTTTATGCAAATTACCAAACCAGAAAAGTCCTTGCCTGGCCAAAGTCCTACCACTTCTCCTGCTATTTTTTTGGAACGTGCCTGCCTTGTCTTCCTCTTACGCTATACAATTATAGCATATTGATACCGCTTTATCATGGGTTCATTGTATGTACTTCCATGAGACATTTCGAATTCTCTGTCAGAGAGCTCCAGTGCCACAGCAAACTATAAATTCCAGGATTCCATAGCATGGCAGTTAAGGCAGTAGCAGAGTATTATAACTCTGCAGTGTGAAAGTTCCTGTGGATTGCATGATCTCCTAAACTAGACCATAGACTGATAATGAATCCTACTTTATATAGGATATTAGTCTTCCACTGCATCCATACTCTGTCTAAAGGATGCTCTTTTCCAAGACCAGTTTGAGCATAAGTAACATAAGAAAGTAGAGAAGAGGCCCTATAGTTACCCATGACTAGCTAGTACATTGAAGAGGGCATATTCTGGATCCCAGATGAGTGCATGCTGCCAATTTTGCTTCCTCCAGGGGGTTCAGGGGTAGTAATGCCTTGTGGCAGGTAGTATTTTGGCAAGCCAGAAGTGACATTTCATCTCTTTTGGTCACTATTAGGGGGTAAAGGAGAGGCTGGAACAGCTTAGAACAGTCTAATCTGTCCTCAACTATTGGAGTGCTGTTGCCTGAAAATTTATTTGGTTGGGTGTCAAGGGGCTACTAGGGCTGCATGGGACCCCTCCAAGGGCCAATTCTTGTCCTATGGTACAAGGAGAACAGAGTGAGCAAATGCAAAGGCCAATATCACAGTTTTCCCCACTGTAGGGAAATGCTCTCATATTTTGATTTAAATTATAGTAATTTTTTCTAAAAGTGCACCTATAAATGTATATTAGTATATGCAGATTTTATACAGATTGGTTGATTTCTTTAGTTTTTTTGGTGCGGGGGGGGGGCAAAGTAATTCTTTTTTTGACTATGTGCAATTGGGCATCCTATCAGACAGCTACTTTTCCCACGTGATCCATAATCACCCAAGAGCACTTTGCTCACCTTAAGACCCATGTAGGCAACCCCAAAGGATTCAAGGCCATTTCTCACCATCTCCTTGGGGCCCACTACAAACTCCACCAGTCCCTTCCAGCAAAACCAGAATTGACTTGCAGGTCACTTCCAGTTTTCTCAAAACTGGTTTTGTCCTCTAAAATACCATGTGGAGGGCACTCCTTATTTTAGAGGGAAACCATGTTTTCTGGAGGCTTCAAGAAAAGATAATAACTGTGTCCTTGAAGGCTTCTTGACAAGATCCCATAGGAACCTGGTTTCAAGTTTAGACGGAAAACTGGTAATCTCCTGGCTGAACCCTGACTTCCTAGAGGCTTAAGGTCACTAGGCATTGAAATGAGCATACAAATCTGTAATGCCGTTGCTTAGTCATGTAAGTGGAAGTGATCTGTTGAAATGAAATGCACACCAATGCTGTCCGCCCACTACCACAGAGGTGGTACCCAGTCCTATTCTTACTTATTTATTAAAATATTTATGTTGTATGCAATATCCAAAGGTCTGTTCCTTCATTGGCTATGGTGGACTGTGGAATCTGGAAATGATGATGGAATAATGTGACAATACATTTTCCCAGCCCTCTTCTTCTTATATATCACTGACTACCAATGTGATGTTTGTTTGATTAAATATTCCATATACTGCCCTTCATCAAAAAATAATCTGAGAAGTATTTCAAATACTGGCTTTAAAAGAACAGCAGGGAAACAGAAAATGTACAGATAGATGGACAGATAGGTATAGACTGAGAAATAGACTGGGCAGGATCCAGAATCCAATTCGTCTTCCTCACTGCAGCTTCCCATGTACCTCCAAAACCAGTTCTAGAGGGCTGGAACACCCTCCTTTGCCAGCTTTTAGGTGGCACAGAAGGCTGCAGAGAAAAGGAGAACAGAAGAAAGTTCTATGGCAACCCCCGGTGCTGGGTTGGATTTAGCCTACATAACCATAGAGATTTTTTTTTAAAAATACACCATCATGTAATAATGCAGGTGTGCATTTCCATCAGCAAAAAAAACATACTATTTCCACATGACATTGCACAACATGCTTAATATTTAGCCTAGATAAAACAACAGATAGATAGATAGATAGATAGATAGATAGATAGATAGATAGATAGATAGATACATAGATGATAGATAGTTTATCAGTTTTATCAACATAGCAAAACCATAGAAAACAGCAGTCTTTGCTCAGCTAGAACACAATGTGGGATCCAGTAGTCATTCTTTCTATTAGTACTATTCTGGAAGGATCCTATTAGTAACTTTGCTTCTGTTATCACAGGAAGACTTGGCTATGAAATTAGGCAGGGACAGCCATGTGATCAAGTAACATAACAACAGAGCAGGTTCAGGCAATATACTTCTAAGATGATTTGTCATTGCCTGAGACAATCAAGAAACTTCAGCGAGAAGCAAGCTGTAAAAACGTATTTCTTTATTTGTGCTATTTATTGGTCTTTCTTCAAACATGGCTTTTAGAATGGCTTACAAAAGCAAAACTGTAAATAACAGTACAAACAATAAAACACAGCAAAGCAAAACATTATGAATTACTATTGTGTTGAAATGAAATAAAACTAACAGAAACACCTAAAAGTCTTGTGGATGTTTAAAATCCTAACATTGAAAAGAAATTACTGGGCCCCAGCCAAGCTGCCTTTGGAAGTAAATTCAGTTTCAGATGGTGAGATGCCGCAATAGAAAAGGAGCCACATCTTAGAAAGTTACTTCTTAGAAGTAATTTCTTGTGCAACAAATTGCTAGTGCTAGATACACATTACTATAAATATTAGTTTTAAAATAATTTGTTACGTTCCTTATTATATTACTAATTACTTTGCCCTTACTTTAAAAAGAACCACTTTTGGATAGATAGGAGAATGTCTCAAAAGTTGAAAAATTCCACTCAGAATGCCCCTGAAATTCTTTAAAAAAGTAATAGGTGAAAATCATCTGAAAATATTACCTGTCACAAAAAAATAGTGACATCTTTCTGACTTGTTACATTACTTTTGCAAGTATTGTTATGCCTTCATTAAAAGAAGAGCAAAGAGTTACAGACAAGAACATTACTTGTAACGTGCTATTTCCAAGCAAGCTCTGAAAGATGTTCACCATGCATCTCTTGTATAAAGGTAGAGGGATTCACTTTTAACAGCAACAGCAGTTCAAGCAGGTAAAGTACAAAAATATGCAGCCTGGCCCATTATAACTGGTGTTAACTCTGGCAAACACAGGCACAGACAATTGTTTTCTAGGTCTGTCAGTTGTTTCCACTGTTTAACAAAGCATGCTTATCTAACTTCAAAGGAATGAGGTACATTTTCCTTCATTTGATCAAGGGGCATATATTAGGCGGCCGCAGAGCATCATCGTCCCCTTATTTGCAATCTGAAGAGTGAGCTTCTGAAACAAAGAGCCTCCTCTCCTTTAGAGTCTCTAAATGCCATTTCACTTTCCAGGGTTTCGAATTGCACAGGGAACCCCCACGGACAGAAAAAATTACCTGATGCAGAAGTTTTCCCTCAGCGAGAGAGACAGCAAAAAGCAATATGACCTCAGGGAAAAGTTAAATACATAGTCCCACAGCACAGAAGGTCCCAGTTCATGGCTCCTTTGCACAGTTAATGGGTGAAGACATGGTAAGAACTGGAAAACTTCCTAATAAAAAGATGGATGCAACTGTTTGAGAATGGAGTCAGCTGTCCCTTTTGAGAGGTGAGTTACAGCGTTTAAGCTTAATATGATATAATTCAACTACCATGGAGCAGTATTAACTGTTCTAATGAGACATATGGGAATGAGGAATTAGAAAGTACTGTATTTGCAGGTGTATAAGACCCCCTCCCCCCAAAATACTGTTTGAAAATGGGGTATGTCTTACATGCTGGTATGTCGTATACATTGGTAAATAGTATTATAAATGGGGTGCGTCTTATACACAGGTGCATCTTCTATGCCAGTAAATACGGTACTGTGTTTCTGAAATTACTGTAAGAATTCCTTTATTGCCCTGAAAGCCATATCTAGACTGAAACCCAGTTTAATTGCATAGTATTTTTCTAGATACATTTGGAAATCTATTTTTATGAGGCAGTTGGTTTCTCATGGTACATCACAGTACCCTCACTAACCTTCTCTGTTAGAAAACTCTGGTTAAACTAGTTTGATACTAGCTTGAAACTGGCCCTCCACAGCCATTCTATGGCTGGTGAAGAGTGGGGTACGGATTGGAGGAACACCTAGTTTATATTGTCAGATGCAAAATGATTACCTCACCCATTGGGATAATCACCATGGGATAATTGGGAGGTCTCAGCAGATAGAATAATAGAATCACAGAGCTGGCAGACAGACCACAAAGGCCCTCCAGTCCAACTGCCATACTGGAATACACAATCAAAGCACTTGCAACAGATGGCTACCCAGCCTCTATTTAAAAAAGACTACTGTAATGCACTTTACGTGGGGCTGCCCTTGAAGAAGACTTGGAAGTGGCAGCTAGTGCAAAATGCAGCAGCTTAACTGCTGACTGGAGTCCGATATAGACAGCATACCATTGCACTGGCTGCCAATACATTTGCAGTCTGAATTCAAGGTTATTGTGATGATATTTAAAGCTCTAAGCAGCCTGGGATGCTGATATTTAAGGAAATGCCTCTTCCCATATGTGCCTGGCTGAGGATTAAAATCTGCTGGAGAGGGGCTTCTCCATGTCCCACCAGTGAGATCAATACATTGGGTTGGGGCATGTGAGAGGGCCTTCTCAGCTGTGGCACCCAAATTGTGGAATGCCCTCCCCCTGGAGGCCTGACTGGCACCAACACTTACGTCATTCAGCTGCCAAGTTAAATCCTGGCTGTTCATCAAACCCTTCGGGTCTCATTAACTCATCCGAAATACAGTGTACATAGTTTTATTTTATTTTAAATTAAATCTGCTTTTTACTTATGATTAACATTATGATTGACATGGAGGCTGGGGGAGCATAATGCTAAAAGACATCCACTAGTGCTACACAGACACACACGTATACACGTGTATCACTCATATTTATATCTTTCTCATATGTGTCGAATTTTTCTCAGCTGCTAGAGCATAATGTCAGCTATGCCAACTTTCCTGGTAGGATCAACCTTTCTTGGGTTCTGGATCCCACAACTTAACTGCGTGTAGTGAATGTGAAACTTTTCAGTGCTTTAGTATATGGAGAGCAAAGTGTTGAACAGCAATAAAAATGCATAGATTTATGATATCTAAATATGAAATTTTTCAGAAAATACACACACATATATGTTGAATGTTCACAAATTTATAAGAGGGGCTTGTCACTAGACCCTTTGGAAGCAGCTTGCGCATTCCCATACTATGAAGCCCTTGTATAGAAACAAATGTGCCTATTTTTCTTTGTCCAAAATTCGAGGGTATGTAATACCATGCTATTCATTCTCTTTCTACCTCCTCACAGAGTTTTCTTTGTTTTTTCTTATGTATCTGTATTTTTAGTGTTTAGCTTAACACTTCCTTATTCCCACTGATTGGAAACCAAGCTATGTAGCTGCCCTATGTGGTGGGCCGGGGAAGCTCCGGCAACGTGTTCCAGGGAAGAGAGCCCTACAGAGGCTGCTTAGCTGTGAATTGGAAGGCTTCCTCCTTTTTACCAGCTGAAGTGAACAGAGGCCTTTGAAAACCGAGGGGGGTACGTGGAAAGATAAACACTGATCCCTCTATTTTCAGCTGTTCGCAAATAAATGGCATTGCTAATGATTATTTATAGTAAACTCATGCATATGGAAATGAATTCCAAGCCCACATTTCTGAAAGACCCATTTGCTTCCCAAATCAACATTAAAGTCAGTGTTTAAATTTCAGGAGGATATAAATAATGATTAGTAGCCATATCCTAAGTGGGTATAATTTCTGTTGTTCCAGTTTGCCAGAATCCAGCTGCTGGAGAAGGATAGTATGGTTTTTGTACTCACACTCAATTCTTTTCTCTCTTAGGCCAAAGTGAGGATAAAATAATCCTGTCCCGAGTCTGCTGAGCCACCCCAAATTTACAAGGGTGTGACAGAGAGCAGAATTTAGCCATCTGTCTCTTCTTTCTGTCAGGAAACCAACTTGCATCAATTGAAATCAAATCTTTTGTCTTCCAGTCTATCGCTGTGGCCAGCCGTTAATCTTGCTCCGGCCTCCCTATTGGGTGCTGCCCAAAGCATGGCTTCCCCCCTCCCCCTCCTTCTTCCCCTTCCCCCACCACATCCTCCGGGCTGCAACCTCCTCCCCCCTCCACCTTTCTCTCCTCTCCCTTTCTCCAGGCCTGTAAAAGCATGTCTCACTTGGTGGATTGCTTCCTCATTTTATATTCATTAAAGCAGTTTTAAAAGTGCACTCTTTTCAGTGAAACATTTTGCTGTGTGCTTCTATCAAGACTTGATATCTCATTTGTTCAAAGTGCCACAGTTGCATTGTCTAGAATGTATAACCTTGCCTTAACAAAGGCTTTGCCTACTATCCAGGACACAGTTTGGCTTCTTCAGTCTTTCAGACTGGAATGAGATTTAAGCGACCTAATTGCATGTGTAGGACAGCTGCCCTTAAGTTTTTGGAGAAGGCAGTTTTCCAGCGGAACACTCATGCTTGGATTCATACTATGGGTGGAAAGAATATTTGCAATATTCAAAAAATTGTTCAATAAAACTTTTCTCAAGTATCAGGAAAATCTGGTGGGGAGAATCCTAGGTGGGTGAGAATCATTGCGGTTCATGCCTTAGTCTTCATGAATTATACTTTTTTAAAAAAAATTTCTTGCATACAAAACAGCATTTTCTGCACAGAAAATAACATTTCTGCTCCCAGAGCCAAACGCAAAATTCTACATTTAGGGCACAAAAACGAAATACACAGGTATAGTATGGGGGAATATGTGGCTTAGCAGTACCTCATGAGAAAAGGACCTTGGGATTATTGTTGATCATAAGCTGAACATGAGCCAGCAATGTGATGCTGCAGCAAAGAAGGTGAATGCTATTATAGCTTGCATTAATAGAAGCATAGTTTCTAAGCTGAGGGAAATAATAATCTCAGTACATTCTGCACTGGTCAAGCCTCATCTGGAGTACTGTGTCTAGCTCTGGAAACCTCATTTTAAGAAAGATATAGACAAATTCAAGCAGCTTCAGAGAAAGGCAATGAGGATATAAGAGGTACAGAGAACAAAACGTATGAGTAAAGGTTGAAGGAGTTGGGCTTGTTTGACTTGGGATGACATGATTGCAGTCTTTAAATATCTGAAGGGGTATCACAGAGAGAAGAAGCAGGGCTGTTCTCTAATGCCTCTGGGGGTAGGACCTGGTCTAATGATCTGAAGTTACAGGAGAATAGGTTTTAATTGAATATTAGAAGGAACTTCTTGACAGAAGGAGTGATTTGGCAACAAGACCAATTACTTAGAGGGGTGGTGGGGTCTAGTACTGTGGACATCATCAAAAAGAAGCTGGGCATCTACCTGCTGGGGATGCTTTAGCTGGAGATGCTGCATTGAGCAGGAGGTTGGACCTAATGGCCCAGGAGGCCCCTTCCATGATCCTATGGTTCAAACAAGTTTCCTTCACAGAAGACCCAGCACAGTTCTGCACAGCACATTTCTTCAAAACCCTGTGCAGTTTCAACAAGAACAAAAATAGTAAAATTGTAAAATAATAAAAATGGTGAAATTATTTGTTCTTGTCTGTGAAAACGAAATGTATTAAATTTATATCCCTAATTATTACTCACCCACTGGCTGACCTACTGACCCAGTCTCACCCACAAATTAATTCTTCTAGATAATTTTTCTCCCTTTCCAATTGGGCTGCTGCAGAAAATCTCAGTTTTTTAAAATGTATGGTTGTGGCAGTGGCTTGTATTAAATATTAATTGCGTGTTCATCAGAGAAACAGAGGCATGGATGTCTAATAAGTACAACATGGAGATCAGGTTTATAGCAACCATAAAAGCTGGGCAGACTGTGAAATATTCAGACTCCATAGGCAGGAAATATATTTATCAGGACCAACCACAACTGCACAATTTTTAAAAAGGATAAAGGGAGAGAAAAGAGAAGTCTTCTGGTACCTTTAAGACTAGTAAATCTCACCATGAGCTTTATGTAACTTTGAATATATACCTGCAGTATAGATACTACACTCCATCAATAAATATGAAAAAAGTGTATTAATCCACAAAAGATCATGCTGAAATAAATTTGTCAGCCTGGAAGACAACGTGAGAATCTCCTCCCACCCCATTTTGTACTGAAACAGACCAATACTGCTATATCTTTAAAAACTCCACAGTGCTATTTATGTTCATCAGGCTAGGTGGGTTAACACCACAGGGTCTGTAGTTGGACTCATTCCCAAGATGGCAACTGCAGGCTTAATGAGTCACTGATAGGAAAGCAGGTGTCACATGGTTAATAGCAGTACCTGATGAGTATTCAGATTGTTTATTGCATTGCTTGAATCTTGATGTTGTTTGATCAAAAACCTCTGGACGTTTGACCTCTAGACTTTCTGTCACTTTTTAAATATTGGCCATGGGATTTCTGGAGTCATGTCGATGGAAAATATTCATTTTCCTTTCTGAAGGCCAAGAGGAAAGGCTCTTCGAATTATTTCCTCAAGAAATAATTTCGTGACATTGTCACTTCTATCTATCAGCTTCTGACAAATCTATTAATTTTAGGGAAGATTATTCTGAAATTATGCTGGTGCTATCAGGTCTCTTTAGCCTGCTGGATTTTAAGCAAGTGTGAGACCAATATGGCAGGAGATCTTGAAGTGAGGGATGAAGATCAGCTATTCATCTTCATCCTCTTGGATCCAATATTAGTCATGGAACAATAGTCCATTTAAGGACATTTTCTTACATGAGTTGGAAAGTTAACTGACAGCTTTTAGAAAATCTTTGAATTTTGTGGGGATTGTATATGGCTTTATTACATTGCTAAATGCACAAATGAGGCTATGCATTTTTAAAAAATGTGTTACAGACTCCAGTGAGTTCAAAGCAGCTTACATAGTGAGATAGAAAGAGTGATTGACCCATGGTCATCCAGTGCGTTTTATGACTCAGTGGGGACTTGAATCTGGATTTCCAAAATCTCAGAGCAGAGCCTTTGTGGACAGCAGTATAATTAGTGTGATGTAGCGGTTTGAGGACTTGGACTTCAGTAGACCAGGGTTCAAATTTCTGCTCATCCATAGAAACCCATTGGGTGGTCCTGGGCAAGTCACACACTCTTGGTATTGGTGGAAAGCAATGGCAAACCTCTTCTAAATACATCTTGCCAAGAAAACTCTGTGATATGGTCACTGTACATTGGAATAGACGTGAAGACACACAACAACAATACCATAATTAGGATACAGGTGGAGCTTCGTCAAAAGCATACTCAGAACTCTTTAAATGTCCACATGCATTAAGGCTTGAATGAACATGCAAAGAGGACTCCAGCCACATGGTTCTTTGGACTTGTTGCACCTTAATCAGCACCTGGCTCCTTCCTATAGGCATGAAAATAAGGGGAAGAATCATGGAGCGAGAGCTCTGACTTGAGAAGGAAGGGGTTTTGTTGTTGTTTTTTTTGTCCCCCCCCCGAAATGGCTCTAGGTTCATAATGACTTTGGGAGTGTCCTTTGAGAACTCTCTTTTAGTGTTCATGGGTTCTCAGTAGAGTTAAGCTGGTCACGTTGGCCAATGATACCAATATATTTACAGCATTGGGCAGAAAGAAAGGATCTCTCCAGTGCTACTCCACTGAAATGCTGATTTTAAATGGAAACATGGAGATTGGCATCAAATGTGGTTCCCTTCTGGAAAGTTTGGACCTGTATGATAACCCAAGGCTTCTATATATTGGTACTGTGCCTATCACACTCCCAGGTCATATTTAGTATTTGGTGAACATAATCCAATATTATGTTTTGCTCAATTTTCTTGTTTGATCTGCGTATCTTCAAGAAGTGGGATGTATTCTAGAAAAGCTTATGCTGAAAGAATTAGTTAAAGGTTCCACAAAACTATTTTTTCCTTCCTTCTTTTTAATGTACTGGGATTGATTAACATAGCTATCTTTTTGAAAATCAAAGAGTGACTGTCTTACCCTTACAGTGTCATTGTGAAATCTCTCTAGCTTCACATAGGTTAGAAATCCCTTAAGCTCCCTGCTGTCTGCTCTTTCTCTCCCCCTCACACTGTTTTTCTTCTTCTTCTCCCACCTATTCAACTCACTGCTTTTTCTCTTTCTTTGCATACCCATGATTAAAAATGTATGAAAGGTTTCAGGGGGACCATTTACTTGGCATCACCACAACATACAATTAGAGGTTCTTTTCTCTTTGTCATTGCATGGTAGTCAGTGCAAGAAGCTGATACTGAGCCAAGTGTTATTAAAGATCAGAACCCCTAATCCAAAGCCCAACTATAGGGGAATCTAGAACATTGTTTTTCCCTCTCAAGGATCATTCATGACTTCATCCATTGTTATTCTGTTTGTTTCCAGTCTTGCAAGTTTTTTTCCTCTGGAGTCTCAGCTGCTCTAGATGTGGCCATCCATGTTCTGTTTGCTTCCTGTTTTGCAAGATGCTGCTTTAGGTGTAGCCTTTCCCACTCTGACTGTTGCTTGTCCTGTAACTTGCTACTCTGTGATCTTACTTACTATTGCTGCAGCTTTCAGTAGTTGCTTTTGGGCAAGTTCCTTATAGATTACCATCTCTTCATAGGAACAGTTCTCCAGAATAATGCCTGGTTGTTAGGGGAGATTGCCACCTAGTGACTGGAGATGGTACTGCAGTCTACAGATGAATTAAAATTAATCAATGCCTTTGAAAAAAACAATTGCACACTCCACAGATAGCATTAGCATGTTTGCCAAATTTTAGAACTCTGGGCTTCAGGGTTTTGGAGTGATGGAAAACATAACACTTTCCTTTATTGTTATAGATTTTCATCTATATGCTGGACAATGCACTAATATGCATATTAGTTTTAAAAAATCTAGTCTAGCAGAAGTAAGAACAGCTTTCTAGCCTTTTTGTTCAATGCTCTTTTCAAAATAATAAATAACTGGACATACAGAAAACATTTTTTGTAGTTTGCATCTTAAAATGTTCAAGAAAACTTTGCAATGTATAGTGAGAGAGCAGAAAGGAAATCACAGATTTTTGCTTCATAAATAGCTTACCACTGTCCATCTATAAACTATACCTGCTGACACTTTTTCATGGATAGCCTTACTGATGTTACCCCAGGGATGAAGAAGGAACCAACAGTGGGATAGGAAGGCACTGAGCAAAATATGTCAGTATATAGGAAACAATAAAAGTTTGAAGAGATTAGGGTAGGCTTGTGTGTGGGTGACTCTTCATTTAGGGACCTGGTAGCTCCTTGGAGGAAGTGTGTGTGTGTGTGTGTTGGGAGAGATTGCTGTTCATTTCTGTGAGCCTAGGTCAATAAAGGCCTGTTTTCACTTTGCATTTATTTCCATTTGAATGAGTGTACATTCCTTTATGAGAATATCTAACAAGTGAGATGTGCTGTACAAGAAGAAGTTTCCATAACCATTTTTAAATTGGGGTTTAATAAAACTGAATTAGGGCTAATTTGTTCATTCAGTTCTTGCCTCCAGCTAGCTTTGTCAGACAGAGGGTGTGTACTGGCTACAGGGCAGGGATGACTCCTTGGGTGAGGCTTCATAGATGCCTGGACTTGAAGAATTTGCCTGCCCACAACTGAATCCAAGAGTAGCTTTTTAAAAATGTAGTTTAAAAGGTAAACAGTGCAGACAAAAACAGACCAAAGATATATGAGAAATACTTTTTAAAACCTGTATTTACAACAGAGATGTAAGATCCTCCAGATGTTAGCTGACCACAACTCCTTTCAGGTCTAACCAGTATAACCAACAGTTAGGGATCATGGGAAAGGCATTTGGAGGACTATAATTTACCCAACCCTGGTTTAGAGACTGGTTCCTTGGCATTTGTCCTTGGATATAATATCTTATATTAATTCTTGACTATGGTACATGACGCTTAACGCATACATAGAACGGACACGTATAAAACCATTCTTGTATAAAGCATTACTATAGCCTTTTTGGTTGCACAGAAATAACCATACATATTTATAGTTAGATATTGATATATAAACTCTGGGTGCACATAAGCACTGGAATAAGACAATGTCCACTGCACATGATCCTACTCTTCCCACTATGTTCAAGAGCATTAATAAAAAATGCAGATGACTCAAAACAAAAACAGCCAACAGTTCATTTTTTGAGCTTGAAAAATTTGTAATTTTTTTTACGACTACAGATCCCAGAATCATTCAGTTAGTATGGCTGGTCACCCTGGCTGGGGGTTTCCAGGTGATATAGTTTTAAAAAAAGGGGGGGGCTTTTCTCAGTTCTGTCTTTTCTTCACATAAGCAAAAGATTTTTTCCCAGAGGGAAAAATCTTTTCCAAATGAGGAAAAGTATCTATCCTTGGATTCTATAAAAGCACAATATTTGGGAAGGTCAAGACAACTCCCAAATGAGCTAGTTGAAAGCATTAAAAAAAAAACCCTGTGAGAACCAGGGATATGGAAAATCCCTGTCTCTGGTGTCCCTATATACACTTTTGTGGTTTCACACTCCTAGAGTGAGTAATAGGGAGGAGGCATCTTAGGTGTGACGGGAAGATTAATGCTTTATTTGTAAATCAGCAACTACCTGGAAACAAGCTGTTCCATGTTCTTCTAGCTTCCTGAGAAGCTTTAGGCCAACAGATGCATTTGATGCTACCAAGAAGACAAGTTTCCAGAGTTTACATTCTGCTGCATCAGCATGTCAAAACTACAGGAAAAAGCCTGGGGGATTGTGCAAGAAGGAACCATGTTGGACAGTCTGAAGTTCAAAGGAAATTTTCATGCAAGCAATAAATAATTTCATTGGAACAATCTATGTATGGGGGGGCAGGGGGACCAGAGTGGAAACGTTTGCTCATGTTAAGGTTCAGCACGTCTGAATTGGGCAACCACGGAACCATGAACCATGGAGGGGCATTTTGGTGATAGTGCACATGCTTTGAATGCCTGAGTTCCTGGGTATATCCTGCTAGGGTAGCAGAGATCTCAAAAAGTTCTGTACTGTGGGAAGGAGAGAGGAAGAAGGTCTTTCTTTTTGTGGCACTCCAGTTAAGGAATACCTTCCCCTTTAAAGCCCAGCTGATACCAATGCTGCTGTCATTCTGGTGTCCAGTAAGAAAAAAAAAGGCTGTTTACTAAACCTTTTGGAGCAGGATTGATTGCACATGTAAGGAGTTTTTAATAATTTTAATGGCTTTTAATGTGTCCTAAGTATTAAACTGCTTCTAAACTTTCGTGAATGGGAACTTTTTCTATGCCATATGCATAGAAATTTGTACTTTCTTACTTTATTCAGCACCCCAGCCCACATTCAAAGGGTTATATTTTATTTCAGAGCTATCATTTCATTTAGTTCAGTTAATCTGGTAGAACATATAACCTATGACACTGCAGCAATAAAACACAGGGATGTACCAAATCCTCCCTGCCTCCCATTAGTTTTCATATCTCATTCTGCTAGCTGTTCAGGCCAAGTTTTTCCCCCAGGTGCTGACAGCTGGTAATAGCGCTTAACTTCCCTCCACTTCTGGTAAGTTATGGATATTTTAATTGTAGACCTTGGCTTCTTTTAAACCACCAAAGGTCATGGTTCTCTCCTTCTTCCTCCTGGTTTATTAGAGTATTGAAGATAATGCTGTTTGTGGAGAATGAATCTAAAACGGCTGTTCAGTGTCCTCTAAGACAAATGGACATTTATTGCATTCCTTATGACAACACTTCTGTCCAGCTCACTGGAAAGAAATGAAATGGAACTGATTCTTATGTTATATCCAAATGTGGCTCCAAAGGGAAATGTTGTTCAGAGGAAGCTATTGCTCAAGTGATGTTGGTGGAAGAGATCAATCTGAGCTCAGTGTTTAATAACATGATTACTTACTTACTCATTTTAATGGATTTTTATCCAGACTTTCCTCCTCAAACTAAAGGCAGAGCATTATAAGAATGAACAACATATATTTCCCATTTTATTAATTTATTTGTCTAAATTATTTTAGATCGAATTTTATGACCAAGAGAACATAAATTTCACAGCCAGGAGCAGATGAAAGGTTATGGGCTCAGATGGATCTGTCTTTAGACCAAGTACTCTTGACTCTGCCAGAGAACTCAATAAATAGAGGAAAATCAGCTGCTCCCATATTCTGCTCTTCCTGGTCAGAGTCTATCTTGCCAGCTGTGAGTAGCTGGGTGGTTTTAGCATGCTACAGGTCACAGAGCAGGGGAGAGCAAAAGGAAATGAAAAATGGGTAGGAAAATGTACAACTTCTAATGGTAACTTGCTTCAAACTGTCTAAACTCTGTACTTTAATATTTGATCTGGATCTGTTATATATATTCCCTCCCTCACCCACCAGTTATCTTCTAAATTTTGAGTCAAAATGGAATAGCAGCCATCTTGGAACTATTGGGTTGTGAGGAGGAGCATCGAATAGTTTGAGCCATGTAGGAAGCTGAGGAATGGAGTATGCTGTGCGCCTTATCTAGGAGCTGTTCTTACCACTTTGGTTAAGAACAGATGTCAACACTGGTAAGTAACATAAAATGCATTTCAGTGTCAAAGAAGAAATCCAAAATGGAGAGATGTGAGACTGATCTTGTGACATGCAAGAACATTTTTATACCACTCTTCTGTCTTATTCCCACTCTTAATCCATATTATAAAAACAGAGGAGCCAATTAAAATGTAAATACAGTGGCCCCTTCACTTTTGTGAGGGTTTGGAATGCAGATCCTTCACAAAAGTGGAAGAAACGTGAACAATTTCCTCCACTCTTCTGATCTTTTCTATGGCTCCCTTCTCCCATTCTCTTGCCTTTCGTGTGCTAGGGCCGGAGGCAAGGGAATGGGAGGGGGAGCTCCCAAGGGGAGAAGGAAGGCTTGTGTGACCCTTCCCCACCATTCCCTTGCCTCTTGGCTCAGTGCAAGTTCTCAATGCCAGGGCCAGAGGCAAGGAAATGTGGTGGGTGCTCCGGCAGACAAAAGGAAGGTGTGTACATGCCTTCCCTTCCATTTCCTTGCTTTTTGTCTGGGCGCTTGACTTTCTTTTCTGCACCCAGTAAAATACAAAGGAATGTCAGGAAGAGAATGGACGGGGAGGTACATGTGCATCGCATGAATAATCAGGTTCACGAAAGTCAAACCTGCAAATGTGGAGGGAGGATTATAGTTATAAACAAATTAAGTTAAAAGTCTATGAACTATAAAAGCAGAATATAGTATGTATTTCGAGTATTTTTAAATATAATCAAGCATATTTACTCTGAAAAATGAGAAATAAGCTCCTTTTCCCCATCTTTCCCTCTTATTTGTATCTTGAGCTGATAGATTTTTACCTATCATGAGGTAATACCTGCACCTCTTCATTTTGTACCAAGTTATCTTCTCTGTTGTTAAGAAGAAAACATGTTTGGCTATTATTCATTTTACAGCATCAAAGCAAAAAATATTTGTTTTGTACTTACTCCTAAATTCTAACAGTGTCAAGTCAGATATGAAACTCCCAAGAAAGGGCCATGGGATTGTATTTATAAGCATTGTTATTGCCAGTGATAGTTTGTGAGTGTGGACTGTCCATCCTGTTTATTCTGGAGGTGTTTGATCAAGGGATGCGTTTAGGTTATGTGTGCATCTGTCAGTATCTAATGGCCAAAGTTATATTTATGACACAAAAGTACTACCTGGAGCCCCATAACTTGTATCTTTATAGCATGTTAGGAATGAGGGTTAGCACAGAAGGAAATAGAATAAAATAACCAAGAGACTACTTATGCTCAATAAAATAAGACTATCACTAGTGTCCACAGATCACGACCAGATGATAACTCCAAGTATGTACACTAAAAGATAAAACAGATTATGAGGTGCCAGTGTTAAGCTGTTCTAGTTTGAAGTACAGGCAAATCTGGCATTGATGTGTACCCAATAGGCCAGAAATTAGATTCTGCAGGGAGTATTAGTAATGAGATCATCAAGGATGGTCAGGAACCCATTGTTTGGAACGCCTGGATTTTCTGCCTTCAAGTGGCTGTCATCATCATGCTTCACTGTTACAGCAATGTCCCCAATTCTGAACAAAGTAACAACAAAACAGCTTGACAGAGGGGCAAAAACCCTTTCTTTTTCCCCAAGTGGAGCAATTGAGATTTTTTGTAGATGTTAACACATTGGTAAGCAATTCCAAACTGAGAATTTTCATCTAATCTTTTAAATAATTAAGGAGAATCTTAAACAAATACTTCAGAAGCTTATAGTCTTGTCATCTCAATATGAAATGCAATCAAATTCCAATCAAGTATAGATTTAAATCCTATGGTTAGTCCTAATTAGAATAAACCCATTGAATAAGGAGAACCTGAATAAGTGTTGATTTCTCAAATCAATTGATTCTGTGAGTTGACTCTAATTAAAACTAATAAAAAAAAACTAGGTTACCATTTGTCACGATGCCAAGCAGGGATAGGTCATTGAGATATTGTTGGACTCTAGCTCCCAACAGGGTCTACCAGCTATTAATGCTGATCGAAGAAGTAGTTGAGTCACCATGGTAGACCAGCAGATCCCCCGCCCTTAATTTAAAGGAATCTGGACCTCCTTCACATTGCACGGTTATAGCATTATGATTCCATTTAGATGCTATGCCTACATCTTATGAAATCCTGGATCTTGTAGTTTAGCCAGAGAATTCCCATGCTTCACCAAATAACAAATCTCAGGAATCCATATGATGGGACCATAATGGTTACCATGAAATCATAGTGCTTTAATTATGAAGTATAGAAGGGCACCAGACAGTTAACCCTCTTTATTAAGAGATTACACTTTGAAATGTTCATAGGACTCATTCTGCATCTTTTGAGTTCCAACCTCTACTTTGAGACATTTTTTTTTAAAAAACGAAGCTTTAGATTGGTGACCTTGGGTGAATCACACACTCTCACCTCCAGAAAACCCTCTGATAGATTCACCTTAGAGTTGCCATAAGTTAGAAACAAGTTGAAAGGCACACAACAGCAACAACCTAAAATACGCCTTTTTATTTTACTGAATTCAGCATTGACCCCACGAATATAAATGAAAATTGTACTTTTAAATATAGTGAGGTGGAGATGTGCTTATGATTTTCAAATCTAGATTTTAAAGCTACTGGCCAAATATAATACCGGTGGCAGTGAAAAATGTTGCGTACAGCATTCCTCATTATTTTCAAAATAGTGAAACCATTCCACACAAAGTAGAGAATCCCTATGAATAGGAAGTTCCCCTTCAAAACAGGGTAAGGCAACCCCCTCCAAATATCCAGCATTGAATATGAATTCCTGTCAATGTTTGCACTTACCTGGTAAATTTTACCACAGGACAAGCCCTGGATATTTTGCTGTCTGAAGCAGAAGTTCAAATGGCACTCTTGACCCCCACAAATCAGGGTGCATAGCATCTAAAGCCATGCAACTTAAGTGGGCACACAAGGCCATTGGTCAGCCATGGTCCAAATGGGTGGAGGCAGGAGGTTGGACCTCCTGAGGTGTCCTCCCTTACTTGGACCACAGGCTGCCAGCACACATGGCAGAAGGTCTCAGAAGCACCTCTCCTCATTTTTGCCAGTAAAACCAACAATAAAAATAATGGGAGAGTAAATAATGAAATATTTGTAGTCCTTTCATGACAGCCCTATATTCTTGCAACCAGCTTCAATTTATGGTGACCCTACAAATGCGAGACCTCATTAAAAGCTCTACTCAGGTCTTGCCCACTCAGGGCTGTGGCTTCATTGGCTGAACCAGCCCATTTGTAACATGGTCTTCTTCTTTTCCAGGACAATCAATGACACCCCAATCTCACGACAATTTACTGAAATGTACTGTATCACTCTTCCTAATTGTAAGGCTGGATCCACTGGCTGTTCACACGAATGCTTACTGGTTAAATACGGATGATTCCACCAAGTGCCATATTTTGAAAGAATCAGTGTCTGTGGTACGTCTGAAATGTAAGATATTGCACATGTACTCTTAAACTGTCAATTATACGCCCCAGTAAGGGTCCAGGATCTACAGACATTACTTGATAGAACAAAATACTGGGACCCTATCAAGCAACTATCTTATTCCCTTCAGGGTGTTGGATAAAAAATGCGGTGACATTTGCCCCAGTGGAAAATACATTTGATGAGCATGTGGAACACCTGGGGAATGACTTAGCAGGTGATGGCACATTCCCTAGGGGACATGTAGTGAGGGCTGAGTCATGATACTGAATTCATGGCAAGGGGTTGCATCAGCTAATGGCCCTGACTGGTGACCAGTAAGCAGGTGTGCATAAAAGAGGAGTGGGCATGCTTGCTCTCTCTCTGACTCCGAATCTCTGCATCTGAATCTGTGATCCTGACACTCTGATCCTGAATCTCTGATGCTGAATCTCTGCCTGTGGATCTGCGTATCCTGTGTATAGATGTACATATTGCAACTGTGAAGATTTTGGATCCAAGTATTTTGGATGACAAACTCCATGTCTATGAGTTACTAACCAGTGGGTAGAGGGGTCAGAGCAATAATGTACCTGATGCTGTAGTTGTATTCTCTACTGCTGCACACACTTTTTGCTGTTTGGAAACTGCTATGTTTATGATTGCCTCTGAGACACTGTGTCCAGAGAGCATTGGTTCTGGAGATAATTTTGTGCTGGTGCTGTAAATCATCTCCCATCACAGGGCACTAACACATACTAGTCCTCAGAACTGCTAAGTTTATAGATAGGGCTGTCCAACTGAGAAAACAATTCATAGAACATGTTGAGTTTGCATGCAAGGGTGATTAATTAATCTAAATACGTATTGCCTCTATATTTTACTATTTTCATCTTATCTCAAGATGATAACCTATTATTACAAGTATTGATATTTATTTATAGTCTTTTATATTATTCTTTTTATTTCATCTTATCATATTTATCACAGTTTATTGCATCTTACCTTATTTTAGCTTATTTTATTTCATTCCGTCATATTTTAGTTACTAATTTTACTGTATTTTATAACATTTGATGTTATATCTTTTGATATGGTCAACTGACTAATCAATAAATTTATACTACTACTACTTACTGTATATACCCCATAAAGCAGTTTTGAATATTTTGCAGGATGCAACTCTCTGTGAGACTCTTTTTTGGTCCCACTCCCCAGCTTATTTCTACTCAAAGCAGTGGCGTATCTAGGTTCAACAGGACCTAGGGCAAGCATGGAAGTTGTGCCCCTGCATGGTGCTTCTTCTACTGCCGTTGCTGCCCTGGGCCGAGGAACACCTTGTTGGGGCTAGGGTGGTGGTGGCAGGAGGCCAGGCCCAGGTGGAAGGGCTGTTGCCACCACTGCCTCCACAACAGGGCAGGAACGACCCCGCTGGGGGGAGGGGGGCAGCGGTGGGCCAGGCCGGGGAGGGGAGGGGGGAGGCTTTGGCTTTTTTGCACCCTCCTGTCACAGGGCACGTGCCCCAATTGCCTCACTATAGATATGCATCTGACTCAAAGGCAGACTGCTGTGTCCAAGAAGCCTCAAATAATTCAAGCATTTCTTGAATAGTGGAGAAAATGTACCTTATTATAACAGCCTTGCTGTTGAAATTAAGTCATTATTTTATGTCATTCAGCAGAAATGTAAAATGAATAGGATTCAAAGGGTTACTGGAGGAGGAAAATGTCAGTGTTAAGTTCTTTTAGTAACTGCATGTCATAAATTCAAAGTGCTAGGTAGCAGGGCACTTTGCTGTAGAAAGTATAAGCAAAGAATTAAACAGATCTCAGCCTTTATGTAACAGGGTCTAGATTCCATACAACTTTGACAGACCTTCAAAATTATTTGCAACCAGTTCCTTTCTCAAGTAACTGAGAAACAAGCAAAGATCCTATATGAGGAGATAAAGAGGATAAAATTCCCTCTGAGTGGAACTTACCTCTCCGACTCATTTTCCTCCCCTCTCCATGACACAGCCACATTGTGGCCAGAATGGACAAGGGCAGCTGAAGCATCCAATTGTATCTCTGTGGTCAGACACACAATGATATTACCCTGTGGAACCTCCAGAAATTTGTTGTTTTATGTTCTGCTATAGGGACATAGCTAGATGCTTCTCATCATCACTGGTCTCCCCAAGCCACTATATGGCCATGTTGGGGAGATACAGGAGGAAGATAAGTCTTGAGTAGGTGGAGGCTGAAATCATCCCTCCACAATAACCATAAAAAAGGCATATGCTAGCATGATGTTGGTGTATGTTGCTAACAGAATGTCAGCTATCATTAAATTACATGATGTTTGTAATTTGATGAGCCATAATATCACCCCTTTTGCAGTATAACTGTAACTTTTGAAATCAATTTTATAGCTACCTTTTTCTGTGAGCACACAGCTGCAACAGGAGAATCTGAATCTTTTCTATGTGGATGATGACATATTGATCACAATTGTTGCTCCCTGTGAAAAGGTAGATTTTGGATGTTCTCCAAATTTGCTGCCAATGCTTACTCCTGAGGAATCCAGTCCTTTTAAATTGTGACGATATGCATATGCAGAATTTTCATGGAAACACAGCATTGTTAAGTTAGAAGGTATGCCAAAGATCATCTATTCAACCCTCCGCCAACATAGGAAATTCACAGCTAAAGCATCCTTGGCAGATGGCCATCCAACTTCTACTTAAAAAACTCCAGTGAAGGAGAGTTCATGACTTTCAGATGCAGACTGTTCCACTATTGATCTTCTTTTACCATTATAGTGTTTATTGAGATCTCTTTTCTTTTAATTTTAATTGTTTCAATTTCTGGAACAGCAAAAAGAAAGCTTGCTCCATTTTCCACAAGACAGATCTTCAGATTTAAGTTACAGAACTACTTTTTAAAAATTGCAACTATCAGCATAACTAATTACATTTGCAGGCCTTATAGCTATAACAGTAAATAATTGTTTTTAAAAAGTAAACTCCCAAGTTGTCATGTTTCAGGGATTGGCGTTGGGGAGAACCTTGTTTAATGTTTCTAGTGCAAAATTATATTCTCTCTTCAATGAAAAGCAAAGTCATTACCAGTGCTCTGCAGAGCTTGGACGTTTGTCTCATATTTATGTTTCCACAGCAAGGCAGCCTTAACTGCTGCGGTCTAAAGAAGTGTGAGCATCCTTTATTGCTAACAGTGAACTATTTAACTTGCACACAACTATGCCTTTAGTTGGCATGCTAGAAGAGACAAACTGGGCTTTGTCTTCTATCTGAAAGGAAGTTTGTATTTGCTGCATGCAAGCTAATCGCACCACTTTGGCCTTAGGATTCTTATTTTCGACTTATAGTTTGCATTTAACCTGCTTTACTGCATCCCAGTGAACTTCTGAGGAAAAGGAAAATAAAGCAGAGAATAGAAAAAATCCCTCCCCAAGTAAAGCTCTGGGTCTGAATTATTGTAACATGGGCTTTTCAGACATGCTTCACTGTGAGAGGCAAAGTTGGATAACTGCATGTCACTTGATAAATCTTTAGAATAAAACACAGGGGCTACAATCTAATACAGAGCTAGGATGGGTCGATGGTGTTTTCTTTTTTGTTTTTGGTGAAATCTGGACTTTGCATTGTAAACCACACATCATTATAGGCCCGTTTGCTCACAATGGATAAACAGCTATGGATGGAGAAGGCAAGAGGCACTTCTGCTTTAATTATGTCAGGAATTCTACACTAATGTGTTTGGCTCAGACTGGTGGGAAGAATTAGAAGATAAAAAGACCTTCAGTATTGGCCAGTGATGATGACAGTTATGTCGAAATGCATCTGGCCTTTGCTCTATTGTTGGCTTGTTTAGACCTATGGTCATTAATCTTCTTCCAGTGAAAAGATTCATGATCAACAGACCATCACATCTATTGTGCCTTCAGTATTACAAAACTATATGGATTATGGATTTATTATATATGGATTATTGATTGTTTGTACAGATCTACTGGAAATTTACCTTTTAAATTTGTATGTATGTGTGTGTGTGAGAGAGAGAGAGAGCAGAGAGAGAGAGAATATGTGTGTGTGAGAGAGAGGGGAAGGCGGGAGGGAGGGAGGGGGAGAGAGAGAGAGAGAGAGAGAGAGAGAGATTGATTGATTGATTTATGGTTTATTTCCAGACTGTGTTTAACCTGATATTTATAACTTTTTTAAAGGTCAGGGTCTATATTCCAGAAACTTGAGGCCTGTGTATCTACTCTTCAGTATATTAGAGAGCATGAGATTTTCTTGGATAGAGCAGAGTAGACTGTCTTGGATGAAGGACATCACAGGGGATGTCTCTGAGGAAGAGGTCAGTTCCCAAACACAGGAGGTAGAAATTTGGAGGAATGTGACACATAGAAGTAGACAAACCAGGGATATTTCTCTGTATTTGGAGCTACAGAATCAATCTGAAGTCCTTTCTCTTATCAGTGAGGATGATGAATAGGAACAAGAGCAACAGTGTCTGTTCTCAGAGAATGTGCAGGGCACCTTGGAAGATTCAGCACATGGATTGGCCCCTGCGAATTCCTACAGGAGACGGATAGTGGTGGTAGGGGACTCTTCTGCTGAGGGAAAAAGAAGCAATGGTTTGTGGGCCTGATAGGATGTCTCAAGAGGTATGCTGCTTTCCTAGGGCAAAGATTCATAATGTAATAGAGTGGCTAACAAAACTCATCAAGTCCATTGACCATTACCCCTTTGTTTTGGTCCAATGACACTGCAAGGCAATCATTCAGGAGATTGCAAGGGATTACAAGGCTCTAGGTAGGAAGCTGAGCACCTTGATGCACAGGCTGTAATGTCATCTCTCCCCCAGTTGAAGGACGTATCCAAGGAACTGCATATTGACTGCAACACACCACTTTACACACCTAATTAAAATTCAGAAGGTCTATCTGAATAAAAACATCTTCACTGGCCAACATAACAAGAACAAGAACAAGAACAACAACAGAGAGGGGCCCAACTGGACTTGTCATGGAAGAGAGTTCCACAGCCTGGGAGCAACCATGGAAAAGGCTGTCTCCTGAGTTCTCTGTAACTGCACCTGCAAAATGGGTGTAAGAGAAAGCCCTCCCCTGCAGATCTTAAAACTTGTACTGGTGCTTGTATAAGGAGATAGTGTCTGGACCCAAGCCATGTAGGGCTTTAAAGGTCAAAACCAGCACTTTGAATTTTGCTGGAAATGCACCAGTATCCTATGGAACTGTTTCAACCGGGGAGTTACATGATCCCTGGAATCAGCCCTGGTCAACAGCCTGGCAGCATTGTGAACCCACCAAAGTTTTCAAACCATTTCCAAAGGGAGCCCCACACAGAGCACATTACAGTAGTCCAAATGGGATTTAATCAAGAGATGTGTCACCACAGCCAGATCTGACTTCTTAAGGAAGAGGCACACTGATGCACTGGTTTTAACTGTGCAAATGCACCCCTGGCCACAGCCAAGACCTGGGCATCCAAGCTCAGATCCAAGTCCAGGAGATCACCCAAGCTGTGAACCTAGATATCAGGAGGACTGTAACCCAATCCAGCATATGCTGAATCTCTATTCCCTGATCTGCATTCTGATTGACCAGGAGCACCTTTGTCTCATTTGGATTAAGTTTCAAATTGTTCACTCTCATCAATCCATTACTGATGGCAGATCTGGTGTAGTACAGAAACAGCTTCCTTATAATTGAATGGAAAGGTGAGATAGCAGTGTATATCATCAGCATACTAATGATACCCCAAAACTCCAGATGACGTCTCCCAACATCTTCATGTAAATATCAAACAGCATAAGGGACAGAACTTAGTCCTGACAGGATAGTGGCCAGGATGTTGAATAGGTACACCCCAACACCACCTTCTGAGTCCACCACTTCAAGAAAGATCAGCTGGGTCCAGGGAGAAGTTTCATGACAGCCTCATTTAGACAAGGTGGAAACCTACCTTGCTCTGGCAAGGCATTTGCTGCTCCCCTCACCCAATCTCTCAATCCCTCTCAGGTTGCTTTCAACAGTGAGGAAGGACATGGGTCCAGTATTTTTGTGGTGGCTCTCACTTCTTCAAGGATCATCCTCAGGTTGCACAAATTGAAATGTATCCAATAACACTGGACATTCAGGAGCCAAGGTTATATCCACTGGGTCTATATAAATTACTGCATCCAAGTCAGAGTGGTGTCATGCCCTGCCTTGGAGACTGTAGCAGTGAGGAGGAGAATTCTGACTCCGAGGCAGAGGCTTCCCCAGAGGCTGAAGTGTCCCCAGAAGCTGGTCCAGAAGGAGATACAACAACAACAAGGATCTGAGCCAGGGGAACAAAAAGAAGAAGACATAGCTGACACACGTACCTTGCAGTTGAGATGCCATGAAAGGGAGGGCTTGTGTTGCTCAGCCTGTTTAAGTAGCAAGCAAGCCCTAATAAGGAAACATCTGTGGTGATAGCATCCATTGATAGAAAAGGACTCCAGCTGGCCTTTCCTCCTAGGGTCAGCAACTGGTCTCTTTGGTCTTGAAACCCTGTGTGATGCTCTTGGATCTGGTCATCTTGGAACTCTGCCTGTTTGGATTTGCCACTTTGGATTTGTTTGCTCTAGGTTTCCTTTCTGTTTGGACGTTCTTTGACTCTTGCCTTGTAAGTAGGAGCTGTGCCGCTTGTGAGTTACTGCCTGTTTTGCCGTGGACACAAGTGGATCCAAACAATTTTATCTGCAAAGTGCTATGCAAACTCTTCACAGTGGGCTGCTGAGTGGTGTACACACACACACACACACACTGCTTTTGCAGGGAAGAATGTAAAAGGGCCCTGGCCACTTGAAATAGCTTTGGTTGGTGACACTGGATTGCAGATGCAATGATGGCAGTGAACAAGGATTTCTTTGTGGTCACCGCTGCCCCAGAGCTCTAGCCTATGTTCAGCTGGACTTGCTGCAAGTTTTCCACCATCAGCACTCTAGTCTCTGTTCCACTCATTTCATCACCACGAGCTCCCAGGGTGTTCACTTAGCTCTGTGGGAGGGGACACTTAGGATCAATTGTGTCGCCTGCTTTGGCCATTTCTTTCAAAATCAGCTAGATCCAGTTTCAACAGGATCACCTGTTAAAGCAACAGGAGACTCTTTAAGAGCCATCAGGAATCCATCTGGATCCATAAGCTTCCTGGGATGGATCATTTTAATTTCCCCCCACTCCACTCCTGCAGAAACTCTGAGTTACAGTGAGTTTAAACCCCATCAGGCAGGGATCTGTCCATGACAATTGACCTGTAGTAAGTACCTCCCTGCTTAGATCACCATCAACCTGCCTCACATAGAAAACTAGCTCCAGATTGTGTCCTGCAGCATGGGTGGCACCAGGTACGACATGGAACAGTTGTCACAAAGGACATGTAGTCCTGAGCTGCTCCTGGCAGAGAGGTCTCTACATAGTTGTTGAAGTCCTCCAGCACAACTTGCTGACAGGACTCCAGCACCACTGGTGAGACCGACTGCAGGTATACAGATGTTTTTGCAGGTAGCAGGCAGTCAGGCTGGCAGCAGTTCTTAGAAAAGAGAGGCCACATCTAGTGGATTATTGGAACAGCTACAGGCAGCTCTTCTCTGGAACGGTGGTGGTGCTTCTTCACCCTGCTGTGGGGAATGTGTTGGGTCATTTGTTGGTTTGTCTTTATATTTGGATCTAAGCCTCTTTTGTGTATGGTGGCTCCTCCTGGCTCACCAGACTTTAGCCACTAGTCCAGCAATAGGTAATATATCTCTTATATCACTTGGGTTTTTTCCATTTTGTAAAATGTCATGACTGAAACAGATTTTATAATGGTAAGGACACCAAAGCAAGGGGGGAAAATCACACTGAGAAAAACTGTACATTTCACAGACTTTGCTTATGGTCATAGAAGACATAAAATAAAACTACAAGAAAAGAAAAAAGAAAAGAAAAGAATTAACATCCTTATGAATTCATGGCATCAAGGGGTTCTTTCATTTTCCCCCCACAGTGCTTTCAACAATATTTTCCTTTGAAAACATACCTTGGAGCTTAGAAGAGGGACCCCAACTGTCTCCTGTTCCTCATGGCATTCAATGTTTCTTTTCGTCATTGATTTCTTAAGTACAAGTTCAATACCAATAAGAAGGAAAATTATTGTCATGAAGCAATGATAAAGGCAGGAATGGAAGGAGCTATAGTAATATGTTATGCGATTGCATAGGTATTGTGATTTCTACAGTTGGGGGTAGGTTTTTCCTTTGCAAATAATACTCTACCCACAAAAGGTCTTGCAAATTACAATGTCACAATATTGGGGAGGGAGGGACTCATTCATTGTAAATAAATATAATAGAACCTTGCCTTTAGGGACTACATGAGGTTTGCTAATGAGAAGGACATGGTTAACAAGGACAGAGGTACACAGGTGGTCACAGATAAACAGACACAGAAAAGCATTTCTGGATGAACGTACTGCTTGGACAAAGAAATATATTGAATTTTCTCTAAAATGTGATTATAGATTGGAAAGAAAGTTAAGGATCCAGCTCACAAAAGCAACCTGTGATAGCCCAGAGGGAACATATGGAGGAGAAATGTACAGTTAGGAGTTGTTAGGAGAAATGTACAGTTAGGAGTTGCTCCAAGTAAAAACATAAACACTCACTTTTTATTCTGTGGCTTGGAAACATGCAAGATATAATTGACTTGGAAACACTCTGCTTAACCCTGTTTGAATGTTCTAAGAGGCATTGGGTTTATGGTCTCTCTTAGCACTAGCCCATGCAGAGTGCTTTTGTTCAGCATCTTAAAACTTAACTGGGCAACCCAGGAATGGAATGGGTGCAAAAGGACTCCAACCCTTCCACTTTGACTGGGACAGCTCCAGCTAATTCTCTGCTTTCCAACTTTCTCAGCTGCTCTTGAAATGTCCCAGTTTGTCTCAACCCTTCTCATCTCAGTTCCTCCCCACCATCCTGAGCTTACTTAACTTATTGCAAGCTGAGTTCAAAATGCACAAGTAGTTTGTACTCATGGAAGTTTTTAATGAGGAAATAGACACAAAATTTTGCCCATTGCTCTCCTTCCTGCTAAGTCTTGTCCTTCTTAAGGTCAGTACATAAATTCTGAGGTTCTCTGCTTAAAAGTGTGTGTGTGTGTGTGTTTCCCTCATTAATATCTTTTGCCTCCTGTTGTCAGTCACCTTTTTGATGTGGCTTGACCACGTGTGTCATTGTTTACATCAGTGAAGTGTTTGGACAGTGGGACAAGGACCAGGCATGTAAAATTTTCATGTATAAAGTTTTCATACATTAACCTGTTCAAATGTCTCTAATACTAATAGTTGCTTAACAGTTGGAGCAAATGTAGTTTTTTTCCTCTTCTCTTTTCTTTATAAGACAGTACAAAAGCGAGGTACAGGTTGCTGGTGGTGGATGAGAGCAGCATCTAGACCAGATCAGGAAATACAGCAATTGAATACTTAGGCCATTTCTGCACGGGGCAAGGGAATCGCCCCATGCCGGTACTTACCAGACTTCTTGGCTCCACGCTTGGGTCCAGGCTCATCCAGAGCAGTGCGCGTCCGCTGCTCCGCACTGCTCTGGGGATGAAAATGGCGGCTTCCGGTTGGTCGAGGCTCTCTACCAACCGCTGAAGCTCGCCAGCCTAAAGCCTGCCCCGGCAGATCGCAGGCTTGCACTGGTGTGAGCCTGCAAATCTGCACCGGAGTGTGGGCATGGAGTGGCGTGCTTTGTGCTTTTGAAAGACCTGTTTCAAGTGGTCTTTCAAAAGCACGCTGGACGACCACTTCAGGTCGTTCCGGAGCGGGCTGAGGTGCGGAACTACACTAAGTAGGTCTGACCCAGTCCATTCTCAGGTGCAGACATCCTCCCTGGAGGACACTCTGCACCGTTTCTTTAAGCCCATGCGGAAATGGCCTTAGTTGGAATCAATAAATTATAACAACTATGAATATATATACTTGTAGAGACATTTCCCCTTTAAAAAAACATTTATCTTCCCAGCCTTTTGGCTAAGATCAAGTGTAAAAAAATATTTCTTGTTTAATTTGTTGTGTTGTTGTTATTTGCTGAGAAACAAAACATGCTTCATCACATGCAATCATCCCATTTCATTCTTTCTCAGCCTGAGCTGTAAGTACATACTGCCACCTAGAGGGAATAAAAGGAATTGTCCTCAAAATATTCTGCTCTGTTCTATTATGTTTGTTTACAGTTTCTCTAAGAGTTTGCTTCATCTCCACAGGTACTATAAACTCTGGCACTGACTACAGCTAATAAGGTGCTATACAGTAACAGTACTACTGGCTAGTTATGGTCCCTGCTGTGGTAAATACATAACACCAATATTTCAAAAGGAAATTGAATATCCTTCATGCCAGGTGAGGCAGGAAGAGTATTGATCTAGTGTCCCAGTATTGTACACACACATTCACATTTATGTGTAACTTGTTCCATTCATCAATGTCAATGAGTTTTATGCTCTGAAACACCAGCCCTGAAGCAAGCAACATTACCTGACTAATCCTTAAGGGTGCTAAGCACTGCTAGGCCAACCTTTGGTGCTTTAGCCTGAGTAACAGGCTATTTAGCTTGTTCTTTACATTTGGTTTCCATTTTTTGCAAACCTTCTGCCTACGTTCCATTCAAATCTCAGAGAAGTCCCTTTTTGGATTGTAATTCCCAGATTCTGGTAGTCGTCATCCAAAGAAAATAATTTAGCAAGCTGTGGTCCCATCCCATCTTCTGTATCCCTCCTTGTGGCCACTTTGCATGTGTCTTCCGTCTGGTGTCTTCTTGCTTTCATTCTTGGACAAATTCTTCCATGAATTACTTCAAGTCATCTTTAACGTCACTTCTTATATACGTCACTTCTTGCAAGGCTCTGTCTCCATTTTGTTATCTAGTTTTAGCTCTTTCCCATAAGCAACTGACAGTGATCATGACAGGCCTTTAGTAGCTAGGTAGGTGGGGTCACATTAACAAATGTAGCTTGTCACATCATGTATTGGGGAAAGATGGAGAATTATATTGAAGTGGAGGGCTGAATTCACCACACTGCAGCGTGTATGAGCCAATTAACATGTATGGGCATGGTCCTACTCCTGGAAATTTTCCTCTGAGCAGCTCAACTGGGAATCTGGCTCTGCTTCTTCTGCTCTTTCTTCCCACACAGAAGCACCCCCTGAGAGCTGCCATCTTCATAAAATATTATCCCCCTCTACTGGCTAGGGAGAATAGCACATGCGTAATTTCCTACTTTCCCCCAATTAGGAAGGGGTAAGGTTTGGGGGAGAGCTGAGCTGGAGCCTCTCAAAAACCAGATTCCTACCCTCTATTGCCTGGATTAGGTCCTTGGTCCAGAGATTCTCCCCCAAGAGAGTTAAAGCACATTTAAATCACATTTCCTTTGCTATTTTGAGTCTTTCGCTAGCACTTCAACCTCAAAAGACTCCATTTTACTTGAAAAGGTCAGCTAGCACAGAAATGCTCATACTGGGCAAATGGAGAAGAAACCCAAGAATTAGTACACATGTTACTCCCCACTCACTTTTTAATGCAAATTGCCAGTTGTTGATGGGGAACTGGCAGTTATTTTTGAAAGAAAGAATTACAAGACTGGATGTGATGTAACAATACCCTTCTCCCAATTCAAACAGATGAGGAGTATCATTACCCATAATGACCAGAACAACCAGCAACAGGGACTGAGCAAAGACTGCAGCTGTTGATGTGACAGAAAGTGAATAAATGACAGGACCTGGTATTAACAGTGTATGCTAGGTCGATTTGGATTCACCTCTCTAATCAGCCCAATGCATGCAAGAGTATAAGAGGATATCTACACTGCCTGCTTATGGCCACTTTAAATGTCTTGGATCTATCCTGCAAGATCCTGTGATTTTTTATTTATTTATTTCTTTGTCTTCTGAAATACGTAGAATTCCCTGCTAGTGAACTCTAGTCCTCTCTCCTGAACCACTTCACTGAAGATGTCCAGCAAAGAATTCTAAGGATTTAGCCAGCCTCGAGGATATTGGTGAAGGAGACATGATAAAGTGGTATCAAACTAATATAGGTGTATATTTTAGATACATTTCTAAGGAAGCATAGCCTCTTCCCACTAACCTCTATGGAAGTGCACATCCAATTTGGAGAGGGCAGAATAGAACCAGGTAAAGAGTTCTGCATTTTATTTTGATGAAGAATTACTGCTTCTGGAGGCTTCCAGAATTGGATAGTTCCTTATTTAGCTGAGGTTCTTTTCCAAAAGTGCTACATAGGATCCAGGAGGTGCCCAGGATTGATCGATTGATCAATCAATCCATCGATCCATCCATCCATCCCAAAGCACTTTTGACTATGGATGGGTGAATCAGCCAGTGTACCTTTCTCAATTATTTTTCTTGTGTAACATCAATTCATTCCAAACACTGATCATGTTTTTAGTTTAACCATTTTATTAATACTGAACTTTTTTAAAAAAAGTGCAAATGAAAATTCATATGTAATTTTGGGTATGATTTTTTTCCAAATTCATACATTTTTGTGTGCAATTTTGCCAAATGTATGCAATTTTTGCAACCAATGTTCCCACTAAAATGTATTTATTAATGCCATTTACATTAATATACACATTTCTATGTGCAGTTTCCTTATTGTAACCATTTTTGTATACATTTTTGATTGTGGAACTCCATTACAAATTACAGAGGCATTTTGCAATGTTAGTTTTTATAGAGGTTATTCATATTTCAAAGAATAATTGGGTTTCAGTTAACACATTGGTTTAAAAGCATGTAATTAAGTAAGTTTGCATTAAAATGAAACTGAATGAAGTCGTTCCTTGTTCCTAAGTTCCATTCACTTCTGCTAATTCAGATTTCTCATAATTCACCTATAAGTAAATAAATAGGGTACAACTGATGAAAAAAAAACCTTACAGTGTATTATGGAAAGAGTGACCTTTCAAAAATGATCACACAGATCTCAAGGGAATTTCATCTGTGATTAATGTATTCAACCACTGGGTGCCAATGTTGGCTCATATTTGATATTTCCTAGAAACATGAGACCTTCAGATCTAAAAAAACATTAAAATACTTGGGAGGGGGCTGAGGGGAATATAACTAATTATTTACAGAATTTTTTAAAAATGGAATTACAAATCCATGTTAAATATAAAAGTTATGCAGGCTTACACAAGAATATGGTATTTAATGGAACAGACACATTTTAGAGTTACGAGTCAGTAAAGCTACTTCTTATTCATGACTCATGTCAAACCATTGTTTTAACTTGCGATCTGATAATGGCCTTTTTCTGAAAAAGTCTATTAATCATTGCCAGCAGTTAGCTTACTATTTCATTATTTCAGAGCAGGCACAATTCAGCAAATTTCAATAATGTTGTACACTTTAGGCAGCTACTAGTCTGAAATAATGCAAATATTGGTTCTCTGAGACCTGCAGGCAAGTAACAACTGTCTGTTTTAGGTGTTTCTTATTCCACTCTGTTTTCTTCTCCAAATGTTGTCTTCAAATAATCTTTTCAGCAACTGTTCCTCCATTATACAATTTTTAAAAAGATACTCCAGGTAGTAAATGAATAGAAGCAGGAAGTAAGACACACCATGGGGAAAAGAGCACAGAGGGATATGTCAAGTGCTGAGGTCCCAGTCTAACCCTTCCCTCACATTCTATGTTCATTTCACACTTTTTAAAATGCAGGAAATCCTAATTGTCTTCAAAGACAGAAAAGTAACTGTGGAAGGAAGGAAGGAAGGAAGGAAGGAAGGAATATTATGATTAAATCTACACAGTGAAACAAGTAAAGAGAAGAAAACACTCATTTGTCAAGATTTAAGATTTGCAACTTTTTCAGTCATTAAGGTGAAGATGAAGACACCTTATCAACCACAGTTTTTGCAAGTGGGGAATTAAAAAGGCTCAGCACCTGGAAAGTATTATTAATTTACCTATTAAAATGGCAAGTTGTGATGTTCATCCATGAACAAATCTACTTTTAGGTCAAATTTTCAGCCTGTCCCTGGAAGCCTGTGGTCTAATTCTGATCTACAGGACTGGCTTTAACATTAGACAAAGTGAGGCAGCTGCCTCAAGCAGCAGGGTTGTGGTGTCATGAAAGGAAAGGAAATGTTTAGTTATCTGGTGTGCTATTGTATTTTCATTGCCAAAGCAGGGAAAAGGATTTCCAAGCTCATGTGCCAGAACAATATGATTGGCTTCAGGTATTTTATGTCTTGGCTCGGCTGGGCAGGGTTGCCATTTCCAGCTCATGTGGCAGAACAATATGGCTGCCATTTCCTGCTGGACCAGCCTTGCCAATTTCTTTCCCCTCCTCTTTGCCCACTGGAAGACATACAGGGAGAGGGATCTAGTTTCCACTTCTCTTCAACATGTTAGAAGGAAGATGCAAGCACAGGGAAACATTTAAACACTGATAAACATTGCGGTTTTCTTACTTTTTACTATTTCCCTTACTATTTACTATTTTCCCTTAACTGTTTTGCTTAGGCAGGGAAATAGACTGTCTAAGCAAATATATTTTGCTATTCAGGCTTCTTTCATGAGCTAACAATTTAGAAGTCAAACTTCCTATGGAACCACCAGATGTCAGTGTATTTCAGACAAAAGTGCTAGAGAGATTTAACTAAAACTTGTAAAACCAGATAATGAAGTAGTACTTGTTCTTCTACATTTCCGTATGATTTAATTAACATGAATGTATAAATAAACTGCATAAGATGCTTCTGTGTATGACTTCAGATTGTGGTTTACATCCATCAAAAACAATATATTTAATTATTTTTACATGGATTCTAGGAAGGCATGAGTCATTACATTTCATTATGTCAGTGAACAGGTTTCTGGAAGTAAAACAATACAAGATCCCTTCTACAGCTACCACTTCTTTTGTGTGAGAAGCAGTCCCATCCACTGATCATAATAATTTATCTTAATGTTTTCAAGCACATCATACACAGCTTCAGTTGTCTGGTTTAATCAGAGGCATTTGCTGTTAATTGCTATCAAATTGATTTGACTTATGTTGACCAGGGCATCCTGTTATGAACAGCCCGCTTCAGGTCTCACAGACTCAGGGTCATGGCTTCCTTGAACTGAGTCTATCTATTTGCAGTGAGGTCTTCCTCTTTTCCTACAGCCTTCCACCTTGCCAACTATTATTGTATTCTCTAGTGAGTCAGGTCTTCTCATGACATGGCCAAAGTATGAAAATCTTAGCCCATTTCCACACCCTGCCTGATCCTGTCATCCTCCTGTTGCAATCCTGGCAGTGCCTTTACTGGGAAGGGAGCGTGATGGGAATGCTTCTGTTTGCACTCAGCCATCTCCCTGTGGAAGGGAGTGTGAGCGACACATGCCCGCCTTCTGTAGCACGGCTGGATTCTTTCTCATGCTGTCCTGGGGAAGGAAACACCTCCATTGTGTTTCCTGTCCTTCTACATGGCCAGTAAGGACAGGAGTGTCACATGATTGTGGGCACTTAACAGATATATTCCATTAAGCAAATATCCCATGATCGCGATGGGGAAGCAGGATGGCAGTGGGATCGCAATGACATTATGCAGAAGCATGACCCACAGATTGCTACCATCCCATCCCAATAGCAGGACTGTGACACCATGTGGAAATGTCCTCAGTTTAGTGATGCTGGCTTCCAGAGAGAGCTTAGGACTGATTTGCTGTAGGACCTATTTATTTGTCTTTTTAATAGTCTTCATTAATTTATTATTATTATTATTATTATTATTATTATTATTATCATCATCATCATCATCATCATCATCATCATCATCATCAACCTTTTATTTCTTACCAGCCTCTTTCCAAGGGTCAGTAGAACTCTTCTTAAGCCCCACATTTCCAATGAGTTGAATTTCTTCCTGTCAGCTTTCCTCACTGTGCAGCTTTCACAACAATACATGGAAAATTGAAATATGGTGTCTTCACAATTCTAACTTTAGTATTCAATGGTTGAGGATTTTTATGGTTGAGAATCCTATCTTGTTCCTTCATAGCTGTCCTTCCAAGTCCTAGCCTTCTTCTGATTTCTTGACTGCAGTCTCCATTTTGATTAATGATTGAGCCAAGGTATAGGAAATCTTTCACTATCTCAATGTCTTCATTCTCTGCCATAAAGATTTGAACATCGTCATAATTATTTTTCTTAATGTTCAGCTGTAAAACTGCCTTCCCACATTCTTCCTTGACTTACTTCAGTTCCAAGTCTTTGCTATTTTCTGCCAGTAATAGGGTATCATCTGCATATTTTCAACTGTTGATGTTCTTTTCTCCAGTTTTCATCCATTTCATTTCTTTTCTTCAGAATCCAATCCAGCTTTGGGTATGATATGTTCAACGTACAAGTTAAACAAATAGGATGATAAAATGCAATCTTGCCTGACCCCTTTGCCAGTTAGAAACCATTTTGTTTCTCTGTATTCTGCCCTAACAGTGGCTTCTTGTCCTAAATACAAGTTAAGCATTAGGGTAATTAAAGGTTATTGTACCATCATTTCTTTAAGAATGATCCATAGTTTTTCATAATCTACACAATCAAGGGCTTTGCTACAATCTATAAAGCACAGTCTGATTTTCTTCTGAAATTCTTTTGTGTGCGCCATTATTCAATGTATGTTTGCAATGTGATCCCTTGTGCCTCTTCCTCTTCTGAATCCAACTTGGACAACTTGCATTTCTCCATATATTGTAAATGTTTTTGTTGTAGAATTTTGAACATCATTTGGCTAGCATGGAAGATTAATGCAACGGTTCTGTGGTTACTGCAATCCCTGGTATCTCCTTTCTTTGAGACTGGAATGTATATTGGACATTTCCAAACTGTGGACTATTTTTTTGTTTTTCATATTTGCTGACAGATTTTAGTAAGAACTTCATATGCAGTTTGTTCATTGTGATTTATTTCTGCAGCTTCCCCTTCACTTTCTAAAATTGCGGTTCCTTGTTAAATGTTTCTTCCTTGAATGAATCTGTCATCCTTTCATCTCTTTTGTATAGAGTATCAGTGTTTTATTTCCCTTGGCTTTTTGTTTCTTATTGAACGTGCAGTGTGTTCCTTTGCTGGTCATAGAACATCCCATTCTTGGTTTAAATTTCCCTTTGAATCCTCAGGTCTCATGAAAGATGTTCTACCTTTTTTGTTGTCTCCTTCTATTTCTCTGCCTTGATTATTACAGTAGTTCTCCTTATCCTTGAGAACAAGTCATTAAACAGTTACCTTCAGAGTTCTGACCATATTATGTCACCTTTTACCTTTGCCTCTTGTCTGTCCTTAACTGCTTGAAGAGTTTTACCTGTCATCCAGTGGAACTTTTCTTTCTTTTTGGCTGACTTTTTTTTTTTTTTTTGGTATTCTTTCCTCACAGGCCCTTTCTGCACGAGGTGAGGGAATCACTCCGTGCCATTACGTACCGCTTCTTCTGGGGTCCGAAGCAACGTGGACTGTCCCTGAAACCCTTCTGCAGGCCTCCTCCTTAGTCCAGGGCAAATCGGAGCAGTGCGAGGCCTGTAGAGCCTCACTGCTCTGGCTTCCAAAATGGCAGCTCCGGCTTCCAAAATGGTGGTTTCCAGCTTCCAAAATGGCGGCTTCCAATTGATTGTGGGTCTCAACCAACTGCTGAAGCTCACTACGCCTAAAGCCCACCCTCCGCAGATCGCAGGCTCACATGGGTGCGAGCCTGCAAATCTGTACAAGGGAACAGGAATATAATGGCGTGTTCCAAGAAAATAAAGACCTGTTTTTTCCGGTCTTTCAAAAACACTCTGGAGGACCACTTGGGGTCATTTTGGAGCAGACTGAGGTGCGGATCTCCGGTAAGTAGTCCACTCCTAGTCCGCTCCAAGGTGCAGACGACCTCCGTGAGAGGACGCACTGCCCCATTCTAATTGCCTGGTGCGGAAAGGGCCACAATGTCATTGACTTCAGTCCAGAGTTCTTCTGGCTCCCCATCAATTAGACTTAATAGTGCAAATCTATTTTTTTACAGTATCTTTGAATTCTACAGGGATATTCTTTCAGGTTGTATTTGGGTACAGTGATTGATTTGGTGTCCTTCTTAAGCTTTACTCAAACATTTGATGTTTGCAGTTCATAGTCTATGCTAAAATCTCCTCCTGCTCTTGTTTTTGCAGAGAGAATGAAGCTACTTCATCTTCTGCATCCAGTTATGGAGTCTATCTGATTTCTGTATTGGCCATCAAGTGATGTCCATGTATACAGTCACCTTTCTGGTTGCTTGAAGAACATTTGCAATGAACAAACTGTGGGCTTCACAGAATTCAATCAGCCATTCTCCTGCTTCATTTTTTGATCCTAGGCCAAATTCTCCTACAGTCTTTTGTTCCCCTCTGTTCCCCACTTTTGCATTCCATATACTGTGATTACTAACATGTCCTGTGATCAATTTCCTCCTGGACTCCAATGTAGAATCTTTCAATTTCTTCCTCTTCTGCTTCTGTGGTTGGAGCATAAATTTGGATTATGGTTATACTTATGGGCTTTCCCTGAAGCCTCACTGATATTACTTGGTCAGACTTTGTACTGTATCCCTTGACTGCTTTTGCTATATCTGTCTTCACTATTAATGCCACCCCATTTCTTCTTAGATTTTCCTTTCACATTTTTTTAAATGCAGGAAATTCTAATTGTCTTCAGCCGGACTGATGATCCAATGACAATGACCACCTCCTGTCAATGTCGAGCACTGAATGACATATATATGAGGTGAACAACTTCACTGGCTCCTTTGCCCTATCATGTGTCTTGATTTGGTGCTTAGCCAAAACATAAATACTCTTGTCTCACTCCATGGAGATCATCAAAAGTTTACCTTCCCCTGGAGCAACGTTCGTCATTCAAGTCCAGTTAAGTATATCGTTTATTGTTTTATTGTAAGTTGCCCAGAGATCTTTGGATATAAGGAGGGATATAAATATTTTGATCAATAAAGAAAGATTGAGAAAGAGAAGGAGAAAGAGTTTAGACAGTGATTCTAAATGGAAGAAAACATAATCCAAAGGAAAAAAGTTTGTGTATGAAGGCTCAGCCACTACTTCTATCATATATTTCAATTCTGGGACCAGTTGCTTGTTTAGTCTCATAAGTCTGGTTTTGCATCTGGCTGCCCCTACCATAGCAATGACATATCTTTAAATTACAAATGTATCCACTGGTCTTGGAAGATTGGGATGTGCTTTCATCTTTTAGCTTAAACATCATTTGTTGTTTCTGTTCTTTGCATTCATGGCATTTCCAACTTATGGCGACCCTAAGGCAGACCTATCACAGGAGTTTCTTCGCAAGATTTATTCAAAGCAGGTTTGCCATTGCCTTCCTCTGAGGCTGAGAGAGTGTGACTTGCCCAGTGTCACATCCTACTGTTCTTCAATAAATCTAATCTGTACAAACCTTCACAGATAATTCAAATGTCTTATCAAAGGGAAACAGAACAGTTCTCACAGAACTGTACCATCTCAGAAAACACTCAAAAATTTAGAGTGCCTGGTAGAAGTAGTCAACAGTGCCAGTGTGGTTTTGTTTAGTTAACTTTTGTTATCATAATAAAAATCTTTTGTGCTGCCAGAGTGATGAGTTTCTTATGTATATCAAATGATAACAATTGAATCCATTTAAATTTCAGGTGTGGAAAATGTGCAAAAGTCAAAGGATATGAGTAAAGCACTGTAAATATTTGAATACATCCCAATATCAAAAGACTTTCTGTCAGAGAAAGAAAAGTTTTGATGCATTTAGTTAATGGTTAAATCTGTTTACTTTAAGTTTTTAGTTTTAGAAGAGGAAAATGTTAACAATTAAGTCAACACTAAATTTCCATGTAAGTTAGAGGCCTGTAGTTAAAATATTTACCAGAACAAACCTGAAACAATGGCATCTGTCATTTATCCCAGGCCCATTCCTACATCACATTTCCTCTGCTTCAGGAAAAAGAAAATGGCTAGATGATTTTTTAGAGAAAAAGATACCGTCTCCCATCCACTCCCACAAAGGCACGTTCCTTGCTTACCCTCTCCCCACCTTCCCTTATAATATCATCTTCTTATCATCTGCACTTCTTCAGTTTACTAATTCCCTGTTGGATCCCACCAAAAGTCACATGTTTAACAGCTTCAAAAGTAAGTTTCCTGAGACAGATAAAGAAAATATTTGAAGTAGACAGGGGCTATTTTTTTTTCTTAGTACATTGCTTATCCTGCCATTTTGTTATGTCAGATGGAAGAGGAAGCAGGGAGAGATATCATCAGATTTGAGAGACTGGATGGGGAAAGTGAGAAGGAAAGATGTGAAGTCTTGGGGGAAATGGGGAAAAATTCTTCTCTACTACTAGCTTCTGAAATTGTAACAGATTATGTTTAAACACCTCTATGGTGATGAAAAGGAACTGCCTCTAAACCTTCAACAACAGTGGGTTCTGAACCGGCAAACCCTCTCTAGGGTCAGATTAAATTGCTTAGAGTCTTGGAGCAGTTCCAGAAACAGAGCCCCCTTTCTACTCATGTGCGACCTATTCTAGGAATAATGACAATGAACTAATTAAATAAAATATAAAGCAAAATAGATAGCAGTACCAATTTCTTCATGTGTGACTCTGTTTTCAGTCCTGTCCTTCTGTACATGTTTTATGATTATATTATTCTAGGTTGTTTTGACTGGCTTTAAATTCCGTTTTTAATTGAGAAATTATTTGATATATTTTTAATGTTTTAAAACTTTTGTAATTATTTATTGTTTTAAATTTATTTTATTGTAAGCTGCCCCTGAAATATTTGAATAAAGGGCGGGGTATAATACAGGGTTAGAGGAGCAGGACCCCCACAAAAGTGGGGAAAAATGCAAATATCAAAATGCATAGTTGGGAAGGGGTTCAAGGCACAGTGGAGAAAGTGAGCATCTGGGGTCCAAACTGGATCAGGGAAAGGAGAGGGCAAGGGTATGGATCAGTATGATGGCCCTATACTTTCTCTCTCTCACCCATCTCCCTCCTTGGGTTTGTGTGGGGTATCAGAGGAGGGTTTGCAGTACTGAGAAACTGGGCTGCCACCAGTCTTTAGCTGGCCAGGCAGTGGCTGTGGAGGAGGAAGAGGAGGACCAGAGATGGGTTTTCAAAGGGCTACGTGGACTGATCAGAGCTGCTGAGAGGGAAGGTTCCCCTGGAAAAGAAGTGCCTGAGGTAGGAGGGAAAGGGGTTTGAGAAGCACGCAAATGACCTAATTCATGAAAGTCAAACCCACAAATGTGGAGGGCTGACTGTATGTTATAAAAATAAAGGGAGGAAGGAAGGAAGGAAGGAGGGAGGGAGGGAGGGAAGGAAGTTAAAATAACTGCCTGATCTTCTGCAGGATTACACAGTTACTCAAGCAGGACACAAAATGTGTAAGTTAGATCTTCTAATTGTTTCTTGTTCACATTTTTGACTGTGGTACAATTCTCATGATTGTAAATGCCTCTACAATCCACGGTAACGTCTAGCCAGCCTCACTGGCAGTTTTCAGTGGAGCACTGAAAGATAGTGAATTCATCTTCCTCCTGCTAGTGAGCTATGGTGCAGCAAGACCCAACAGGGCTCCCTGTTTCTGCTCCTGATGTCACAGCTCCCTGGTGAAAGGGGCTGGGTGCAGCACCCCACTCATCACAATCATAGAATTCAATTCCTTGGTGCAGCTAGCTGGATTTTAAGGTGGGTTTGAGGAGCTGGACTGGAAGCCAAAGCATTGTGGCTTCCAGTGAAAGCATTGTGGCAACATATCTGATGGCAGATCTTGCCACTGATTATATCAAAAACATTGGAAAATGCAGGAAGTAATGGAGGAAGTAGTAGAAGTGAACTATACCTTTTTCCTTCAGCACTCTGGCTCCTAGCTTGTGAAGAATTTGAAACATACACTGCAATTGAGCCATTAATAATCTGGCTCTGGCCCTCTCCTCTCCTTGTCATGAAACAGTTAAAAGTACAGTACAACCTCCAAGTACATACTTTGATGACACTCACCAAAAGTGGAACTTTATTAACCCTTCCCCTATGACTTCTTGGGCTATTTAGAAAATAGAGAATTCTGTTTTTAAGTTACTTGGAATAATGCAGTGGTTTTCCGTCAAGGAAGATTCACCACTCTTACAAAAACCTATAAAAGACAAATCATCTCATGCTATCAGTATGGATGTAGAAGGGGGAAAAACCATTTACATTGGGGCAGCACTGCTTCATGTATCACTAGATGTCGGTAGAACTGTGCCTCATGCATCATTGTAGATAGCAAAAAACCCAGAGTAGCATCCTATAGCCTTTACACCTGGGACCTCCTGCTTCAGGCATCACTTTTCATTAAGGAAACTTGGCCTCATGCATCATTTTGCAGAAAGTATGCCTGGTATAATAAATCATTTAACCTTAGGGAACACAGGCAGGCTTTACACCAAAGAAAAACTGTCTTGTGCTTCTGCTGATATCTAGGAAAGAGAAACCACACATATAATTTCACATGAAAGAAAAAACGCACTATAGGGATGATCCAGTTAGTTTTAAAAGTTGGTTAAAGAGGACATCTAATTTCCATCTACTTTTTGCAGTGAAATCTGAAACACTTCATTTATAGATTAAAAAAAGTCTTTATTTTATATAAAATATTTTCTTTTTTTAGTTTTTACTTTCACAGGAGGAATGGAAGTGCTGACACAACATCTACAAAGCTGTTCTTTCAGCATTTATGAACAGCATAGGTGTCTTTGAAGTCTCACCCATCAATGAGATAATCCTACCCATTGTATACTAAGAGAAAGTAAGCTAGAATAAAGTTGGTCATTAGAATAAGAGCCATTGAATTAATTTAAAATGTATATTAAAGGGAGCTAGTTTTAAAAATTTTCAAATGCAACTCAGGCCATTTCTGCACCAGATTGTTATAGCACTATAATTCCACTTTCAACATTCTATGGAATCCTGGGGTTTCCAGTTTAGGGAGGGGCCTTAGACCTTAGGCCCCTCCCTAAACTGCAAACCCCAGAATTCCATAGGATGTTGAAAGTAGAATCATAGCACTGTAACAGTCTGGTGTAGAAATGGTTTCAATTTATCCAAGTTTCATTAAAGCAAGAGAATGTTTTACTACTCTGTAGGGTATGCAAAGTAAGCAGATATTTAACCTCTGTTTTAGATACAAGAGTTAAAATCATGATTTGACACAAAATCAACTATTCTGGATAATCTGCTTATTTTCGTTTTGGTTACTGTAATTTTCATCCATGAAATCTGTCCAAAATCTTTAGGAAAAAATGAAATGCTTAGCATAGGATCAAAAGAAAGATAGTTTATGAGAACATCATAAAGACTCATTTGTTTTTGCTATTTGTTCCTCAATATTGTAATAACTGTCACGTTTTTTAAAGCTACGAGACATTTTCTACTTTTCAAAATTGAAATGAGGCCATTCTTCTGTCACTATCTCTCTATCATGTGATTATGAAACCATTTTTCTGCTCAAAAATAATTTAGACACATTTATGTGTCACATACATAAAGTGATACATAGGATTACTTGTGCTCATAGATGGAATCATGTATGCCAGCATAAGGTTTCTTGCTTGTAAGGATTTCATGAATGAAAATGGGTGCATAAACACAAGATGCATAACACAAGATGCATAAAGTTGGTTCTCCTATTTTCCCACCACTGTGTGCTTTGGCTCCCATTCTCATTTTCATTTCCTCCTGTAACTATATGAATATATTACATTTTATTCAGAGGAACATCCATAGCTCAGTGACACAGCACAAGCATGGTAACTTTCTTCAGGACTGGCTCTAACATTAAGCAGAATGAGACAACCACTTTGGATGGTTTACAGTTGAATATTAAGAAAACAAAAATACTGATCACAGATGATTTATATAACATAACCTCAAAGCAGATGATGGAGACGTTGAAATAGTTCAAGATTTTCCATAGCTTGGATCAGCCATTAATCAGAATAGAGACTATAGTCAAGAAATCAAAAGGCAAGGACTTAGAAAGGCTGCTAAGAAGGAACTAGACAAGATCCTGAAGTATAAAGATATCTCATTGAATACTAAAGTTAGGATTGTCCATGCCATCATATTTCCAATTTCTATATCTGGTTGTGAAAACAGGAGAGAGAAGAAAGATGATGGGAAAAAATTCAACCCATTTGAAATGTGGTGCTGGAGAAGAGTTCTGCAGATACTCTGAATTGCTTAAAAGATAAATGAATGGAGCAAATGAAACCTGAATTCTCCCTAGAAGCCAAGATGACTAAACTAAGGCTCAGACTTTGGCCATATCATCAGAAGACATGATAATAATGGTTGGCAAGGTGGAAGGCAGTAGGAAAAGAGGAAGACTTCATTACAGCTGGATAGACTTTGTCAAGGAAGATACATCCCCGAATCTGTGAGAGCTGAACAGAGGAGTTGATGATAGGGTGACTTGGCAGTCTCTTATCTATAAGGTCCCCATAAGTCAAAGTCAATTTGATGGCAGTTAACAACACAACAAACGTGTAACACAGCCCCTTGCCACATCACCAGTACCAGTCCCATATATGCAGTTTTATGAGCGTGATTTTTTAAAATTTAATTAAAAAATGACTGACATATTCTACATTACTGAAAAACACCTGTATTTTCCACTTTTGTCTAATGATAATATCTATCCTGGGAGCCCAACAAGACTTCGAAATATTTTCCAACTTTTGTCTCATTAATAAAGGAATAGGGATTATCTTGTGAATATCTTCATTTTTTTAAATTCTAGTAAACCCATATGGATCAAAACAAGCCCATTAACTTTAAAGGAAGTTGCCCACCCCTTCTGTAAGACATATTGAATTAACTTTGAGAACCCTGAAAGAAAAAGGTGCTGTGTATGCGCTGGGAATGCTTTAACCAATGGGAAAATTACTATGGCCATTGTAATACCTAAAGAAAACTCAGCCGGCTATACCGTACATTCACTGAGTAGAAAACAAAAGCTTTCCTCTTAGAAACCTAGGAACTGTGTCCCCAAGATCAGCCCACTCTTTTGTAAACTTTTGTATACCAGATCCCTTAATCCTCCCTTACACCAGAATTTTGAGGTATTCTCACTTGCCTTTCATAGGTTTTCCTCTTCTCCTGAGGGTCAGACAATACATTCATCCCACTTTGAGGTGAAGTGGCTTGTAGCGCTGCTATGAAAGAAAAAAGAAGGGGGGGTGTTAATGAGGAACAGGCTGCAGTTAAAGCTCCCTCCTAATAGGAGCAGAGAGAATATTAAAAAAAAAATTAATATGTTCAAAAAACATATTACATGTTTTAGATGTTAAAACAGCTTTCATTTTGCGAAATCCTGATGAGACTCCCAGAGGGATGAGAATCTTCCCAGTTTTGGATTTATTCTGGGTAAAATTCACACTCCTTTTTTTAAAAAGTTTTTATTTATATATGTATTTATTGCAGAAAATAGCATTCTCTGCCCAGGAAACAACATCTTCTATGCTTCTGCAGAAAATGCTAAGTACTGCAATTTCTGAAAAGGAAACAGCATTTTCTGCACAGAAAATAATATTTTTGAAGCAATTCTTACAGTGGGAAGAAAATTGCTAAAATGACTCATTGTTTGCGTTGAGAATGCAATTTGCAAAGAATTGTATCCCTTCTTCTGGGTAATGAGAAAGTTGAAAAAAATCCAAAAGCTTAGAGGCTCTCAGATGAGGATTCCAAATAAATAGGTATGATTGCCGTGATGAAATAACCATATGGAAGAAGGCTGTTCTGAGAGAAAAGCAGCTTCGTGTAAACAGCTCCCTGTGACTCTCAATAGATTAGACAAGTAGAGAAAACTTTCTTGTGTAGGGCCTTTGTCAGTCCACCAAGACCTGGGAGTTTACAACTCATCCCACTACAGAAAGATAAGGAAACATATGCCTTTGTTTTCCAAGTGGGAGCTTTAGATTCTGAAGCTGCTCTAAGTGGTTTCCCTCCCATTGTGAAAACTGGAAGAAGAGCAGTAAACATCACTTCACCCCATATTTTACCCTGCCAGCAGGAGCCCAACAAGAAAAAGCAATTCACTACTCTGGTTTAGCTGGAGAAAGGATTACTTTCTATAACTACTTCTCCAGAACGTGACCTCTGCTAGCCTTCTACCATACTGCCCTTTATCTTGTCTACTAAAGATGAAAGCTTGTGCTCTCTTGGGACTCATCTTTGGACAAAAAATACTTCCCTGAAGTGCCAGGTGTTGTGAAGACTCCTTCTCAACTGCCTTAAAACCTCAGTGTCCAGAAGCTGCCTGACGTGCTGTTGTGATCCTTTGGGATTGGCATTTGCCAATCAGATCATTTTACACAGTACTCAGCTGAAAGTTGCAGCTCTGTGACATTCTGTGGTTCAAGATGCTACCTAATACTGTTCTGGCAACTTGGACAACATTCAGTCAGGGAGATGGCACCTTGGACTTGTGATTCTTGCCTGGAGGTTGTTGAAATGGCTTTTTCTGGGAGTAGAAAGTAAAACCATAGAATCGTAGAGTTGGAATGACCACAAGAGCCATCTAATTCAACCTCCTGCCTGTGAAGTGACCTCATGACTTGGGAAAAACTGCTCAATTATTCATCCAACTGCTGTCACAAGTGACACAAACACATATATGTTTATGTCACACATAAAAATACATATGTCCCTCCATCCCAACTGCCGCTGCCCTGGCCTTGGAAGGAGAGAAAACGGTGAGCAGTGAGCAGTGTCTGATGGACTTAATCCCTTCAACCACTGCTATTCCCTTTTTCTCATGTGTCATATCTTATTTAGATTGTAAGCCTGAGAGGAAGGAACTGTCAAATTAACAATTTGTAAGCTGTTCTGAGAACTTCTGTGGCTGTACCACTCGGTAAAAATGCTCCAAATAAATAAAATAAAAAATAAGTATGAGATTGTAGGAAATCTGAGAGCACCCCCATAGGAACTTTTGGTGGGAATATGAAAAAGGGCCTTCCTGGAGTCTTCGCTTGGAATTTTCTTCCCAGGGAAACTGTTTTTTCCTTATTGTTCCTCCATCAGCAGGTAAAAACCTTTTTATTCTGACAGGCCTTAAGGAACTAGCTGTTTTATAAGAAGAAGGCTTTCCTTAAAGTTTTATGAAACTATCCTTTGGTTTGAAACAGAAGTTTTAATTATATAGATAATTCAACACCACTTGAAACATCATTTTTCATGTGTTGTTATCTACAGGTATTTTTACCTTTATTTCTTTTATCTCATAAGGCACCTTGATTCTCAGCTTTGGTGAAAAGGTGTGGTAAAAGTAAAGGAATGCAATACAATATAATACAACTCTGATTATTGTTCAGGTTTCACTTGGAAAGACTATTTCATTTAATGAGATGGAACTTCAGTTGCATTTGATCACTCACTCAGTCAAAAGGAAATGTTCCTCTGTCAGAATTAGCTGCTTTTCTTCCACCTGCCCTCCCAAAAGGAAGAAAACTCACAAGAAAAATATGCTTTATATTAAAAATGATGTAAGCATTTTAACTTTTTTTTTTTTAAGAAAAAGCTTCCTAAGATTGTTGAGCATGAAACATCTGTTTTAAAAGAAGATATACATGCTTAATTTATGGGAGAACAGAAAATGCCCTCTGTTTCACCCTCATTCCCTTGGGGCTCTTTTCAAGGACATAACAGAAGGAAAACCATACTTATATCACTGACAAAGGCCTCTAGGGGTGTGAAAATGTCAGACCAGATTCCGTTTTCTTTTCCAGAACTGTACATTATCCTACACCAATTCTAGCTTTCTTCCTTCACTAATATCTTCTTCATCAGAATTAATTCAGCTCTATATTCCACTGAAAGAAAAGCAGCTTATGTATTTATCAAAAGTCTCTATGTATTGACGTAGTATTAAGTAAACTGCATTCACTGCCAGCAAAAAAGAATACAGAGTTATATATAACACACAGACACACAATAAAGGACACAAAGATTACAATAAAGGTTTCCAAAGTACCAAAAAAAAAAAAAGGCACAACCTCCACCCCAGGAAGAAACCCAACATCTAAATCCTTAGATTAAGATACAGCAGAAAATAGATATGCATGATATTTTGCAGTTATCTCCAGTGCTTCTGATTTCTTTGAGGACAGATTTAAATACGTATACGCATTACTTGGCATTGCTCAAATACTTATGATTTAATCACAGCCATTGTTCTGTGAACTGATTCATTTGAAAACGCAAATCTATCTTCATCCACCATCCAAGATTCCATTGCAGGCTAAGTCAGTGGTGACTGGACATAAAACCTTGTTGACATTATTTAACACCACTTCTGATTTCCTTTGGGAATCAAGGTCTCAATCCAGATTAGGACAAGAATGAAAATCCTTACTAAAACCATTGTGCTGGGTTACACCATTGCATGAGCAGTTGAACTGGTTCAGTTGCACAAGTGGTTGGCAGGTGATTGCAAAAAAAGATGATACTATTGGTTGTCAAAACACTCACACAGCTGCTTGCGAAGCTCTTGGACAAATACTACTAACCATTTGTACAACCAGTTGTGCAGCTGTGTCTACAATTTCTTGCACAGGCACATTGTGCAATAAAAACTGCGTTGGATATGACCTTTTTGCTAACTCTGAAAATGCTTAACTGTTAGCACAACTGTCTTTGCTAGTACAATTATATCAATGGACTATTCCTCTGTTTTGATATTTATATTTTTCTAGACATATGCTGTTTGATTTATTGTCATTACTTGTCATCAACTCATCTTTGACTTATGGTGGCCCTATGAATGAGAGAATTCGAAGAGCGCCAGGTCTTGTAAAGTTAGAGATGTGGCTTCCTTGACTGAATCAATCCACTTGTATTGTGCTCTTCTTTTTCTGCTGCCTTCCACTTTACCAAGCATTATAATCTTTTCCAGTGAATTGTGTTGTCTCATGATATGTCCAAAATACAATAGCCTCAATTTAGTCATTTTGGCTCCTAAGGAGAGTTCAAGCTTAATTTGCTCTAAGACCCATTTGTTCATTTTTTTTTTTTAAGTCAGTGGTATCTGTAGAACCTTTCTTTAGTCTCATGTTTCAAATTAGCTGAATTTCTTCTTCTTAGCTTGCTTCACTGTCCAGCTTTCACAACCATACATAGAAATTAGATGGACACTTCTGATATATCTTTATACTTGAGGATCTATCTAGTTCCTTTGCCCTTGCCCTTCAAAATCTCAGTTCTGGTAATCTTCATCCTACAGTTTTTTTGAAGTCTTCCAGATTTTTAAAGATACAAAGAAATGTTGGCTTTCAACAATATAGATAATTTATCCTTTTTTTTTTTTTTTGAAGTGGGGTGGGAAGACACAATCATGGAAACAAAATCTCAGAACACTTAATGCAATTCATTCTGTGGAACTTCTCTTGAGTAAGTGATTTGACTCTGGTAATTCCACAATCCTGAGGGATTAATAAGAAATAAGAAACAATTTTTCTAACATGTGAGAACATGTCTAAAGAACCAGCTGGGAAATGTAACATTTATTGGCTTTTTAGCATAATCTCTAATTTAACAAATTAACAGCTTAATTAATAACTTATTTTTGGAATCAGGATCATGCAGAATTTCCAATTAAGTTGATTGCTATGGTTAAAAAATAAGCTTAATTAAGTTGCCTCTTTTTGTTACATAACACTCAAATGAACCGATAGTTTAATTGATTTTAATTAATTAATTCATATCTTTCTCTTCATCCATCCATCCTCTCTACTGTTGCAACAATTTCCTAGGTGTGCAGTTTCCTGTTTCAGTACAGGCCAGGCATGTTGGAAGCAGCAGCTGAACGGCTTAGGGCATCATTTTCCTCTATTATGTTTTGTAACTTTTGCATATTCAGCTGGTGTTTTATTCTTTGCTGAAGCAGGATGTTGGAGAGGTGTTGAAGTAAACATTGTGATTGGCTGTGAACAGAAACTTACTGAAGTTACAGGAAAAAAGTCTTTGGTTTGGCAATCTACCACTAAAAAGGTATATGTCAGAAGGAGGATGATAAACCTCTCTCCTTGAAAGGCTCTTGAATTACTATCACAGCATATTCAGCTGGGCTTTGTTTGTTTCTTTGTTTATATCCAGAGTTATTGGTCTCTTCCTCCTGCTACAAAAAAAGAGGCCCCAGAACAACATACTGAACAACACCAACAACAATAATAACAGTAATAATAATGATGATGCAATAAAATAAATTCGTTCAATAAAAGGTGATCAAAACCATGAAAGTATAACAAAAAAGGAATTAAACCATGCAAAACAAGAGCAAAATTAGCAGTACTCTAAACAAAACCAAACTAATCAGTGAAGACAATTTGAGCAACAGAGAAGACATGTAGAAAAGAGACAGGCACTGCAAGAACATGATGAATGAACATGGAGATAATAGTACATGTGGGAAGCGTGCTGTAATTCTTATTTTTATAGTCCCATGTGTGCTGGTCCTACTTTCTCTACTCTTGACCCTCCCAAATTGAGTACAAAGATTTGAAAGCGACATCTATGTACACGTGCCTAAATGTGAGCAGAAACATCTGCATAATCTGGCAATGTTGAAAAATGGTGGTGATGGTAATGGTGGTGTTTGATGGACATTTATACCACACTTTTCTACCAGTGAACTCAAGGCAGTGTACATGGCTATCATCTTCCATTTTATAAATGTGAGGTAGGTTGGTCAGAGAAGACTCTGAGTGGCCTATGGTCCAATATTCTGAGGTTTTATGGCTCATTAAGGATTTGAATGCGGATCACTTGCAGTACGCAAGAGTAACTCACAAAAAGCTTGAGCCTTTAAAAATAGTAATTTTCAGTGCTCACAGGCTCCTTTGTAGTAGCAAACAGCAAGAGGATCACTTGTCCTAATCTATCCCAGGTTTGCACTACAAGCAAACTCTTGTATGCACTGAGTTGTTGTTGATCTTGGGAAGACTTTTTGGTTTTGTTATTGTTTGGTTTGGTTTTCCTTTTGCAGTTGTCATGGCATGCCTTCCATTGAATGGGATTTCTTGCTAGATCACCACTGGAATTTGACGGCTCGCTAAGATGGTTTAACTTAATTGGTTCCAACACAAGAGTAGGACAGAATCTGTCAATATGGAGAGCCCCTGGACTGGGGTGAAACCCCTTCAGAGTGAGTGGTGGAAGATGGACTCAAAAGAGTTATATAGTGCAATCAAAGTAGGCAAGCATGATGCCTCTTGTTCCCACAGAGCTATGAAAACTGTGCAAATGTCTTAGCAACAAAGGAAAATTCACTCTCTCAGTCTGTTCTCATCCTTCATCTCTTTTCCCTTCCTGACACTGCCAAACTAATGGGAAAAAAAAGGGGGGGGACCAAAGTCAGCTGGATGCACAGCTATGACATCATCCTCCAGGATGTCTACAAGACCATCAGGAAATCCTGAAGGATGCTTTGTCAATGTGCATCGGGACATGGCTGGATGCTTCACAGCCTCAGCCTTGTGTTCTTCACCAGCCACTAAATGACCATGTTGGGAGTATTTGCATGGCTTTTTGGATGAATGGGTAGAAGAGAAAATACAGCACAGTTCTGCTTAGAGGAACTTTAAACTATATCTCCTTGATCTAGCATCTTGGTCATGGTTTCTTTTTCTTTACAATCTGAATGCTACAAGTATAAAACATCCTCACTTCCCACTTAGTGATCATCATCACCACAGTTCACAAGGCAACAGCATGAGTGTACCTCTGGAACCATGTGATATATTTCTTGTGCCATTTAGTGAAGCCACACACCCAGTAGCTATAAAAATAACCTGAAAGTCATGTTCCACCACAGAAGAAGTGACATTATCCCTTGTTAAGTCACAGTTTTAATTTAATTCAGTTATAAATTTGTTATTTGGGGAAGAAACTAATTATAATAACTACTTATTCTAACAACTCACTTTAAAGCTCTGCTCCTGCCACCCCCAACTAGCATGGCCATGGTGGGTCCGGGTTCAGGATCAGGATCAGGATCTTGATCTCTTAGAGGAGATGAAAATGAAGATTAGGGCCATTTCCACACTAGCCAGTTATAGGGCTATTATTCCACTTTCAACATCCTATGGAATCCTGGGGTATCTGCACACCCCAGGATTCCATAGAATGTTGAAAGTGGTATAATAGCCCTATAACAGGCTAGTGTGGAAATGGCCTAGCTGAACTACTCTTACAAAGAAAGGAAACACTATTGGCTTGAAATCATTAATAGGAGACTGTGTCTTCCTGGGTTGTACTCACTTGTAGGGGCTAATCCTCAAGCGCAGAAGGGCAGAGGCCAAAAGGGATTCCAGATCTCCACCTGCTGGATGGGACTCCTATATCGTGGTGCTTTCAGATCCTTTATTTAGATCTCCTGGTACCATCTGCTAATTGGCATTAGTTCCATTACAGTACCCCAAGTTGCTGCTGAACAATTTGTTACAATATTCCCAAATTACACTCCCTTTTGGGGAACCACATATTTTAGATGCATATTTGGGCTATTTGAGAGCAAAGACTCCCCTTAGCACTTATGGACCTGGGAATAGGATGGAAATAATTGAACTGATAGGCATTTATTTTTTTGTTGCTTTTGTTGGCTGTAAACCTGAATAAAATACTATTTTTACTCAGGTCTACAGATTGGAGCCACTTGCTTCCTGCAAGGAACTTGAGCCAGAGGAACTTGAGCCAGAAATTGAGAGAAGAAAAGAATAACTCCTGGCCACTGAGACTGACTCAGGGTGCAAGCCAAAGGTTAGAGTAAGAAGGGATGAGAAAAGTCAAAGAGATCAAGAAATAAAATGAAAACTACATAGAGAGCAATATAAGGACATCCACATTGAAAACAGCAATGAAAGCTCTTTCTCCCATATGGAACAAAGAGGCATGAAGCAAATCTGTTGTCTTCTTGTGGTATTCTAACCATTCCTTTAATGACCCAATTGAAGCAGCATCTATGATTCAAGAGGCAGATGGATTTAACTGAATGTAGCATGTCAAGCCTGCTTTGAGCAGTTCCAAAATGGCTGGTGCACATCATAAGACTCTAAGTATTACATTTTTCCACAGGCGGCTGCTAAGAGGATTATTTGAGATATCTCTTTGGACTGATAAAAATGTGCGGCTCAAACAGTCAGAGAAGGACCAAAATAAATAAATTAAATAAAATAAAATAAATAATAACCAAAGGCACTAAATCCTCTCTAATCTTGGAAGCTAAGCAGCATCAGCCCTGGTTAGCACTTGGTTGGGAGACCACCTGTGAATACCAGATGCTATAGGCTATATTTCAGAGGAAGGAACTGGCAAAACCAAATCTTGGTATTCCTTGCCTAAGAGAAACTTATGAAATTCATGACTTTCTCATGAGTCAGAAGGTGACTTGATGACATACACAGACACACATGGGACATAATAGTTTGTACAGATCTTGAAAAACAGTCAGTACAGTGAGTAAAACTGCAACAAAGTTATTCTGCTGTAAACTCAGGATGGCATGTGGTAAGAGATAGATCATTTCTACTTAGAAGAAAGTTTCATATGTCTAAAATTATGCAACAAAGTATCTTGCCTTTTTGCTTTACCATTTTAATTAGATAACCCTGCCATCATGTTTTACCTCTTTCATCCTTTCCAGAGATTTACTTTTATGTCTTGTAAAGTTGTCTCTTCCTATTTTTTTTTCCTCTTGGAAATCTCATGCTGAAGAAATTTGTAAAATTTGCAAAAAGGAAAATGGAAGAAAGATAAAATGGTGGAAGAGATATAGTTCCATCTTGCTCATGAGATGCCCCATTCCAGTCTGCTGCATTTGAATATACGTATTTCAAGGTGAGTGGCCTGAACACAATAAGGATTATGTTTGTGTACCATCTACCCCTTCTTGTGCTGGCTGAGTTTGTCTCAGCAGTGGTGTTGGAGTCTCCCTTGCTTACTCTGCTGAAGGACTTCCATGAGCAAGATTGCTCTGTTGGGGTATCTCAGGACTTCATGTCATCCATAATGATGCTGGGCTTGTCCCAAGTAGTATTTGGTGCTACTCATGCCAAAGGATACACTTTGGACCTAGTTTTCTTTGCTAGACATGATGATGGTGATCTGGGTGTGGAGGAACTTTCAATAGTTTCATTGTTGTGGACAAATCACTATCTGGTTGGGTTTAGACTCACTGGGGCTTGGAGACTTTGCAGTGGTGGGAGCCAATTGAGTGTCCCCTTCCATGAGTGTCCTTTGCTTGCTAGGGAGCTGGCAGTGATTAACTGAATGGGATAGAAACTAGAGCATTGGTGGTGGAACACTAGGAATGGGAAAGAGTCTATTGGAAAGTATACTCTGTGGCAAGGGTGCAAGTGGAGAAATCATACTTCTCTACCACCACTGTATCTGCACAGTGCTGTCTGGCAGAATTTTCTTGAGTGATTTGTTCTTATTAACTGCTCTCAAGTTGACTTTGACTTATGGCGACCTTATGAATGTGATACCTTGAAGTCACCCTATCCTCAGTCACCCTGCTTAGATCTTACAGATTCAGAGACGTGTCTTCCTCGATTGAATGCATCCATCTGTAATGTGGTCTTTCTCTTTTCCTATTGCCTTCCACCATACCAAGCACCATTGTTTTTTTCTAGTGAGTCAAATAAATAAAAAACCCGTGTTCATAACATTGCATGGATGGGATTAGTATTGGTGGCAAGGGGCTGTGTTACAAGTGTTGTTAGTGCCATCAAGTTCACTTTGACTTATGGCAACCCTATGGATGAGAGACCGCCAAGTCATCCTTTCCTCAATCACCCTGCTCAGGTCCCACAGATTCAGGGATGTATCTTCTTTGAGTCTATCCATCTGTAATGTGGTCTTCCTTTTCTCCTACATCCTTTCACCTTCCCAAGCTTTATTGTTTTTTCTAGTGAGTTATGTCTTCTCATGATATGGCCAAAGTATGACAGCCTTAGTTTAGTCATCTTGGGTTCTAGGGAGAGTTCAGGCTTGATTTGCTCTAGGACCCATTCATTTGTCTTTTTAGCAGTCCATGATATCTGTAGAACTCTTGTCCAGCACTACAAATGAGTTGAAGTTTTTTCCTATCAGCTTTCTTCATTGTCCTGTTTTCAAAACCAGATATAGAAATTGGAAATGCAATGGCATGGACAGTCTTAACTTTAACATTCAATGATATATCTTTATACTTGAGGATCTTGTCCAGTTCCTTCATAGATGCCCTTCAAAGTTCTAATCTTCTTCTGGTCTCTTGACTATAGTCTCCATTCTGATTAATGATTGAGCCATGGTATGGAAAATCTTTAAGTATTTCAATGTTTTCATCATCTGCTTTAAGGTTCTCTAAATCATCTGTGGTCATTATCGGTGTTTTCTTAATGTTCCACTGTAAACCTGCCTTCGCACTTTCTTCCTTGACTTTCTTCAGTAATCATTCCAAACCTTCATCCTTTTCTGCTAATAGTGCATATCTTAAACTGTTGATGTTCTTTCCTTCCATTTTTCCACTTCCTTTTTCTGACTCTAATCCTACTTTACATATATATTCAACATACAAGTTAAACAGATAGGGTGATAAAATGCAGTCTTGTCTACCCCTCTTGCGCATTGGAAACCATTCAGTTTCTCTGTATTCTGGCCTAACAGTAACCTCTTGTCCTGTGTTCAGGTTACGCATCAGGACAATCAAATGTTGTGACACCCCCGTTTCTTTCAGAGCAATCCATAGGTTTTCATGATCTACAAAATCAAAGGCATTGCTATAATCTATGAAGTGCAGGCTGATTTTCTTTTGAAATTTTTGGTGTGCTCCATTATCCAACATATGCTTGCAATATGATCACTAGTGCCTTTTCCTTTCCTGACTCAGCTTAGACATCTGGCATTTCTTACTCCAAATATGGTAGAAGTCTTTGTTGCATAATTTTGAGCATAACTTTGGTTGCATGAGAAATTAATGCAATGGTCCTGCGGTTACCACAATCTGTGGCATGCCATTTTTGGAGGATTGAAATGCATATCAAGAGTTTCCAATCTGTGGGCCATTCTTTTGTTTTCTATATTTGTTGACAGATCTTAGTTAGAACCTGAGTAGATTCTGTCTCTGTAGACTGAAAGAGCTGTGGTGCTAAGCAGTCTGTTCCTGGTGAGCTATTTCTCCCAAATGCTCTGACTGCAGCTTTCACTTCACTTTTTAGAACTGGTGTGACAGATAGAAAAAGGGGCTCTGTTGCAAATCCCCCTCACTCTGGAGATCGCTTACATGTAGGGCAGGTGGGAACGTTAGGCATCTGTTTCTTAATCAACAGGAAAATGGATTCCATCATTCCCAATGGCTGCTTACTGGTAAGTGTGGTTTAGGGGATTTGCATGGTCTGTACATAGCCCTTAAACGAGGGCTGGATAGGGACTGTGAATATGTAGTAAATGTGAATGTACAACCATAGGTTACATATTCACAATTGCCCAACAGTGTTCTGGCCATAGCTGCTGCTACTACTACAACTACTACTTTGTTTATATTCAACTGTTTCCCCAATATGAGACTCAAGGCAGCTTACAACAGACACAGTTAAAAATTTATAGCAAATAAAAGGAAGTAACTACCAGAGGAAGTTAAACAGGCTTCATCTCTTCTGAGATTCTGGTGGGCAGCTAAAACAGGGCTGTTCTTCATGGCCCTTAATGTTTGAAATTGCTCCATTTTAGCTGCTTTAAAATTGTGTTTTGGTTCTGTTTAAGCACTGTTATTAAAAAACTTTTAAAGAATATTTTAATTTTTTTTTTTAAAAAAAAAACTTATACTGCATTAATTGCTTTCATTTGTTCATCACCTCAGGAGCCCTTGAGGGTTGAGAGGCAATACAGAAATAGCTTGAATAAATGAATAGCAATTAAACTCTAAGATAGTTACTAATAAAGCTCAGACTAGAACGCAGTGCGGATTCACCACTCCGCTGACATGGAAGCCACCAGCTGCTGTGTTTAAGCCCTGCAGCACATGTAGCAATCAGTCCCTGTTCCTAGTACTTAATTTTTTAAAAAAAAAAGCTGCTGTAATATGACTGCTAATCATGCTATTATCTTTATGTGTGAGTTGGCCCTCAGCCAATCTGAGCAGCAGGAAATGGGAGATTAAAATATTTTAAACAAACACATTCAAAATACATGAAAAGTACACAAAACCACTAGATGGAGGGAAAACCAGATCACCAGGGTCATACATGCAACTCAGGGTTTACATCTTTATGTACCTGTTGTGGGGTCTGTGTCTTCCATGGGAAGAGATACATCAAATGCCCCCACTTGCATGACCTTACAAACATACCCAGAGACTCTCAAGTAGGAATAAAGGAATTTTTTTTAAAGTCCAAAACATCCTCTGCCAAGTAAGAAGTCTTTAGCACAGGTCCCTGTAAGAAACTTCTGGATACAGGCCTTGACAAGACCCTGCTAGCTGAGAAGCTTAAGCTGGAATAGCTAGGTGTTGCTAGAGGCTCAAGGAGGCAGCAAAAAAATCAGTGAGAAAATAACAATAATGTCCCTGCAAAAATGGTGCTTCATTTCAGCTTTCCTCAGCCCACTATCCCTCAGTGCTTTTGGTAAGGCTTTTTTCACGGTTAGCAGGGCTTGTCCTCAGCCCCTCCCAGTCTCTCTCTGGACTCTTTTTCCAACGCTGACAAGAGAAGACTTAGTCCATAAGGTACTCATGTTCTTCCCAGAGATTCTTCACATGGTACTCAGGTCTAAAAGAGACTCTTGCGCCCTGTCTTCTTGCCTTCCCTCCTTTCAGAGCTCTTTTATTGGCCTCCTTGCCACCCCCCACCCCCTCCAGGCTTTAATTTATGTGTACTGTTGGTTCTCCTCCACACCTGAACCCAGAGTGCTGGCAACAGCTGAGACAGTGCTACTGGTAGGTCCTCCTCTTCTACAGTACCCCTTATATCCATGTCCAGAAGCAGCATCTTCTGTTAAGGCATCATGCAGTAGTAGGAAGGTCAGGTTTGTGTGACTCAATATTTATATACATTTATATAATAGTCATTTATCAGAAATGCTGTAGCTGCTGTTTACCTGAGCAAAGCAGGATGGTGGCCTAGATGAGCTCCAGAGTCTCAGCATTACAATTGGATGACTAGATGTATCTCTGAAGCACTGAACTAGGCTTCATCTCCATCCTAGATAGCTATTTCAGTTGCATGGTGAAATGACTGGTCAATGCACTGTCAATAAACCTGAGAAACTAGAGTAGGAAAAACTGACAGTGTAACCTTTTGACTGTAGAAAAATGCAGTCAGAAATGGTCTATCCACTTGGCCCTCCACATTCACTAGGGTTGGGGACACAGGATCCTTGCAAAAGTGAAAAATTTGCAAATAACAAAATTTGTGTGTCTGTGGGAAGGGGGCTGAGGCATGGGTGGGGAAAGTAGGCATCCAGAGTCTAAAGCAGGTCAGGGAAAGGAGATGGTTGGCATGGTTGTCCTGTAGTTCCTCTCTCTTGCCCATCTCCTTCCTTAGGTATGTGTGAGGCATGAGTACAGGGTTTGTGGTGCTGAGAATTTGGTCAGAGAGCCATCCTTAGCTGGCCAGACAGAGACTGGCAGAGGAAGAGGAGGACCAGAGGTGGGTTTTTAAAGGACTAAGAGGCCTGACTGGAGCCACCGAAGGGGAAGATTCCCCTAAAAAGAAGCACCTGAGGTGGGAGGACAGGGGCAGGAGAAACTCGCAAATAACCAAAACTGTGAATGTCAAATCTGCAAATGTGGAGGGCTGACTGTATTAGACTTTTCCTTTGTTTCACTACAATAAACCCTTTAAAAATAACTGGGAAACTTATTTTTTTGATCTATAACTTCCATGCTGGGAGGGAGATTCAGGGAATTGTAGACCAAACTGTAGTTTTTCCAAGCTCTGACTTTTTTCAGACATTATAGTTTATGTGGGGATCTTCTTGTTCTTGTTTTTACACAAACAGCTGCTTCATATATGCAGTTTCTCCAGGATTACTCCTAGTTCCTAAAGACAGCGTCTGGCTCTACTGCTTGCTCTCCATCTCTCCATCGTACAAGTTTTACAAGGCCCTTCATGTTGTGTTAGGTTTTCTAGAACATAGAATCATAGAATCATAGAAATCAGCACTTATAAAACCCTGTTTTTGACAATTTTGTTTTCGCTGCCTGCTGTTTCCTCTAGACTGATTGTCATTTTCAAAACAAATTGTTTAAACCTGAATTGAGTGAGTTTCCTTTCCTGAGGTAGCTGACACTACTCAGAAGGTATTTATTTGTCAAAGATTGTCCCTCTGCACAATCAAAAAGTATCCTGGTTCTGCCTGACACAAAAGAAAGGATATTAGTTCTCCAGAAGAATGGATAATGGATTAAAATGATATTGCATATGAACAAAGGCATAGAATAATAATGTTTTCAACAATAGTTGGGTTTTTGAAGAATCACCTCACTTTTTGGAATGCCAGCCAGTCACTGGCATTTATACTAAAATAGTTCATGATTAGAAAATAACGCTGAGAAGAGAAGGTATCTGCTACATAATGTGAATGGGAACACTGTTGGAAAATATTACAAGAAAAATAGTTTACAAATACACTTCTAAAGTGTTAGAAAATCCTGATGAGGAGAATCTTGGATATATGAAAATATTCTCATTTCAGACCTTGTTCTATGCAAAATTTCTACATGGTTTCTGCACCATTAAATGCTGTTTCCTGCACACAAATATTGTGTTTTGTGTAACCCTCCCCCATGTTTTAATTTTGTGCAGAATAAGTATCCAAGTACAACATTTTCTGCACAGGAAACAGCATTTTATTTTTCAGAAATAAAATAATAATACTGCACATTTTGCACAAATGAAGTCCTGAAAGGCAAATAGTCCTGAAACACTGCACAGTTGTGAAAAGTTTTCTTTTCTCACTACAGGAAGAAAATAGCTAAAGTTACACATTGCTTCCTTCAAGAATGTTTGTGTTTGCTTGCTTGTTTGATTTATATACAATATTTCTCCTGAAGCAGCAAAGAATTTAGCAAAGAATTACATCTCTACTGTGTTGAAGACTCTACCTGACCATGTCTCATCCCCAAAGGATCAATAAACCAAAATTGTCATTTCCTCTGCAATATGGTTGTGCATGCACGCACACACATGCACACAGATTTCAGGGTTTTTTTCCCCCTCAGAATTATCAGGGTGGAGTCAGTCCCAGGTAGGCCATAACAGCAGTTGGCTGTTACATATATTTTGGAAGAGGTAACATCATTGAAAAGCCCCAAACTTGCGAACAGCATTATGAAATATGAACAAAAATATTAAATTAATATGAATTTTATGGTGACCATCCAAACTTGGATGGCTTTTAAAAGGGATTAAAACCAATAGATTACACATGAAGAATAATGCTGTCAGTGATGGCTACCTATTACCTTCAGTATCAGAGGAAGTAGGCTTCCTGGTTGCTGGGGAATAGCAGCAGTATGGAGTAGGTAAACTTATCTCTTGTTTGTCATCTTTCCAGGGGCATCTGGAAGACAGGCCTTCAATAAGAACATTACCCCTTGGTGTCAGATGGATGGTTTCCCATTTAGTTTTAATAAGGAGTATTTTCATAACTTCTGATAAATCTTGATTTGGCAGTAGAGTTTTGGCTCAAGAAATATTTCACTATGACCAGTTTCGTAACTCTGAATCTGTCAGGAAAATAATTCAGTTCTAAAATAAAACTAAGGGCTGATTGTGCGGCCATCCACCATAGCATTTTCATTTAAGATGATGTTCCTCTCCTAGAATTAATCAAGGATGGAAGACTAGAATAACATGGCAATGAATCTGGTCTTTAGTGCACACTCCTTCCAGCTGTTTTAAATTGTAAATTACAACAGCTTCCACCATACAGAAATAATTGATTAATGTTCTTGAGCAACTGTTGCCCACTAAGCAGTCTTGACATGATTATGAAAGGAAAATGGCTCCTTTTCATGATAAGTGGATTAATGAGTGGTGGAAATAATTGGCTTCCTATTTGAAAAAAGCCCACTTGTTTTGAAATTTTGAAATTTGATGCAATACGTACTCACTTCGTAGACATTTTAGTCCACTGCCAAAAGTGCTAAAAATGTCCAGCACACAATTGAGGGGAAAACATTCAGTTGTTTAAAATATTTTAAGCCCCAAAAGTTTCACAATGTTAATAGCTTATGGGAAGTTCATTCCTCATTGTTTACTACTTTGATTACTGCAGCCTGAAAGATACCTGGCTATCAAAACTCTTAAAAGATGCATGTTACTGCCATCTCATCTATTCTCACACTTCATGGACCCACAGAGATAGAAGTCACCCCAATGACCGTTAAGATCAGGAGTAGGCAACTGTGGCAGATCCAGGGCCACTTTTATACCTACAACCCTTTGGGGGCTACGTAGACTATTGAAAAATAAAACAAACAAAATCCAAAGTGGCAAGAAGTCCATCTCTGGATCTCAGAAATGTTTTTTTAAGTGTTAATCAGTACAAGGAAGTCTTACAACTCATTTAAAAGCTAAATTATTGACCTGTATGATGCTAGGAACAGCTATTTACTCTCATTTTTCACCAGAAAAAGATTGTCCTGGGGATTCTGGGGGTGTTGATGGCCACAAAAACATTCATGGCTGTATTTTGCTCTTCCCAGATCTAGGAAAACTCCTAGCTAGTACAGAATCCACAGCAACAGGTGCTGATTGGTGGCCATCCCATTCCTGCTGTAAAACCTCCTTTGAAGGATAGTCTGCCACCTTTTGAAACAGTCTGTTCCACTGTTGAACAGCTTTTGCCAACAGGAAATCCTTCATATTGTTTAGCTGAAATTCCTTTCTTAAAATTTGAATCCATTTGTTCAGGACCTATCCTCTGCAGCAGCAGAAAACAAACTGGCTCCATCCATCTTCCATCTCACAGTCCTTCAAGATATTTAAAATACGGCTATCACATCAACTGTCTCTGTTTTCTTCTTCAGACTAAACATGAGTAACTCATTTGTCATAGCTTCCAGATCCTTTACCACCTTGCTTCCTCTGGAAATATTTTACCTTTAAGCATCTAGTGAACTCCTGTGCAAACAGAATGCTAATCAGAGAGGCCTTTTGGTTTGATACAGCATGGATTTTCTTATGTTCTTAGATTATGTTATATATCCACTCATCTATCCCTGTGTCCTGATGTGGACACAGGCTTAAAAGAACAAGCAGAAGAACACTATGCAGTTATATCTGAGATGCCTGAGCCAGCCAAATATGACAGTTCTGAGCGCCCCAGACTTGAACCATTGAGGCCTGACACCTAGAGCTGTCTAGACCTAACACTTTTGAACCTAAGACCAGCATGCCCATGACAGGCATGGTACCTCCTGAGGCTGCCCTCAGCACTAGGTTAAGCCACCTTCTTCCAGAAACTCCATGATACAACAGCAGGCCTGCCAATGCCAGCAGCATATCCAGCAGGCACTCTTGGAGAAGTGCCAGGCTTTAGGCCAGGGACTTATCATTTTATGCCTTCCTACTTGGTATGAATGTGGCATAGCCTGAAAAGAGTGATCCTGGGCTGCACTATAAGAGACCTCAGTTTGGCTCAAACCATCGTTGGAACAAAATGCATACTTCAGCTGTCCTTCATGCTATATGAACTCCATGTCTGCTACATGGACTCCTACCACCAGCTCAGACATGACAATTTCAATTTCTCTTAGCCATTGTTCTTTGCTAAGATTAGAAGTATAGTACTGGCAACAACTAGTTTGTATATAATGGAGGACATATGAAACAATTATCGTTCTTATCAAACACTACAAAGCACACATCTCTTCATCATTTTTAATAACTAACACTAACTTTACCAACCCAACTTTTAATAAAGTTAGAAGTAATGGCTAGTATTTTATAGATGCTACCCCCACCTCAAATCTAACAGAAACTTATTCACCCATACTCTTAGCACCAAAATGATGGACCTCCTTCTCCCCATGCAACTGATGCCTGTTAAAATAGGTTGCTGTATACCTTCAAGTTGTTTCTGACTTATGGTGACCCTAAGGTGAACCTATTACGGGGTTTTCTGGGGGATGAAAGTGTGTGATGCACCCAGTATCACCCAGTGGGTTTCCATGGCCAAGCCATGGAAGGGTCATAGTCCAATGCCCAAACCATGCTGGCTCTACCTGTGGAGGGCCGGGGGTTACAGTCCTGTTGGCACAGTGATTGAATGCTGGGACTGTAGCCACAAGGCTGTGAGTTTGATCCTGCTGGGCTCCAGGTTGACTCAGCCTTCCATAGGTCGGTAAAATGAGTACCCAGCTTGTTGGGGCAATTAGCTAACATGTTGTAAACCCCTTAGAGAGCACTTAGCTGATAAGCGGTATAGAAATACACATGCTACATGCTATTGCTACAGTCATGGCAATAGTGTCACAATGATGACTAAGTAGTAATCATGAATACAGAAGAGTTATTTATATTACTCATCTGTAAGTATTGCATATTCACAATCACTACAGTAGGCCCTCCACATTCACGGGGGTTAGGGACACAGAACCCCCATGAAAGTAAAAAAAACAACACTGTGAATAACTAAGGTCATTTCCGCACGAGGGTATTAAAATGGCCCAGTGTGTCCTCTGATGGAAGTCTTCTGCACCTTGGAGCAGATGAGGTTTGGACTACTTACCCAAGATCCGTGCCTCAGTCTGCTCTGATTCAGCACTTTGGACAGCTCTGTTAAAGTTCATACTATAACCCAGAGTGAATGCACCACCATGTTGACAGCTGAGCTACCAGTACTACTGAACCAATTCCAACCATATGGTGAGAAGCTGCAGAAGTGCATGGCAGCCATTCCATAGAATGAACTTCTTATGTAATGCATGTAAAGTTTGGGAAAGTTATTTTTGCACTGCACCTTCCAGAAAAGACCCAGCCAGTGGGTGCTGTAGTCCAACAATATTATTTTGCCGAGCTTTCTAAATATATCCTGCTTAGTTCTGTTTTGAAGATTTTGGTGACCTCTAGATCAAATATTCATCACACTGTCCCCCTCCCCCTTTATTGCCCTGTGTAATTAAAGTGCATCTCTTTCTAAAAGATTGAATAAATATGACACATGAATTAAAATTCACCTAATAACTTTCTGTGATTGTAGTCTCTTATGGTAACTGGTAGACAGGCAGGTGGAATGGTAAAGTAATCCAGGGGGGAAATAATCACAACCCGCAAGAACAAGCCAACAATGAAGGCAGTTGATAAATAATACAGCAGAGGCGTATAAGCATAGAGTCTGGTGTAATTAGAGGTTTCCCAGAAATATGCTGTTATTGGATTTTCTCATTTTTTGCTCTGCTTTATGCATTAAGGGAGCAACCTGAGCCATAAAGCAAATTAGTCAGTAAAATTCTTATGGAAGAGCTAGTGTGTGAGCCAGCAAAATATATTTAACAAAGCCTCAGGCTGTACTTGTATTTTGTTTTTTTCTGTTTTTTGCTTTTGCCAGCCCATTGTAAGAGGAATTAGGAAGAACTGTTTACAGGAGAGATTCTGGCTCAGATTCTGCTCGCTGGTGGCATAGTATGAAATCAGTTCAGTTTTGCAGGAGAGACAGTGGATTGCACTATTGCACACCAACAGTTGCAGATTGCTTGCCAGCACTGGGTGCCCCTCTTGTGCAACCTGATTAGGGCACTGCCCTTGTGCAACTTCCAAAGATTATATCCACTTCCACAACAGTGTGAGGTACCAACAGGATTCTCATGGTGAAGACTATTGGCACTGCAAATCCCACGATTGTCAACTCTGACTGCCAGTAGCTCTCCAGGGTTTCAAAAAATATTCTTCCCAGCTTTACCCAAAAATCCCTGCTATTCCTTAGTGGTCTCTCATCAAAATGCTAAATAGGCCTTCCCTGCTTAGCTTCTGAAATCACAAGAGATTGGATGTCAAGGTGGTATGGTGTTCATGTGATTGTGAACTGAAGCTGCATTGGAGATCATCATATTCAGCTTTAGTTCAACTATGTGAACATGATGTCATCTTGGGCATGCCCAATCTCATTTGATTTCAGAAGCTAAGCAGGGCAGGCCTGTTTAGTATTTGGATGGGGGATCAGCAGGGAATAGCAGGGATCTTTGAATATAGCTAGGAAGGACCTGGAAAGCTACTGACAGTCAGAGTTGACAATACAGGGATGGACAGACCAGTAGATGGTCTGACTGAGTGTGAGGCAGTTTCCTATGTTCTGGTGCAAAAGGGACAATCATCCTATTCTGTTAATTGCAGATATTTGGCTGATGTGGCATGTCTAGGGACAAAAAAGTGAGTGAGTATTTTAAGGTTCAGCCCCCCCCGCCGCCTCACATTCTGCTTCATGTACTCATTAAGCTGTGCTAGCAGTGCTCAGGACTGAATTCAGAAAGTCATGGAAGAGATAAATAAAAAAACATGTCTGGTAACGGTTGATCTTAAAGGTCAAAAATCTCACAATAACAACTTGGGAATGATTTATAAAACCAAAATGCACTGAGTCAAATAGGAAATGCAGGAAAAGGGAATATGTATATATGTATGTATGTATGTATGTATGTATGTATGTATGAATGTATTTAATCCCACCTTTGGCCAGCATAACACACACTTGAAGCCTGGTGAAAATGTGCAAGCTGAAGCACTCAAATGGCAAAGGCCCTTTCCGCACTGGCCTATTAAAACGGTGCAGAGCGACCTCCAGTGGAGGTCTTCTGCACCGTGGAGTGGACTGGGGCGGACTACTTTTTGTAGTTCTGCACCTCAGTCCACTCTGGAGAGACCGGAACTGGTTTCGCAGCGTGCTTTTTAAAAACCTCTTTAAAAGTATGGAGTACGCGACCCCGTGTCGCTCTGTCGCCACGCTCCAGTGCAGATTTGCAGGCGTGCACTAGTGCGTGCCTGTAGATCTGCCGGGGCAGGCTTTAGGCTGGCGAGCTTCTCTGGTTGGTGGAGAGCCTCCACCAACCAGAAGCCACCATTTTGGACGCCAGAGCAGTGCAGAGCGATGAGCTCGCACTGGTCCTCATCCCAACGGACCCAAACGGACCCGCCAAAAAGCCGGTGAGTAGCAGCAGGGAGCGTTTCCCTCACCACGTGTGGAAGGGCCAAAGAAAGGGTCCTTCCAAACTAAAATATATCCTGTTCTATACAGCTGGCAATCTTTCCCCCCCCGACTCTCTTTTTAAACTAGAATCTTGAGGTGCAAATTAATGATTTAGTGCAATGCTACTAAGTCTAACAAGTAGGTGAAGCCAAAAGCAAATTTATGACTGAGGTACACAAGTATACATTGCTTCAACTTCTGGAGAACTATGGTTACCACTTCTGGAGAACTATGGTTACTACCATAAGGTAGTATCTAAGCCCAGAAATGATACAAAAACTCTGCAAGCATATTAGTTATTTCTCCTTCTCCTTCATTACATTCCTATATTCTCCTTCTCCATGCTCATTAGACTTCAAAACACATTAACTATCTTGCTAGTATTCTGCATTTCATGTTTCTTACTGCTGCATGCTGGCTATTAATCTGCCATTGAACCTTCTGGGAAGAAAAGTCAAATTGTCTCCAATTATATTAAAAGTTTTCATCCATTCTGCATCTTCTTTTTTAATTCTTTTTCTGGAGAAAGTTAGAGAAACAATTATGTCCAGCCACACTTCTATGATGTTGGCTGTGGGCCAGGCTATCATCAGAATCTCCTCCCTTTGCCTTCTGTACTGAGAACAGCAGCTGCTATGTAATGTTCTATCCCAATCTAACTCAATAACTAGGCTTTATGGGTGAATCCAGAAAGGTTCTATTAAAGATTAGTTGTAGCACAGAGACACCACTTTTCCAGAACTGAAGATGCAGCATAGGTTTTGGTTTTAAGAACTCCCTGCTGCCCCTCCCAAAGGGTTCACATTCTTTCCGACACAACCTCAGGCTGTTCCAGTTCTCCAAAATGACCTGGCTTCGCAGGTTCTGGCTGGCCTACCCCTTCCAATGCTGAAACAAAGCTGCTAAGCAGCTAAGCAATCTAACTAGCATGATAAAGGAGCCTAACTTGGTTGGCCTTCTGACAATCTGTTCCAGCCAAATTTGATGTTCTGTGACTCAAAAGCTGGACACAGAATTGGTACACCCAAGGGGCTACACGTGGTTGTAGAAAAGGAAGTTGACATGGGGAAACTGAGTCTAGAAAGGTGACTTAACAAAGATAGGAAGGAATAGGATTTCAGGAGTGGGAGGAAGATATAAGACAAGGTAAAAATATAGGGTCCATTGGAGAAGGAGAGTAAGACCAGGATGGCTCCCATGTAAGGGGAGGCAGTGAATCCAGGTTCTAATTCAAAGAAGGTAATCAAGGTGTTGAATCCAGTTAGGGGATAGTATTTGGTATACTGGATAATCCTGTTAGTTCTCTCCACCTAATTCCTATGCAGTTGATGCCCGTCATCACTATTCATTCTCATTTGTTCATGAGAGTGAGCAAGCTGAAGGTTAATCCAGGTGAGACTGAACCCCTGGTTAGTCAAAAAGCAGATCAAGGAGATATCAGGGGACAAAAAAGCAGCCTGTGTTGGATGGGATTACATTCTTCCTGAAGGCACAGTTTGCCGGGTGGATGTATTTGTGCCTTCATCCTTGAGCCTAGGAACTCAGGTTTCTATGGAGGGCATTTGCACAGTTAAAACTAATGCAGTGGTTTAGATTACTACCAAACGTTCATTCTACGTGGAGCTATCTCCGAAGAGTGCTTGGAAACTTCAGCTTGAGCAGAGCAAGTCATGAGAAGCATATAACTCCTTTACTGTTTATAGGCCGAATTCAAAATGCCAACTATGACATGTCAGACCCTATATGCCTCGGGTCATTTTCTCCTATGTGAATCTGACTGTGTTTTGATATTTTCAGGGGAGGCTCTCATTGCCATCCCACCACCCTCACAAGTACATGAGGAGTTGGGGCAGGGTGGAAAATAGGACAGAACCTTCTTGGTGGCTGTCCCAGAGTCTAGAACTCTCTTCAGATTGATGAGATGGCTCCTTCCTTGTTAGCCATCTAGGTGAAAACTTGTTTTGTTTTGTTTTGTTCTGTTTAACAAGCCTTTGGGAATTAAATGTTTATGGGGAAAGGCTTTTAATATTGTGCTGTGTTGTCCTTATTGTTGCTTTTCAATGGGTATGTTTTAAAATTGCTTTTAATTCTGCTACTACTTTAACTTTTGTATGTTTTGAGTGACATGACTTTTTATTTGTATCTGTTATCAGAAGTCTTGAGTTGTAGGAAATGAATGAGTGAATGAATGGCAGCTTGTTTAAAATTCAGATTGAATCCCAGTGCAGATTCACTTCCACTTTCACATGGGAGCTGCTGGAGTAATTTGAGGTAACATTAGAATAATTATGTTAGAGTCTTGAGGAAAGGAGAAGCCAATGAAAACCTCAGTGCGAAAGACAGAAAAAAAGCAGGTATTGGTGTTTCAGAATGAGAGACCAGGGTTGGGAAGCCCAAAGACCAGAATGTGTATGTATGTGAGCCTTCACATAGCCTGTTGATTTATGGCTGCCCCATGAATTTCATAGGGTTTTCTTAGGTGAGGAATATTCAGAGGTGGTTTGTCAGTTTCTTCCCCTGAACTATACCTAAGCCTCTGGTGTTTCTTGGTGGTTTCCCATTCAAGTACAACCAGGATTAATCCTGCTTGGCTTGCAAGAACAGATGGGTTCTGATGTCTTTAGGGCATTTATATTGCCCACAAGGGAAGAATCTAAGGGGGAATTTCACCAGGTCAAAATGATCTAAGCAGCTAGAACTTCTTTTTAACGAACTCCTAATGCTTTCAGACTTCCTGTTACAGCAGCTTCCCTTGTTGGTTTGTTTGCTTGTTTGTCTGTCTGTAATGAAAAAGCTGACTGATTTAAAAGGACATAAAGCTGCTTGTACCACTGAATAGTCTCTCCTCCACCACTGCATATGACATGGCATCTTCCATTGTGTGAATTGGTGGCACTGCCAATCAGAGTTCAAGATAATTTCAATCAGTTTCTTTTTGGCAATTCAATCATACCTACTGTGCAGCATTATGTCGGGAATAAAGAAGATGAATGCACATCCCAATGCACATCAGTATGCTCTTGGAATGGAAATGGTGATAGCCTGAGCCATAGAGGGACTTTCCAGCTTCAACTTGTAACGCATGGAAATTATATACCAGGGTACAGAATGCGGCCACTGCTGCTTTGTTGGCCACTCCAAGGCTGTGATCATAAAATGAATTTCTGTGGCGTTAATACCATCTACATGTTTGAGATTTGCTTTTGTTTAGGATGGATCAAGTTGTGCATCTTTTGACACTTGGTGATAAGAACACATGACTTCTAGAAAAAGTTCAGTTCCAGGAATATGATGCTGCTCTTACTAATACACACTGTGTTCTGTCTCCAATTCGTATGTTTCAGACAATAACTAGGAAGTAATTCAAGTAGCTTGCTATTCCCTCTACTTTCTGTCTATCTAACGCATTGTAAACATGAGCTGTCATTGTGGTAGTTTCATTTCTCCCCAGAGGTGGTAAGTAAAATAAATCAGTCCTCAGAAGAGGTAAATCAGTATAGTTCTATTGATTTTCTATGATTCACATATTAAGAACTGGTGCCAGAATAATTGTATTCAGCATACAGGCTGTTCTACCTCAATTATACAAACTGCAGCTTTTTCCAAATAGGGTCATGTCCTCCATCTGTTTATTTCAGTGGCACAATTCCCCACCTAATGCAGCTCCTCAAACAGAAGCAATTATTTAGTGTCCCCAGTGGCATTCAGATAAATTGACATTATCCTACATGTATGCTTACATACACACAAGCTCTTTGTATAATGAGCCCCATGCATTTATGATCTTCCTAGTCAACACATCAGTGTTTTTAAAAAGACAAAAACTATTTTAAGATATGTCACCTAAAAATTTATCAGCCGCACAACACATTTAGAACACTTTTTTAAAAGTAGCAGCAGATATATGCTGTTAGGAAAAGGTGTTACAGCTCTCTTGGGATCGTAGAAGGCCAGACTGTGGGTGTTCATGATTTTTAGTCTTTGTCCTTGGAAAGCTGTCTATAACTTCTCTCAGGTTTTAGCAGTGAGGCTGAAGGGGAGTCTACAGAGAGAATCACATGATTCTTTCCTGCTGTAGCTAAAGTCACCTTGTTCTTTTTCAGCCACAGAATCAATTTATCTACACTGTACAGTTATAGTAGTTTGAAACCCCCTTTAACTATTGTGGCTAATCGTTTTCTCCCAAATGGAATCCAAGACAGTTTCAGTTTGCTTTTGAAGAATTTACCAGAATTCCATTTTTGAATACAGGAGAAAGCAACTAATACAGGAATTCCTCGTTCTTTTTTCAATCTAAGAATAAAATATAACCCTGTTAGTCCTAATCCTTCCCATTCAGAGGCTGAGAAGAGACATTCATTTGTACACTTGAGCTGTTGAGAGTCAGATTCCAAATGAGCTGGATAAAGTTACTATTTGGATTACAACTCCCAGCATCCCCCAGCAGCATAGCCATTAAAATATTAGTCAGTTACACAATCCTGAACAATGCTGCTTTGTTCCACTTTTCCAGCTGCTTTTAAAATGTCCCAGTTTCTCTTTCCTCCTCCCACTTTCTGCCTTTGTCCTCAGCTGACTTTGTTTCCTGCAAGCTGAGTTCAAAGGGCAAAAGTATTTTGCGCTCAATTAACTCAGAAGAGGGGGAGAAGAGAGGGGGTGAATCTTGCTCTTCCCCGTAGAGTCAGGAAAAAGTTAACTGCTATATCCCCTCCTAACTTATGCATTCTTCCTCATTAACAACTCTGCCATCCTGACCACATTCTGATGGTGCAAACTGCCAAGGATTATTTACAAACGATATAGGCAGATCAACAGAAGGCAGTGGCAAGGAACAAGTGTAATAGAAACAACTGCCAACATCTGCTGCTGTTTCTGACTTATCCTTCTCCCTGACATGATAATTGGCTGGCATCTTATTAGCGAGTGACATATGTGAGCATAATGGCAGCCAGGTTCATGCAAGTCCTTTTTGCATGGGGTGTACAGGACTATTCTCTTGCCCTTCTGCTTTGTCCCCAAATTTTCCATGCCTGGCAGCTGTCAAGACATTCAAGGGGATATTCTTGTTCCTTCTTACTAGAGAGAATGGGGCAGGCAAATTGGACCATGAAGATCTTACCGCTCCTGGGGGAAGGAAGAGGTAAGTGTATTCTAGTTGAGAACACACCTTCATTTCTTGTGCCCCCCCCACTGAGCTAAAACCAGCTGCTTCTCTGTGTTCTGAACATACACCTCTGCTCTCTCCCCTTCCCACTAGCAGCAGAGGCCCCTACAGGGGCTTGACAGCTGACAGGCAGTGGAAGGACACAGAACTGTGTGATTAGAGCTATACACATCTTTAGGATATTGCTTGTTGTTTGAAATTTTTGCTTTGTATGATTTTTATGTATATTAGCAAGAATATTTAATGATGCTGTATCCCTACAACTGAAGTGATGACATCTCCAAAAAAAGTGTGCCTGCCAACATATATCTGACAGTTACAAAATGATAAATCAGTAGGATGCTATATTATTCCATCACTGTGGAAATTTTTACCCAAAATGGTAAAAAAAGACAAAACTAGCAAAGGGTACTGTACTTTTCACACTGCACAGTTATAAAACTATGATTCCACTTTAATTGTCATGACAACATCCTATAGAATCCTGGGATTTGCAGTTTATAGAGGTGCATTTAGAATTCTCAGCCGGAGTGCTGTAGTGCTTCACCAAACTACAATCCCCAGGATTCCAGGATGCCATGACATTTCAAATAAAATCATAATGTTATAATTTTGTGATGTCAAAAGGCCCTATGAGTGTGGTGCTAAATGCTGAAATGCAGACAATTCTTATGATATGCTCCTCTCCCAAACACAAATTGCTGTATAGATGCAGATCCACAAACCAGTTCCTGGCCTTTCCTAAATCTAGTGGATTTCTGATAAAGGCTTCTTCCCCTTTATCCTACTGCTTTATGCAGGGCCCATGCTAATCTCATCTGTCTCATTCTAATGTTATTTTTTGTGCTGCTGAATTGAGTGGTCCTACTACTTTTCGAAGTAGTTTTCACCAAGTTTGAGATTCTACCTAAACCTCCACTGTCACCAAATGTGAGGACTACCACAAACCTCCCTGCAATCATCTTATTCCCATCTCAGCCAAGGATTTCTTCCTGCTGACAACTGTAGCCTACATTCTGATTTTAATTGTATTTTAATCTTTATTGTACTCCACCTCGAGCTTTGAGGAGAGGTGGGTAACAAAATAAAAATGATGATGATGATGATGTCACCAGCTGTGGGATATTATGCGGGATTCCTCTATGGGATATTATGCAATTTCTAGTTCTACTTGACACCAACTCTCTTTTTTCACTGCTGCCACCAAAAACTCCACTTCTAGCTAATTCATACCTTTAAATACTACTCATTAATTCTTAAATTTGACTGAGTCTCTTCTCCCTCATCTTCACTCATTCACTCATTTCACCACACCACAACTCTCTGTTTAATTAAACCAATTGTCATTCACCAGCCTTATTCAAATCCCCTCAGACATTCTACCAATCACCATTCATTTCCAACATTCCATTCTTTCACCCCTTATGCCAGCCCCTTACCTTATTACCATAAGATCTAACAAATAAAACAACATTTTCCATAAAAAAGCCCATGACATCACAATCTCACTTGCCCGTTCAAGACCAAGGCATCCCAAAATACTTTGCATGACAGCAACGATAACTCGCAGTGGTATTGGAAAATCCCATCCATCCACTGTCTGCAGCTTCTCTGAGGATTGCCACTAAACTCAATGGGAAGAGGGAAGCCTGAATGGGATAGCAGCCAATGTAATTTCTCCTGTTGCACAAAAAATTCCAGAGCTGTGACCCTATGATTCCCGGCTCCACCACATCATTGTTTGCACTTAGAAGGAAGCAGTAGTGGAAGCTAGGTATACCTCAGTCAGCTTTACATAAGTTGACCATTGCTGTCTGGCCTGTTGCCTTAGCTTGTTATTTCTGTGTGACTTCCAATTTACTCTGACTACTGGTGAGCCTATCATGAGTTTTCCTGGCAAAATTCCTCCATTTAGTCCTCTTAGGATGAAGAGTGTGACTTGCCCAAGGTCAGTCAGTGGGTTTCTGCAGCTGAGTGGGAAGTCATAACTTGATCCCCAGGGGTTTTGATCCAACAGTCAAAGCACTGCTGTCTTTCTGTTCCATCAGCACAGACTGCAAATATTCCTGTTCAGTGAGGATGGATGAATTAGGCTGTTTCTGATCCATGCCACTTTCACATCTGTTTATTCACTGAAAAGTCTATTCCATTCTTTTCCCACATTCATCTGCAAAAATTCTGCTTCTGATTTTTCCATGCTATTGCCTTATTAATACCTTGAAAATTAGGAAATGCATTGTCATTATGCTTTCGTGAAACAGATTCCACTTCATCAGATGTGTTGTCAGGGATATATAAATGAATGCTGGGGGTGGGGAGAGAAGTAAACACAGGATCAACTATCATGAAACATGGAAAGCATTTCCTCTAGGAATTTAACTGAACTTTTAAGATATGGAAAAAAATCCACAGTGACCATTCACAATAGCATTATTTGGTGGTCACATAGCAGGGTACATCTTTGTGCAAATGACAACATTGATGCTAGTTTACAAAAATTTAGACCATGATAAATGTGCTAGTCTGCTGTGGTGTTTTCTGATAACAGACTAACCTGGCTATTGCTCCTGCTAGACAGGCTAGCATATGGGATCAGGGTATCACAGAATAAATCTGATCCATGTTGCTTTTCCCTTTACAAAAGACCTGAAACCAATTTTTTGCTTTCCAGATAAAGCTTTGACTCATGCTCTCCTAAGTCTTTTCTCTTGATAATAGCAGTGTTTTTCTCTCTTGTCTTTTATTTTCCCACCTCTAATTCAGGCTCTTCTACCAAAGAAACCAAGATAGGCAACTTGAATTTTTGTTAGGGATTGTCGGAGTGAAAACCAGATAGGGCTCCTGTACCTTTAATGGTTATTTAGAAGAGGGAATTTTAGCAGATGTTTCTTGTTGCCTGGTTGCACCTGCTGAAATTCTTGATATTACCCAATCATTAAAGATATAGGAGCCATCTCCAGTTTTCAATCTGGCAACCTTAGACTTTTTGCACTGTAGCTCTCCTCACCCCATTGGTTATGCTGGGCAGGATTTAAAATTTAAGATTTGCTGTCTTGATAGGGGATATTTAATATCTGTTGAATGATCTGTTCCATTTTCACTCTTCCCAAACTCTGGCTGACATTTTTTTTGCTTTGCCTCCCTAACAAATAACATTCCCCAAGTAACAGTCCCTAACTCCTACCTCAGAGAGGGTTGATAAGGGTAATTTTGTTCTATTTTAGAGCCTTTTGCACCCTATCCAGACTATCCCAGGCCCAGATACGGCTTATTTCCAAACAAGAAGTGATTGGATGATTACCCAGGCTACATAATGGGCCTCCAAAAGTCCTCAAACATAGCAAAAGTGCCAACAGCATTTCCCTGGTGCTTTTGGGGGTGCTATTGACTGTGTAAAGGGCAAAACAAAATATTGAAATTCAAAATTTGGTGGATACAAAAAGACTTAGTGAGTCCAAAACAGCCTTGGGGATTGTATGAGGTCCATAGACGGCACCTTCCCCACAAGCTTATAAATATTATACATAAATTCAGTGAGAAGAAAATAAACAAGTTGAGTAATTTTGGAAGAAATGGAAGAATCAGGTCCTGTGTTTCAAAATTACATCATCACAATATGCCCTCACTTATCTTTTTCATTATATATGGTTACCCCCCCCAGCCGCCACACACACATAATGGAAAATAGAATGTATTGTAAAATTGAGTAGAATCATTGGCTTTGTGACAATGCTCAATTTCTATGGCCAAGTAGGGAATCAAATCCCGGTCTCCAGGGCTGTAGTCAAATGCTCAAACCACTATACCATGCTGGCTTTCTATGTTTAGCTTTACTGAAGAACAATTAGCAATTGATTCCAAAAACACTACTAAGTATCATTTTAAATCTAAACCTTCAAGGAGCTAATTGAAAAAGAAATAACTCCTAATGACAGCTGTAGATTAGGGAAGAAGAACTCTCTGGTTAATTCATAATTATAATTCCTTTGAGATGCTTACACCATGTAGTTCATGAATGAGCACTGAAAGATCAAGTCAGCTAGTAGATTTCTATCAGCTGTGATATATCTCCTCAAATTTGTTGTCTGTCTACTTTAAACATGACAGACATCACCTGATACAAATACACTGGGGGAAGGGTTTTCACTATAAGGACAGGGAATCTTTTACCCATAACTGTGCACAGCAAAGTAAGCACTGTTTCTGTGCATTGAAGGTTTACTACACTTTAGAACATTCATACACAATTCGCCATGCTCCACATATTTCAACTACACCAGAACAGACTGTGGTTCTTCCTCAAACATGTTTTGGATTACAGTTTCTATTACCTCTAGCTGTTGTGTCCAATGATAAAGGATGATGGGGATTGTATTTTAAAACATCCAGAGGGCACCAAGTTGGAGGATTTATGGTTGGTTGGTTGATTGATTGATTGATTGATTGATATCCTATCTTTCTTCTTATGCAGAACCCAAGGTGGCCTATGTGCAAAGATGTGTATGCTCTTTTGCCACAGTTTTAGATGTTCTGTGAAGCATCTAAAATGTGAAAATGTTGAATCCTTCACCAGTGGCCAGGCTAGCAGTGACTGAAGAGAATAGAATAAGACTGAGGCAAATGAAAATCAACAACTGGAAGGCCACAGGGTTCTCTCCTGTGGTCTAGAAAAAAAATGAATTTTGCTTCAGGCCAAGGCTATAAAGCAAGAGTTGACAACTGTAGCCTTCCAGATAATGTTGGATTATATCTCCCACAAGCCCTATCCAGCATTGCTGATATGAAGAATTATGGGAGCTGCTGTCCATCAACATCTTCAGTGCCACACTTTTACCAATCCCCATTGTAGAGTTCTCAGTGGTGAATTCTAAGTAGTCAGATCAGTTCCTAAGTACTCAGACGGTTCCACTGGAAGATACTTCATCTCCTTCTCCTTTCAGAGAAAATAAATGCATGTCTTATGAAGTGGAATTCTGCTAGCAAGAGGATGTAAAAAGGAAAAAGCCCTGCTACTTATAGAATTCAGCAGAATACAATATGTCATGATCTGTGGTCTTATCTATGAACACATGACAACATTCTTTCCATTATTTTTAAGCATAATCATGCCTGATCTGCATACAGTGCATGGTGCAGTGATTCTGGGCATTCTAAGTAGCTGCTGCTCTAGGGTTTTTCAAAGAATGGCAGGCTCATGGGTTAGCATCTGTCAAATGTCATTCATATATCATATTTGAACTTTCAAGATAAAGCCATATGAAGTCCATTTTTCCTCCATCCCAGCAGTTATTGCTCAGTGTAATCTGATGTCTCCATACCTATCATTTGATCCATCAAGTCTGCTTTCTGCATCTTGGGACACAGGTTAACCATGGACCTCAAGGGTGAAACATCTAGTCAAACTTTCACACTTTCATCTGCCTCCCATCCCACCTTGCTAACTATCCTGAGGAATCATTCCAGAGAATTCAAAAACTAGCACACTTTTGGGGAATAGTAGGCTGGTATCCTATTAGGCAGTTACAGCATCATAAGCTAGGCTTATAACCTCATAGCTTTTGGTATTCATTTTTATGATGGTGGCATCATTGTAATTATTGCAAATGCCCTCCAAACCCACCTTAAATATCCAGGCAGCCATACCAAGGGAAAGAGTTTGGCAGCATTGGTGAGCACAGTGCTGAAGGATATCCTGCCAGTGAGCCATGGTGCAATGAGGAGTTGTGACAGGACTTTGCAGGAGTCCTTGCTTCTGCTGATCACACCACCACTCACTGATGGGAGCAGGCTGGATGCACTATCCTTCAATGCCTCATTGGCCAGTATCACAGAACTCCTTCACTCAGTATGTCTGCTTGGAATTTGAGGGGTCAGATTGGGAGACAGAGTGTAGGCATGACTTTGTACCTGTATGTCCAAGGCAAGATCTGGGTTGAGGATAGCTCCCTAATAGAGATTATCTTCCACCTATGGATCTGGGGCTCTGCTTTGTTCTTATGACCAACAGTGTCCTCTATATTTTGAACTGAGCTTTTTAACTCAATGTTTTAAAAAATCAATAAACCAAAACTACATAGTTACCATTACAGATGAAGTAAAATATACCTATTTCATAAGCCTTCAGTAGTTGTGAAGCCACCCACTGACTGGCATTAAGCACTGCATTACCTTTGAATTTAAAGATTGCACGAGCAATTAAAAATACATTTCAGAGCAGGATATGTCTTTTCAACATAGTTGCATAGAGCTGGGTTCCTGGAAGAAATTTGGGGCCCTTAGGACTTAGATTTAAAAGAAAACGATGGACCATTTCACCATACAATTACTGCATGGATTAGAGTGTAGTCACATCTAGGCTATCTAAAAGAGCATCTTTTCCCATATGAGCCTGGCTGAGATTTTCAAGAAAGACCCTTCTTTCAGTCTCAGCATGTTCACAGACTCTTTGGGGGATGGAAGTGCAAGAGACAGACTTCTCAGTAGCTATTCCTAGACTGTGGAAGTCCCTATCAGTGTATGTAAGGTTGTCCCCCTCCTTATTGTTCTTCTACCAGAAGGCCTTTGGTAGATGTAAATTGGGTTTACAGACAAGTGGTTGCTAATTAAGTGGATTTTTTTTGACTGATGCATTTTGTTGTTTTTGTTTTCTTTCAAGTCATTTCTGATTTATAGTGACCCTAAGGTGAACCTACCAGGTGGTTTTGTCAACAAGATTTGTTCAGAGGGGTGCTGCTTTTGTCTCTTTCTGAGGCTGAGACAGTGTGACTTCCCCTAGGTCACATAGAGAGTTTCCATGGTTGAGTGAGGATTTGAACCCCAGTATCCAGAATTTCAGTCCACCACTCAAACCACTACACCACATTGACCCTCTGATGCATTTAGTTGCATTTTGATCACTTACACTTTGACTAGTTTGTTTTCTTTGCTAGCTATCTGGAATGCCATTTTGGGGGAGAAAAGTGGTGTGTAAAAAAAAATAGAAATATATAAAAAAAGAAATAGAAGAGAACAGCACAAAGTATAATATTGTGCACCAAGTGGCTCATGTAATTATTTTCTGCATCTAGCAACATAATTAGATGTTTCTCTGATCTTCCTCACTCTCCACCAACCATGGAATGTGTTGTGGGGGGGGGGCGGTGAGCTGTAATGCCTTAATGTTAAGTCTGCTTGGGGGTTGAATGGTCAGCTGTAGAATAGTTGTAGATCTGTTTATGGAGCTACTATGCTGCACTGTACCATACAGGATTCTAGCCATAATGTGTATTTACACTATTAAATAGAAGCCAGTTTCAGGCAAGTTTAACCAAACAATGGGAAGCCAGAAATCCTTGCCAATAAGTTTCAAATAACACCTAAATTTCCTAGTAGATCATGATTCACCTTCTGCCCACCCAAATTTACATTGATTTAACTGGAAGCAAACTCAAGATTGTTTGTGCCCTTCAAGATCCCTTTATGGGGTCTTATGCAGAACTTGCTTTTCTGTCCAGTTTCAAATATACATGCAGAGGTGAAGAAACTGATGTCTCACTTCCACAAACCATTTTGCAGAAATTACAACTGTGAGACCTATAGGATCCTGAGCAAGAAAAGAAAGAAACTTCATGACGATTTTGTTTTCTGCCAAAATGCGTAACAGTGACAACCTCTCGAACTGCCAATGCTGATCAGGATTCACCTCTTTGGTTCTGCAGCTCATATGTAGACTCCAGGTCTCTGCTTTTGGCTCTCCTTCCCCACAATGTAAAGATATAGGAGTGTGGAAGTGAGTTTTTCTTTCCCATTTTTATGCCTTCCACTGCCACAGCTCTGTCAATAAACATCTGCAAATGGTGGATTTCATGAGCTTAGTACATGGTACGGCAGGCAGTTCTTTTGCACATATCCCTATGTCATCTCCTGTGAGTGCAGTGAATGGTGTTTGTGGAAGCATCTGTCACACAGGAAGGATCTCATCGCTGTGAGTTCTAAAACTGTGCACTCCCGTTACAGGACTAGATTGGAGACAGAAGGTGTTTAGGACCCGGGGGATAACAGGCACTGAATAGCCAAGGCGCGTGCACACACACACACACACACACACACACACCCGCACTGTTCCTTCCCCAAAATGCACAGCCCCGTGGAGCCTGGGCTCACTCATTCACAGTTCTTTTGAAAGATCTGAGGCTGAGGCATACAGAAAGCAACCACCATCTACCCACCCGGCCACCCACCCATCTTGGGAGCAAGGATTCCTGCAGAGAACCTCACCCAAGGAGGGGCTTTATGGTGCTCTAAAGGTATTTGGGATGGGTCTTTTGTGTGTTTTGCGACGGCTTCCCTCATTCCCCCCCTCCTTTTTTATTTTTGTTGCAATGCCATGGCTGCGGCGTTTCAGCACCATCCTGCGTGGACAGCTCTCGCCTGCAATCCATCCGCGCTCAACATTCCTTCCTCCAAAACCCTTTCCCCGCCTTTCCTTTGCCGTTTTCTCGGATTTTCCCTCTTACAAAATTTCCCCCATATTCGATCAAACTGAGCCTCTTGCAGCTCTCAGGGAGAAAAGAGAAAAATGAAGAAGGCAGCGGGGAGGGATCTATACCAGCCCTCCAGAGTCCGGGATAAGGCGCAAGTTGGTAGAAAGGGGGAGTTCAGAGGAAGGTTGCAGTTTGGAGAAGGCAAAGTCTGGCTGAGAGGAATAGAGGGAGAGAGGAAGGGAGGGGCTTTGATGTGTTCCCCAGGTCAGAAAATTGGGGCACTTAGGAAGCTCAGGAGGTCAGTGCTGCTCAAAAAACAAAAAAACAAAAAAATAAATAAATTAAAAAATGTGCTCCGCTTCCAGCAGGCATCTCAAACCCCAGGCTGGAGGATGTGATGGAGAAAACAAACACAATCAATCGAATTTGCTTCTCAGTGGGAGATCATCACTGTTAATACGGGATGAGGGAGGAGGGAAAACGAATGACTTCCATCCTTTCTTTCCTGTTTGCTTTATTGCAGAAAGTAACGCATTGTTTATTTTTTCCCCTCTCTTGTGTGCTGCGGAGTAGAGTTAAAGGGCATGCTTTTAAAACACATACATGCACACATGCCCAAAACACACTGAAATAGTCCATTTGCATTATTTCATAGTACAGTCCCAGTACTGAAAATCCTTTCTAGTGGTCTGTGCCAAAGGATGACTATTTAACCAGGGTGAAATTGGGGTGGGGTGGGGTGGGGTGGGAAAGAGAATAATATTAAAGTTATAGAACAGATGCCTGGTCTTTGTTCAGAAGTAGTCAGTGATTGGTTTATATTAGGAAGAAAGGAACAGATGAGATTGGGGGGGGAGAGGGGGAAAGAGAGAGAGAGATTTCCTGAGCTTTCATGATATAATCAGAGGATAACACAGATTGTCCTGGTACATTAAAAGTTAGTGCATTGCCAACAAGTAAAATGACGTTATATAATAATATGATGTCATACACCAAACAGCAAAGGTATGAGTTCTCTTTTCCAGATGGGAACTGGTTTTTTGGTTGCTTAAACAAAACAAGAATGGCTCGGCCAATTTTCTTGCCACCTTCTAACTTGCAGATTACAGGATTTGCTTTATTTTATTTTTAAAAATAATTAATGATTTTGTCACTTTTGTTGACAGTCCTCCCATTCTTGTTGACTGTGTTCTGTGATCTTCACAGAGAATTTTTAGAAACCATATCTTTCAAAAGAAAGAATGAGCTTTCTGATCATTTTAAGCATCATCATTTTTATCATTTTAAGCATAATCATAACAGATTGTTTTCATTTTTTCATAGAGACTTTGCCCTGCAACTTTGCTAATCTGTGTTGTCTAATTAAGTATCTAGTTCAATAACTAGAAACCGTAGAATTAGGCCTGTAGGTCAATGGTTTACAGAGTGATATATATTTGCAGGCAGTTTTCATACGTAGCATTAAACCATTTGTTTAGATTAGCTCAGCAATTTACCACCTCTCCAAAAGGCAAAGAAGCCTTCTTTTCTTTAAAAGATACCTAAGAGCTTTACTGAAATCAGTGGCCATTACTTCTAACTAAATAATTTCAAAGTATCTAATTTCTTATATGAACCATGATAGCATCTTTGTTTGTACATATGCAACTGTAAAGCAGCATTCTTCCACAATACATACACACTCTCTGTGAAGAAGAAGGTATGGTGGAGGAAATGCAGGTGAAATTGTGCCATTTGCTGAAAGCACTTGTGAATCCTTTAGATTTACTGGTAAATCTCAGAAATGGTTGTGTCATAAATTTTATGGCAACTCTACATGAGCAAATATTATCCTCTATCAGTAAAGAATAGAGATTGATAGAGATTATTGGCTTTGAGATTTACCAGTATCTGCTAGAAATGTTTGTAACATGCCTCCTTCCAGACATTTATTGCTGGTCATGATAAATGTCATAATCCTTCAGTTGACCATGGAAATATGGGTGGAATTTGGCCATGAGCTATTTGTGTTGCTTTGAGTTTTATGGGTACCAGAATTTTCTGGCATTTCTTTTTGGTTTTCTTCCAAGCTTTTTAAAGTTTATCCTAACATACAGAGCTACGTACAAACATACATTGTCATGTTTGGGAAAGCGTGCAAATTCAAAGAAAATGAGATGGAAGTTGCACGCCATATTATGGAACTCCTACTAAATTAAACACTCATATTAAACACTTTCTCTACAACCATTTTTAAGAGTGTTAAGATGCAGAGACTGCCAGTTAGGTGGAGCTTTATTCCTTTAAAAGCTGTTTTCAAGATCTTTCCATTTCCAAGGACATAGGGAGAAGACACTCCTTTCTTGAAGGGATGACATAATTGTGATGGTACAGGGCTTCTGTGTGTGTGTGTGAGAGAGTGGGAAGTAACGGTTCTTTCCAAATTCATATTTCCTTTGGGAAGTAATTAGTAAGGCTATTTTGTCAACAGTTTCTGCCACACATACCTCATAGATGTAAAATGAAAATAGTTGAAATGTAATTTATTACACTAATATGCTATTGGTGGGAGCATACATTGTAATACTGAGTCATTCTACAATACTATCTGGTTTCAGTGGTGCCCACACATTTCCCTTCTGGCATCACTGCAACATCCTGTTGAACAACTGCCCTTAGTTCATGCTGCTCACAGAAGCAATTTCACTAACAGGAGACTAATAGGAAATACTTCTTATTATAATAGCTGTAAATTATGATAGTTATAACTATAATGAATCATCATTGAAGATACTTCTGTTTGTTGTTATAGTTATGTGCCTTTAAGTCTAGTCTCACTTATGGTGACCATCTCAAAGGGCTTTCTTGGCAAGTTTTATTCAAAGGAAATTTCTCTAAGGCTGAGAGAGTGTGACTTGTTCAAGACCACCCAGTGGAATTTCCATGTTTGAGTGGGAATTTGAACCCTGCTCTTCCAGAGTCTTCCTGGTCCAACTATCAAACCACCACCTTGCATTGGCTCAATACATTTCTGTATTTGGGTACAATACCTGTGTATGTGCTGAGTAGTTGTTAAATTCATAGGTATGCATGATTTTGTGACTTTAAACTTTAAAAGCTTTTAAACATCTTTTGTCTGTACACTCTCCAGAGGCCTTTGGTCATTGAGTGGTTTTTAAAAACTATATAAATTAAGAGGAAGGGAGGGAGGGAGGGACAGCCTTGCTTTCCCATGTGCGTTTTGAAGGAACAAGCATCAAATAATTCTGATGTGTTCATTTTTTAAATGTACCAAGTATACATGCATTTGGAAACTGAGTATCAGAAACTCATGAAAAAAATATTTTCTAAGAAGCAGTCGGTTGGTTGCTCCCAACCCTTCCCAATTATGACAAAGTAAAAGTATTTTATTCATCATTTGTACTTTTAAATGGTGTAAATGGATGTCCACCTTTAAAATACAAAGACAGAAGCCTGAACATAAATTACGTATGATTGTTCTAAAGTTATTAATACTTGCTTTCAGCGGGGTTCCAAAGGACTCATTCTGCTTCTGTCAGGGGAAGCATAAGGAAAATGATCATGAAAGGGGAGGGGAGGGGAAGGAAGATGCTATCATGCTAGTGGACAGAATTTAATGTGGTGGTGAGTTGAGCCACTACATTGTTGTAACCCTATGCATCTCCTCCTGCAAAAAAATCTCATTTCACAATATTTACTTGCATCATTGGCTGTGCTCTTTCCTTTAGAAAACAAATTTTGGAAGCATGTGCATGTGTATGCATGCACTCATATACAATTATTATTATCAAGGATAGTTGTTAATACATTTAGGAGTTAAACTGTCCCAAACCTAGGTCAAACTAGAGAAAATAGCATTTATAGTTCTGTGCATGACACCGTGTGATCCTGTCTAGTAGATCTGATCCAGTTAGGCACACCCTTGTTACAACAAGACTACTGTAATGCGCTTTGTGTTGGGCAGTCTTTTGAAGATGAGTTTGGATTTTTTGGAGTGATGCAAATGCAGACAGTTCATTCTATATTACATTAATCTTGTACTAGCTGGGGTGGTGTGGTGGTACAACTGTTGGACTAGGACTCCAGGTGAGCAAGATTCAAATCCCCATTTGGCTACAGAAAGCCACTGGATGACCTTAGGCAAGTGTCACTCTCTCATTCTCAGAGGCAAGTGATGGCAACACTCTCCTGAACAAAGTTTGGCAAAAGGAACCCCTTGATACATTTGCCTTATGGCCGCCATAAGTTGGAAACAACTCAAAGGCATGCAACAACTTGTACTGCTGCTGCACTGGATTGCCAGTGCATCTTTGGATCCAGCTCAAAGAACTAGTGTTGGCCTTCAAGATCTAAATGAATCACAGAATCATAGAGCTGGAAAAGACCACAATGGCAACAGACTCCAATCCCCTGCCATGCAGGAACACACACTCAAAGCAATCCTAACAAATGAACATCTAGCCTCTGTTTAAAAATCTCCAAAGAAGTACATTCCACTGCCAAACAGCTCTTACCATCAGGAAATTCTTTCTGATGTTTAGAGAAAATCTCTTTTCCTATACTTTGAATCCATTGCTCCATGTCCTAGTCTCTGGAACAGCAGAAAACAAGCTTTCTCCATCTTTGGTAGTTTCAATGGTCCATTTTAAATGGTTTGAATTCGGTTTATTTGAAGGAATACCTATACCTGTAAACATGTGCAAATGTTTTATAATCATCCTCACAGGCCCTGTTCATTGATCTGCCACCAAGATCAGTAAGCCTGACAGGCATTAGACACAGGGCCTTTTCAGCGGTGACTCCTATCCTAGAGACTTGTCTTATAACATATATATTGCTAACTCCATCTATGGCTACTTTCATGAGGATTTTAAAAAATTATCTATTCACTCTGGATTTTAGCTGAGTTTTTAAAACAGGATCCAATGCTGGTTTAGAATTACTTAAAGCTGGCTTTTTTGTTTGTTTGTTTGTTTTGTTTAATATGATCTTATTAACAAATTTGTAGGACCATATACTTTTTTGGCTGTAAATGGCCTTGAGAAGATTATGGTCTTGAAAGTTGGTAATTGATTAACTGATTGATTGTACACATAAGTAAATGTAGTAACTCAGTGAGAAAAAAGATGGAGCCAATGAGGAATATCCAGAAAAAATCCCCAGATTTTGTTCCTGTTCTTCTTCTATTATTATTATTATTATTATTATTATTATTATTATTATTATTATTATTAGACATCCATACTACCTAACTTTGACTTATCTCAGAATATTTTTGGTCAGTTCTGGGCATAATCAGAGACAAAATAAAAGAGCTCGTAGGGTTGGTTTATTTTAGCTCTGTATTTTCCAGAATGAAAAAGATAGGAGTTGAAAGCAAGTCAGCAGAAACAGACAGTCAATGAATTTCATCAGAGGCAGCCCCTCCCATTATGAGGTTTTCAGTGACATTTGCATGAGGGATGTCTTTTCCCACTGCAGTTTTAGTCAAAAATCGCAATTTGACATATGAGGGGGAGGGAGAGAAGGGTGGACTGGAGGAAGGGAAAGAGGAAGTATGGTGATCAAGGAAAACACAGCCACAGACAAAGCAAGCACAATCCTCTGAGAAGAAGAGGGAGCATATGTATGTGCTTTGATGCCACCTGTTGACATGAATGTCATAGGGTTTCCTTAGGTAAGAAATACCCAGAAGTGGTTTTGCCAGTTCCTTCCTCTGAAATATAGCCTACCTAGTATTTATTGGCATCTTCCCATCCAAATACTAACCAGGAGTGACCCTGCTTAGGTTCCATGAGCAAATGGGATGTGGTGCCTTTAAGGTGTTTAGGTAACTCACAGGAGGAGGGGTATGCAGATACTAATTGAAACAGGTGAAACAAAAACTGCTAGAAAATCCTGGAACATCCCAGTACTTTCAGCCAGTGCAGATAGGCCCAAAAATGGGGAGACTAGCTGGACAGTAGTAGCACATGCAGGACTGCAATCCAGATGCCAGCAAAGAGTGGTACACATTCAGAAGCCAACTTTGAAAGGAGCTACTGTTGCCTTCCTAACCCAACCAACTGGAAGACTGTTTTTTAATAGTTTAGAGATGGGTGGTCCCATAGCACCATTAACCTTATGTCTAGATTCTGTACTTTCTATACAAGCTTTTTTTTAAATTGCTATCTCTGAATAAAGAGTCCTGGCTAGTTAAATTATTTCAAGTATTCCAAAAGTCCCACAAATGATAATAAAATAAATAGAAGCTAGAAACATAATAGAGAATCAAAGGATTATAGAATATGAACTCTCTGTGTTTTTTCTGGAACCACATAAGCTATATTCAGGCATAATAGATGTTGCCTTCCCTAATATGCGACCAGGGGGCACTTAGGTCAACCACTTCCAACCTCAGTTTCTTCACATGGATTGATGTTTGTGTGGAGGCTTCCCACATGGGCAGGGATACTGGAAGATCAAGGATCTCATGTTAAAATGCATTGATTTTGTGTAAGGAAAGCAACAACAGAGAGGCAAGATTTCTGACTCTTATATGAAAGAAAGTGAAGTAACACCTGAATATGGTTTGACCTGCTTTTCTGTGAGGACTGTCAATAGATACATTGTCATTCTGGGAAAAGGCTGAACCTGTATGGCTTTTTCAGTCTTGTTCCAACTCGATGAATTCACTGTGAGTCCATAGGACAGCTAGAAATACAAATTAAAATAGAATGAGATCATTTCCCCAAATGGCTCCTCCTAACTGACACTGTCCATACCTCAACATCTGCATGCCCTTTAACTTCTAGAAATATTAGAATGATGCATGATCTATGGGCCTTTCTGTACTACACTGTTATAATGCTATTATTTCATTTTCAACATCTTATGGTGTTCTGGGGTTTGCAGTTTAGGGAGGGCCATTTAGAATTCTCAGCCAGAGAGCTCTTTGGCCTCAGGAAACTATAAACCCCGAGTTCCATATGATGTTGAAAGTGGAGTAATAGCACTTTAACAGTGTAATGCAAAAGGCCCTACGTACTACATTTCCTTTCTTAATATGTGATATTTCCTTTGGAATAACTTGAAATGCCTCCATTTGTTCTTCTGCGGGGAAATGTATGTATTTAAAAAAACACATGCAAACATAAAAAGTTAGCATAATAAACTATTAGTATGAAACCAAGATTTTGTTTTTTGAAAAGTAAATATAAGCTGTAACCAACTTATGGTATAATTTTGTAATATCTACTCAGAAGTAAGTTCCATGGAGTCAAGTGGTACGTCTCCCAGATGAACTGGAATAGACAACATCCTTAACTGATAGATTAATCAACAAAGCTTGAGTTGATTAATTGCTCAGACCCAATTTTAATTGGTATCTGTGAAAATTAATTACAACTTTGTTTATTTAGGATAGCTATGTGGTTCTGAGCAGTACTTGTGCTCAGCCACATCCACACTGTCACTTAACATGCAGAAGTTAGAGGTTGATTTGGGTAGTGTGATTCAACTCCCACTCCACATGTTGAGTCAACATGTGAAAGAGAGGGGGAGATTACAGAACAATCATAGAACTACCCACTCCGTTTCCCATAGCCTGTACATCTACGGTGTTGTTTGGGAAGGCGAACTGGGAGTTTCCTTCAGAAAACTGAGAATTCTACACTCCTATTCCCAAGGTTGAACAAGGCCTACATAGCTCAGGTCTAAGTTAGCTGAAGCACCATATTCTCCTCTATGAGCCTGGTGCAGTTTTGAGATTTTGAGCAGAGACCCCATTCTCCATCCCACAAACTCTCAAGATATGTCAAAGTAGAAATGTGGAAGAGACCATTTTTGCAGGCCCTGGGACACCCTTCCTGTAGAGGTTAGACTGCCTCTGGTAGCAGGCAAAGATTTTCTTATGTCAACAAGCCTTTGAGAATTCATTTTTTTTAGGTACTAGAGCTTTTAATAATTGTTCTAGCTATTCTTATTTGTTGCTTTTTAATGAAGGAGGTTTAAATTATCCATTAATTAAATCTATTAATTATCCATTAATTTTGTGACCCCAAGTTTAATTATACTTCACATTTTGTATGCTAGTATAGGCAAAGCTCTTATCTATATCTCTTTTAATTTCATAAGCCACCTTGAGGCTCAGGGCTACAGAAAAGGCAGAATATTAATACTACTAATATTAATGCTGACACTAATACCCTCAGGTGATTGTTGGGGAGAACTAGCAGCTGGTAAAAAGTTTGAAGTTCACACTGTGCTCTCTGTATCTGCCTCTGGCCTCTCAACAAGCAAAAACAATATTCTACTTTATTCATTTACCCCAAAAGTACGCACACTGAAGGACTGGCAATATGCCATTTAAAAACCTCAATCAGTTATTGATTAGTCTGATTAAGGCAGAAGATTCATCAGCTTAATTGGTTAGATGGTCAACAGCCACATGAAAATGATAGATGTTTACAATCGACATAAAGATACTTTGGCATACTGAGACTAAGACAAAAGTCAGAAGTAACACATTCATGTTGATGAATGAAAATTCAATAGCTAGATAGCTGCCTATCTGTTTGCTGTCTTGGATTGCAATGTTAGACATTCCTAGTCATTTCCTGCTACTGCTTATATACTCATTCAATGGTTGATCAACCTAGTTTACAAACACATGGAGTACTATTTTAAAATAACCAAGGATCATTCCACTCTACCAAGGACACAATGCCTGTATGAGATAGGATCTTCACTAAACAGAAGAGCCCACTTTCCTGTCCCTTCTCTTCAACATGTATGAATGGATACATGGAATACCAGGCTGTTGAAAAGAAAAGGAGAACTGTGTACATCTTCTCTATTTACATATAGAACTCCATCTTCTGCTCCAGGGACAGAGGACGGGTAGCTGTATACATGCTGTTGGACTGCAGTTTCCATTTTCCCTCAACACTGGTTATCTACTTGTAGACTCTTGTAGTTGTACAATGGGCAGAAGTGTCTGTTATGTCTTACAGGGATCACTGAAAGCCTGGTCCAGGTGCCCTCAATTGAGCAGAATGAAACCACTGAAATTATAACAGTAAGCATTCTTAGGAGGCAGTTATGCGAGAAACAACATACTGGGTATGGGAGCATGTTTACAAATGAAAGCACTGTGGCAGGCAATTTTTCAGTGGCTAGGTAAGCATATCTCAATGGAGCAATAGTAGTTAACACCTAGTAATGCTTTCAGGAAACAGCCCTGCTGTTCAAAGCAGTATTGATTATTCCAGCTGCCTGCATATTGCTTTAAAGCCAGATGTTAGTATGAGAGAAGGCTTGTAAAAATGAATGATGCACTAGCATATACAATAGAATGAGCTGATTCCCTCAGTACCATTATGGTGTAGTTACTACATTTTATACATGTAAGGTGGGCTATTTGAGAATAAATGTAAACCTGAACAGCCACAGTCTGGAAATATATTCTACTGAAGTCAGGCCTCATTCAGTGATACACTGGTAGATATCAATCTCATGTTTGGCAGTGTCAGAAATGAATAATGATATACAGAATCTGAGATATGCGTGGTTACCACCCTATCTACTATATTGTGGAAACTCCCATCTCCCCCATTTTCATTGCTGGCTATACATTCCCTGTAACTTAGGAAATGTACATGCCACAGATCTTCTAAATGATGAAGGCACTGTCATTACAGCAAGACAAAATTGACTGATGAAATAATCTAATCTGGGCATGAGTTCACTAAATTGCAGCTAGTACAATACTAAAAATAAGTTCCTAAACTGTCATAGTCTGTCAAGAGCAGCCCCAAACATCTTTCTCACTGATGGGAAAGAGAAGATACTGGTAGTGAATTCATGAATGATAGAGTTGGAGGGAACCACAAGAGCCATCTAGACTAACCCCTTGCCATGCATGAATACACAGCTAAAGCATTCCCAAGTGATGTTTAAAGATCTCTGTTGAAAGGCGTTCAACAAAGGAGAGTTGACCTGACATGCACTAGGAAGATGCGTTCAAAAGCCATTACTAGACATACTGCTAAGATGGTTTGTAGTTCTGTGTAGACTTTATAATTGATCAGAACTTTGGTAGTGGCTTGAAAAAAATATACCTTATGGTACTTGCTACAATGTCCAAAGAAGCAATTCATTACCATTACATTAAAATAATTGCTATTCATTATGTTGCTTATTGCTTTCATTATGCTCCTGAAGTTACATGTAACAGGCAACATTGTTACCTGCAATGTGATATTGCCAAGACCAGGTCTGGAGGTTCTAGTCTTCATCCAGCTTCAACTTAAGGTGACCCTATGAATAAGAGATCTTCAAGACTCTTGGTCATCAACAGCCTTGCTCAGGTCTAGAAAACTTAGGGCTATAGCTTCCTTGAATGAATCAATCCCTCTGTAATGTAGTCTTTCTCTTTTTCTTCTGCCTTCCACTTCACCAGTCAATATTGTATTTTCTAATGAGTCATGTTGTCTCATGATATGTTCAAAGCATGATAACCTCAGCGTACCACAGTCAGAATAATTCATGATGTCATATTTCTGATTTCTACATATGGTTGTGAAAGCTGGACAGTAAAGAACCTGACAGGAAGGAGATTAACTCATTAGAAACATGAGGCTGGAAGAGGGTTGTCTGGAATGCCAAAAAGATAAACTGATCCTAGAGCTAATCAAGCCTGAACTTTCACTAGAAGCATAACTTGCATATTTACCAAAAAAAGTATGTGACTTTTTTTTAAAAAAAAAATCGTTATGAATTTCTCAGAAAGCACAGAAATAACAATAACAAAGTGATTTACCCAAGTTCCACGTGTGCTCTGCTGCCCATATTTTCCCCCCACTATATGCAGGAATGTGCACTTGAGCATTTGTTTCAGCACAGAGGACTTTTTGTTCTCTGCCCTGAAATGATTGGAGAAATTCTTCTGAGCGATGGCACCCAGTGAGAAGAAGCCTCTGTGCATGCTGGTTGCTGGATCAACTACTTGTGAGTCTGCAGAGGAATGTTCCCACCCCTCTTTTAGGTTTATGTCCAGGATCTATCATTTAGGCCTTTTCCACACCTTACCTTTTTCCGGCACTGGGGTGCAGGGATCGTGCGAGCAGCCTCCGGTGAGAGGCTCTTGTGTCCAGGGTCCTTTGGCTCCACACAAGCTGCCTGCTCGCGCAAGAGCCCCGCCTCTTCCTTCCACAGCACAGCCTGGGAGTTTCCCAGGCTGCACTGGGGCAGGAAGTGAGACCAGTGTATCTCCGGAAGCTCCGTACGCCAGGTAAGTGTGAGCAGGGCCCAGGAGCAATGCGTGATCACACACAGTTTTCGGCTTCCAGCTGAAAATGAAAAGGTGTGGGATCGGTGTCTACCGGCCCCTGGAGCATCACGCGATTGTGAGTACATCGTGCAGATCACTCCTCACAATCGTGCGACGCTCCAGGCGCCCTTTCGCATGGCAAATGCTGTGCTGAAAGGGCCTTAGGTTTAGGCTCAGACTCTTTGACAGACCTATAGGAGCCTGCCTAGAGATCCATGGAACAGACCTTTCTGTTGGTCCCACCACCTTCGCAAGTACAGTTTGTGGAAATATGAGAGAGTTTTGGACTCTTTCCCTAGGGAGGCTTTACCTTCCACTTACAGGTGAAGACTTTTTATTCAGATAGGCTTTTAGAATGGAAGGCTTTTAGCAAAAGAGTTGTATGTGCAATATTGTTTTTGAATTGTATTGTTAAACTTTTTAAAATCCTTTTTTAAGAGTGTTTTTAATATGGTTAATGGTTTAATTCAGTTTTAATGCTGACTTTGGTTGTAATTTTCTTATGCGTAAACTGCCTTGAGTTCCAGTAGTCATCATCATCATCATCATCACTGGTTCTTCTGTGAAAGTATGTGATGGACCCAAAAAGAGGCTTGTCTCATGTTTATGGCAACCAAGATAGATAAATGAGTACAACTGATCCCAGAAAATTATCCCTATGTTGGTAACCTTGGGTGCATCACAGTCTCAGCCCCAGAAAACCCTGTGATAGCTTCACCTTAGGATTCACATAAGTCCGAAATGATTTGAAGGTACACAGCAGCAACAACAACAGCAACAACAACCACAAATATACTCTTAGGTTCTCCAACTATACTGTTAACAATGTAGTAGAGAAGACAACGCATTGTAAACAATGGTTATATACTGTGCTTCCCCAGCATAAAAATGTTAAGTATTGCCAGTAAATTGCTGATGACATTAGACTCTGGGTTGTTCTGAAATGAATAACAGAATGAGATAATAATGCTGGTACTGAATGACTCTCTGATTCATGCACGCACAGTGTCACCTTGAAGCTGATGAAGCCATTAAATGAAAGTTACATCCTCAGTGAAAAATATTTCTAGAGAGGGAATTATAGCTTTAAAAATAACTACAAATCCTCCTGATGTGGATGGAATTTACCACGGAGTGCTAAACTGATGAGAGATAAAATGAAGACTTGCAAAACATGCCATTTGCTTGAAATAAAACTAATCCAGATGGGAAATGTGAATCTGAATCTTTGGATAGTTGCAGTTGTTTTTTTGTCCTTACAAAAAACTAATAAACTAGATCAGGGAAGGCAGCAATAACTTGTTAAGGCTACTCAGTGAGTAGAGGTCAAAAGGGATTTGCAAATAGGAGACTTTTTACACTGAACAGGTATAGTACTATGATTCCACTTTAACTGCCATATGGAATCTTGGGGTTTGTAGTTTGATAGGGCTCTGGAACTCTTTTGCAGAACATTCTGAGTACCTCTTCCTAAAATGCAAATCTCAGGATTTCATAAGATGGAACCTTGGCATTTAAAGCAGAAACATAGTGCTATAACTGTGTACAGTGAAATGGCACCAGTGTTAGATTTGGCCATATAGCCATTGTATTACATTGACTCTTACCAGGGATTCATTTGTGAGTGTGGATACTGACAAAGAAGTTCCACTAGTAGTTGTGAAATGACTTGTACATTTGATCACTGGAATTTGTACAATTCACAGGAGCACACTGTAGGTATAGTTGCCCATATGGCCTATGTCTGTCTTTCTTATTAATCCTCTTTCAGAGGTAATAAAGAAGGACCTCTCTCTCTCTCTTTTATGTAAGTGAATACATCATTGGCTGGTAGTAAATTATTTACAATGACTCGAGTTGTTGTTAGCCATTCCTCAGTTATTGTGGTCTTCTCTGGAATGCAGTTTCAATTAACGAGCAAAGGACAACCATTGTTTTTAGCCTTGCTTCTTTAGTCTGGCCTAAAGGGCATCTTTCTTCCTCCATCCAGGAATGCTTTGATGGAACTCTCAGTGTCTTCCATTATTATTTGCATTCTAACTAATTAAGAGATTGTAAGATAATGTTAGATCTATGCAATATCAGCGTTGCTAAAGGCTCAGTTCAATTATAAATTCACCGAGCTGTGTTCACAATGTTTCCGTTCCACATGCAATATATATTGTGATGACACTGTACTAAGTACCACATTCTAAAACTGTTGAATTTTTGGTCTTTAAATTTTAATTAGATCTGCACTAGCAATAAAAAGAGGAAATAAACATGTTTGGAAATGAGTTCATTACAGACATGCAGTCTTATGTTTTTTTTAAAAAAATCTGTATTTGTTTTTCAGAGAACAATGATAAAAGAAGTTTATTTCCTTGGATGGATATCTAGGAATATGAACTGAATTTGAGAGCTCCATGTGTGGATGTGAAAAATATGTTTCAGGACAATGCAAAGAAAGTTAAATGGCCTTGAACGGATGTTAGTTGAATGGGATCAGGATTTCATCTAATTATATTTCTGAAATTAAGGATTTGGAAAAGACTTTTATAAAGATGACCCATTTACATGCTGGTCTTAGTCCAGAGACTATAGAGAAAGCCCGTCTGGAACTCAATGAAAACCCAGATGTTTTGCACCAGGACATCCAGCAAGTCAGGGACATGATCATCACTAGGCCTGATATTGGATTTTTACGTACAGATGATGCCTTCATCCTGAGGTTTCTCCGAGCCAGGAAGTTTCATCAAACAGATGCCTTCAGGTTACTGGCTCAATACTTTCAGTATCGCCAGCTGAATCTGGATATGTTCAAAAATTTCAAGGCTGATGATCCAGGGATAAAGCGAGCCCTGATTGATGGATTCCCAGGGGTGCTGGAAAACCGTGACCACTACGGCAGGAAGATACTTCTGCTCTTTGCAGCCAACTGGGATCAGAGTAGGTAAATGTAGATAGTGTACTTATCTTCTTTTGATGCACCATTTGTTAACTTACCGTTAAGAGCAATATTATTGGCAACACAATTATTCTGTGTTTTCAATCACATTCAAATACTGAAGTGATTTCTCCATTTGATTGATCTGATAGTCAAAGTGAATTATAAATAACTGACTTTATCTTTGCTTCAACTGTGCAGTTCTATTTCCCAATGAATATTACAGATTTTAACAAAATATTTTCAGGAAGTTCCCCAGTGCCTATTATGTCATACAGCAGACCACATATCACGTATGTGAAATAATCACTGGGGATACAGTAACAATATTGTATTTTTTAAAATGGAGAGGAAATAAGATCATGTGCAACTGTTCTTGGACGTGTCATGCAACTATTTCAAAACTGAATAATCTGAAGAGTCAGTAGAAACACTTCTTCATTCACAACCAGTCTTTCCATATCAGCTGATGCCCATAAATCCTGCTTTATTAACCCAAGAGTTATAAATGTCAGACACTTAACTGCTCTGCAGAAAAGTGTGCAAAGACTTGGTCTTAAAGGGCAAAGTATTATAGCTATGTGAGATTGCCAAAAACAAAACAAAGCAAAACTGTAAAGATTTTAAAAGATATTGATCAAGCTAAACTGAAGTTCTAATCTGGGAAATGTGATCAAAACTACATTTTGTTAAAATGAGAGACTATTTTAAAAATGTTGCCTGTGCCCACACATTTCAGTGATAATCCCTGGCATTTAATCCAAACCTGTAAATAGCTGGTAAAAGGAATTTAATCAGAAAAAAACTGAAGACACATCTCAAGATGCACAAAAGATGGTGATTTTATTGGAAATAAAACTGAGCACTTTGAGACATGTTTCAAGTTTCTTCTGCAGATTCCATTGTATGCTCCCCAGTTTGCAATTTTTTTTGGAAAAAAACCCCCTGATTTACAAGATGTTGACAAGCAATAATTGACATTCTCTGCATGTCTATGCTTGTAGCTATTGCAAGGCACCAATAATGGTAAAAGAGCTTTGCAAAACCTCGTGTTCTATATTTTATTCCTTCACATTACTTTTAAATAAAAAACTGCCAAGATTTCTGCTGTCTGCAGCAAAAGTGTACATTTTATATGTGATAGACTGAAGTCATTAGTTCAGAGCAATTGCACTGTGCCTAAAACAATTACATTTTTTAGTCCGCATTATTAATAACATTCTTGTGAATAGGGGAAAAGGGAGAGCTCTGATGAGAATAATACTTTGAAGGAATGACATGCAAAGTGGGGCAAGTGGATATTGTGGGAAATCAATACCTTCAATTCAGTCATGCTATATCAGTCTCCTTATTCTGTTGCATGATTTAACAAGTCATAATTAAAATGATGTAACAGGAAACAGAAAAAAAAGGAAAAGGTACAGGATGCCTTTTTTAGTAGTTTGAGGAAAGTTACTTTTGGGACTAGGATGTTGAAAGTGGAATAATCACACTCTAAGAGTGTAGTGCGGAAATGGCCAATAATGATAAGCAAGTATTCCAATAAGCCATGAGATGGAAATAGCAAGGAGGAAAAGAGTAAGAGATCTCAGAAGTCAAATTTTGCTGTGATCGGAAAGGTCAAAAATTTCCCCACACAATCTGGTCCAACAGAGTGCGGGGCGAGGGGGTGTAATCCCAAGCACTCATGCTGGGTTAATTTATTACAGACCTCATTGCTCAAGCAAATGAATGAAGTCACATACTATAGAATCTGTTCAATGTGGTCATTTTGCTTTTCTTCATTTCTTGCACTTGAAAATATCTCCAAGAAGAAGACTCAGCTTCTGTACTTGGAATAAGCAAGAAGAATGTTTCTAGCTAAAAAACAGATATGCTTATTATCTGTGTTCATTCTCTCATACTTTACAAATATGAGAACATTTGTCTATGACTCCTTACCCAACCAGGAGGATGAAAAAGGAGGCTGCTGAACTATACTAAATAGATCCACAAGTTATATAAAGAAATGGTTGGACCAGGGTCTGGGAGACACTTGTTAAGGTAGATACTATAAAACTATTTCTTGTCACAACCCTTTGGGGACTTCCAACTTTCTAATAATAGTTTAGGGTTCTTTTTTCCTCCATTTTGTATTATTACCATTATATTTTGTAAAATAGTGAGGTCCTCCAGTTACAGTTGTTGGACTGCAAGTCCTAGCAGGTGTAGCCAACATAACAGATGGTGAGAAGATACCAGAGTTACAGTCCAATAACTCCTGAAGGGCCACATGATTCCCACCCCTAGGACAGGGCAAGAATGAAATAGAAGCAAGCACTGCCATAGGTTCTATTTCTGCCTCACAGAGATTAAAGTCTCAGTTTTAAAGGAGCTGGAGGAACAAAATCTTAATCTCTGATGAAAAGATTACTGATTCCGTTAAGTTCACAATAGGGTCACTGGTTCCCTTCCTTTGCCCTAACAGATTTTTTAAAGTCCACTTTTCAAGTCCAGAATTCATAATCAGTATAGCTAATGGCCAAGGATTCTGGGAATTGAAGTCCAAAGCATCTGGAGAGCCACAAGCTGAGTTCTAGATGGTTATGGAAAGTTTTAAAATAATTTAGATGGATGTGTCTGTGTGTGAAAGAGAAAGTTTCCAATCTGAATGACCTGTCATAATGTCAATCACAATGTAGTTTGAAAATGCAGCCAGGAAGAATTACTCTGAAAATCCAGATCTTATCCTCTCCCCATCACATTAGACTCAAGTTTATTCCCCCAAGTATTGTGCCTCTAGAGAAATGCACAAGAACATGTTTGGAGGACATGCAGCATTTGGGACTGTGATGGTTGGACTAAACAAACAACCCATGAAGTCAATGTGTATATGTAGGCACCTTTAAGTCACCTGTCAACTTATGGTGACCTCAGGAATTTCAGAGGGGTTTTTTAGGCAAGGTGTAGTCAGAGATGTTTTGCCAGTTTCTTCCTTTGAAATATAGCCTACAGCAGCTGATATTAATTGATGGTCTACCATCCCGTTGATAACCAGGGCTGATATTGGGGGAGCATTGTATTTAGAGGTGATAATGTTAGTGTGTGATTCAAGAGATTTACAACACCAGCATCTTCTGTTATATTGCAGGGTTTATGAGGCACATGTAAGATAAGCCCTGCTGTAGCTGATTTCTTGTCTTCTTTCTGGGCCTATGCGTAGTGTTGTGACTAGATGTACTCTGCCCATATATTATCTATGTTGAGGCAAAGGATAGATTCAATGTCTCTGGGGCTGCAGCTATTGAGTCAGAGGGAATCTTTCCTCTAGTCCTGAACAGCGGTGTCTGACAACTCCTTGTCTTATTGCTATTACCAAAATTCAGATCGTTAAAGACCTCATTACTTAATCCAGAGAAATCTGTTTTACTTGGTCTTATTGTGTTTCTGTGAAATATTACAAGACTCATCTATTTTACCAGGATTTCAAAGAGGTGATTTTAACCAATTATCTCTAGTGATTAATGGTTTTATAGTATTATTTTGTGTTTACTACTTATAAGTCATTTGCCCTATCTTTTAATGTTGGCGAAAACATTTATTTGATGTTACTAATTGTCACTAAAATTAAAACTCAGTAAAGTAATGGTTTCTAATTCCAGGGACAGGCCTTGCTTGGTATCTTCTTTCTAGCCAGACTCAAGGCCCTTTTCGCATTGAGGCTTCTCGCGCGAGCGGGGGAGGGCGGCTCGCGCGAGAAGCCTTCTCTGGAAGGCTGCCGCTTCCCCCTCCTTCCTTCCGCAGGCAAAGGAACGAGTGGGGAAGCGGCAGCCTCCCGGAGGAGGCGGCGGCTCGTGCGTCCGCCCCCCCCGCGCAAAGCAGGAGGCTCGCGCGTCCGCCCCCTCGCGAAGCAGGAGGCTTACGCGTTCGCCCCCCTCGCGAAGCAGGAGGCTGTCGCGTCCGTCGCGCTAGCGCCCCGCCCTTTCCTTCCACAGGGGCGGAGGGAAGGAAGCGCGACCTGGCCGCCTCCCCGACGCTCCGCACAGGAGGTAAGTGCGCGCGGGCGCTAGGAGCATTGCGCGAGCGTGGGTGATTTTCGCTTCGAGGCGAAAATCAAAAAACCCGCGATCGCACCGCTGCAGCCCCGTGAGCGCGGCGGAAGTGGGAGTGCGTCGTGCAGAGCGATGCTCCCACTCCCACGAGGCTCACGGGGCTCTCGCGCGACAGAAAGCCCGTGCGAAAAGGGCCTTGCTGTTAAGCATTATATGGGCCAACTTGTCTAGCTGCCTTTATCTGGTGGCAGATCCTATTAAATAAGTCTAGCCTGGATCAGTGTTACGAATGGGAAGCTATATTCCCAAACAACACAGCTCAGCAGTTTTGCAGTTTGTTGGTTATATGGAACTTACAATGGTTCTAGGGCAGAAATGGGCAAACTGCAGCTTGGATATGCCCCGCCAGGCTGTTTTTGTGGGTCCAAGGCCCCTCATGGGTCATTTTTCCCCTTCTATATATATATATCTGTATGTGTGTATTTCAAAATGCCCCAGAATTAACTCTAGGGGCTGTGTTGGGCATTTCAACCATGTTTGAAGCCCCACTGGACCCCTGGGGTTAAAAACAAATTGCAATTTTTTTCAAAAAAATATTTTACCCCCAAATGCACTGTAGGTGGTTTGAGGGGGTTTTCCATCACATTTTGTGCCCCCTCGAGCCAATTTAGTCCCAGGAGGGACCTATTTTAAAAAGAGGAAGTAAAGAGGAAGTGACTTCTTGTTTTTTAAAAAGGTTTCTTTGGGGCTCAAAATGGCCCATAAAAGGCCAATATCATGGTGAAAAAAACCCTGGTGCCTAGAAGGCATGAGAGGGCAAACCATTTTTTTTTCTTAAGTGGGTATGTTGGTGGCATGTGGCCTTCCAAGGTCTCCTGGGGGGCTAATAAGGTTCCCTAACTTCCACAGTTGCTCACCCCTGCTTGTTGGCTGTATGTGAGGATCTAAAAAAACTGCATATCTAGGTGGAATATGCCAGGTGCTTGCCTTGCTGTGCCAGGTCAGGCACTGCTATAGCAAAGTAGTAGGGAAAACTGCTCATTGACCTTCTTCTGGTGGCTGAACCAGAGGGAAGATAGTCAGTTCTCCACCCTAGCCAGTTCTCCACACATGCTCCTGCTAGGGTGATCTCTAGTATACTTTGGTGATCTCCAGCACACTTTGGTGATTTTATTATGTATTCATCATGCCCTTTCTCTAAATCTCCCAGGGCAGTGTGTTATGTGGTTACCCCCTCTTATCCTCATAACAATTCTGTTGTGTGGTTTAGGCTGAGAGGGGATGGTTTCTCTATCGCAGGGGTGGGGAAGCAGTGGCTTTCCAGATATTGTTGGATTTCATCTTCCATCAGCCCAAGCCAGCATGGTCTATGGTTAGAGATGATGTAGCCTAACAACATCTGGAGACCCATGAGCATTCTACTTTGGCCCTGTCCTTTCCCAGGCAGAAGGTGAAATTCAAACCATGGACCTTCTGAATCATAGAACAATTGATCAATCACTAATCTATGCCAACTCCTGGATTATTTTCTTAATGCAAGGAAATAAAGAAAAATAAAAGTTCGCATAATACTATTGCAACTCAAATGTGTTACATTAGACAGCCAAAACACCAGAAAACACTGGGGAAACTGAGGAGTGGAGGAAGATAAGCATAAGATAGCAGCTGACTTCATTAGGAATACAAAGCTCCAGATACTATTTGAATAATAGATCATGTAATTAGGAGGAGAAGTTAACATGGAACAATATAAAATTAAAGCATATGTTTATAAACTGTTTGCTTTCTTTGCTGTCTTGAACTGTCCAAAATGAAAAGATTATGTAGAACACTGATATAGATCCATAGAAGTGATGGGTTGCTTGATCATAATACCCATGATCCAAAGAACTGTGCAACTTTGTGTGTGTTTGTTTCTGTTACTGCAGTTTTGTTGTCTGTATCACAAAGAACTCTTGAAAATGAAAATAGTGTTTTCTGATATGATTTGGGAATCAAGAAAAACAGTGTACGAAAAAATATATTGTTGTTGTTGTTGTTGTGTGCCTTCAAGTCATTTATGACTTATGGTGACCTTAAGGTGAACCTATCATGCGGTTTTATGAGGCTGAGAGTGTGTGCCTGTCTGGATTGGAGACAAAATGTACTTTATAAGAAACTATCACCAACATCACTGAAATGTCTGTTACTCTGATGTGCTCCAGAAAGCCTTGACCTCTTCTGGCAGATTGACCTCTTCTGGTACCCATTCACCCCACCACAATCCAAACAGGACATATTCCGGATTGACTCAGTCTGCTCCATATTAAGATTATTATAACCCTTGCAAATAAGGGAATTTTTGAGGCAGGGCACACTTTGTCTTGGAACAAGCCTTAGGTGATGCAAAGTTGATAATCTTCAACCCATCAAAATTCACTTCCATTCTCTTAACTATACGGCAGTAATAAGAAGCAGTAGGATCCAAAGAATGGATATATAGATTGAACACTGCATTGGATAGACTCTGCTTATCTGGTTTGTCACTGCTTAGGAGTGATTCCATCATACCCTCAGTAAAGTAGCAGAAAAATCTAGGGTGACTTCTCACATGTAAATGATTCTCTGATCACGACAGTCTGATTCTAAGGCTACCCACAGTGGATGTTGGTGTGCTGATAGCACTATCACTGGGGGAAAAGAACATGTTTGGTGCAAGAGATTTGCACACTTTTAGCACTCATGTCCAGAGGCTGTATTGTGAATTCCACTTAAGCTGTTACTGAGGATGTGACTAGTCAAGTTCATTGGGTGGCTCAGAAGAAACAAGGGCTTATTCTGATTCAGGCCTCTGCAAATATCTATATGACCTCAAACCTTAACAATGTTTACATGTTTCTATGAGCATGAAGAAACAGTGATAGTCAAACAGAAATATTTCTTCATCTCTTCATAGTTAAACTATAGAATCTGGTACCTCGGCACATAACAATGAGTACCAGCTTGGACAGCTGGGAAATTCATGACTATTAGCCACGGTGAGAGCCAGAGTGGTGTAGTGGTTTGAATGTTGGACTACGATCCTGGAGATCAGGTTTAATTCCCTGCTTGGCCATGGAAATCCACTGGATGATCTTGGATCATGGCATCACACAGTCTCTGACTCAGAAAACCCCATGATAGATTTGTCTTACAGTTATCATAAGTCAAAAATTATTTGAAGGCACAACCACAGAACTAGTCATGGTGGCTAGTATTCAGGTCTCTGAATACTAGTTACAGTGAACAACAGCAGGATAAGACTATTGACCTTATGTCCAACTTAAACGAGGCAGCTAGAATGCTGAGCGGGGCCAGTGACAGGGAGCATATGACTCCCTTGCTAAAACAGCTCCACTGGCTACCTGCTCATTTCCACACACAATTCAAAGTGCTGGTTATGACCTATAAAGCACCTAAACAGCTTAGGTCCAGGCTATTTGAAAGACTGTATCTCCCTGTACAAGCCAGTTAGAACCTTAAGATCTGCTGGGGAAGGCTTTCTCTCTGTCCCACCACCATCCCAAGCTCACCGTGGCCTAGAAATACAATCAATAAACCAATCAGTCATTCAAACAATTCTTAGCTTCACACAGGCATTTGGTTAGGCACTGCAGGAAATGGATACTGGGTTGGATAGAACTTGGTTTTGATCCAGCAAGCCCTTTGTATATGCAAAGTATATGAATGCCTGATTAAAGGGAAAAGATGACAAATTTCTCCACCAAAACTCATTTGGCTACCCTTTAGACAATGGTGTTTTAGTTTCCATTCCATTCACCTGCTTTGCATTCTGTCCTCCATACACTATTCCGCTTCCATACTTTAAATCTCTCATGAGATTTAAAATCACAATCCTTAGAACTCTGGATTTTGAATTAAATGAACTTCCTTAATTGCAGTTCAGAACAATCAGCTGTCTCCTTTGCTTGTAGGTTCATCTATAAAAAATTTGGTTCACTGATCAATTACACTAGGTGTTACTCCTGTGGAGTCTAATTGCACATGAATAAATTATTAAAGATATTTGTGGCTGACAGAAATTGTTTCAATAGCTTCTGTTTACATCCTAGGAGACTGTTAACTGAAAATAGCATGCAAAAGGATATCTCTAATGAGAAAACATTAACTTGGTTCTTCTGGATCCTATTTGAGGCATTATATTGTTATGTTTCCCTCCACTTTCTTGAGCACTGAAAAGTTCCAGAACCAGTGCATCTGGGTTTTTAGTTTCCTGAGGAACACAGAGCACTAGAGACTAGAGTGCTTCTGTAATATTTGGTTTATTTATAAATATTCAAATAAAGCTTAAATGTAGATAAGTAGAATATGTACTTCTAGCAGAAAATCACATCAGTTTTCCCAAACAGAGATCCTTGCATTCTCCTACACCACCTCAGTACAGTTTTTACACTCAGAGTCCACTTATCAGAGTCCACTTACCTCAAGTCCACTTATCTGAAGTTCAATGTGTGTTTACACTGCACTTTGCTGTGGGACCAGACATTCCCCCTCCTCCAATGTGACAAAAACTCGTACTGTATTTGTGTCCACTGATTAAAATTCTTTCTTTCTTTCTTTCTTTCTTTCTTTCTTTCTTTCTTTTTCTTTCTTTCTCTCTCTCTCTCTCTCGGAAAACACCCAGGGACTAGCAGATAACAGCTCACAGACCAGGACCAGTCTATTGACCACCGCTTTGAATAGCACTGGCTTACAACTCCCTTCTTCTCTCTCTTGTATATTGCTTTCTTTCTGTATCCAAATCAATTTCTTTTGCTAGATCCACCCTACCTCCTTTGCTGAAAGAAGAATGATATGTCATCCTCAATGTTCAGGTTATCTTTCATATACAAACACTCGAGGAAGATTTCTAGCTATTTGCCAACTGTTAGCTCCCATTGAGAAAACATCAACTGGTCAGTCTGAGCCATTAAGAAGTAATTTTTCTGATACCATTTGTCAACAGCCATAACACTCTTTGAAACTAGTCTGGCAGGCTGGACAATTCCCACCCACGAATTCTTCTCGAAAAAGATGATTAATTGGGGAAGGAGAAATCCATATGATGCTCATATTGTTAGGATAATTATATATAAAATTACTCTGGAGTTTTTCATTGTATCTCAATGTTCATCAGGTTGTGCATGGCATTTGCCTTCACAACAGCTTTCTAAGATAGTATAAAAGTTAATGTCCTTCCCCAATGCATTTCATAGCTGATTTATGTTTTGGATTCAATCAGCGTTAAGTCCAAGGTCCATCATGGAACAGTACACTATACTGGGTCTCATCACTACAAATGAAATTTACAAATAATTTATCTATGGCTATTCATTTTATTACTGTATGTAATAAACTGAGGTTTAACCAGAAGACCATTGCCAGCTGAGAGACTAGCTTGATAACCAGTTCAAACCACCCTCTGAAAAATACTTCATGATACAGAAGAGCAGTAGAGGTGTTTTATAGTGCAGTTCTATGCACGTCCACTGAGAGATAAGTCCACCTACCGGAACTTTAGTGTATATCTACACTGCACAAGTACAGTATTTTGATATCACTTAATTCCATGAATTCTCCTATGAAATCTTCAAATTTGGTGAGGTGTTTCATATTCTCTTGCATACTCCCCTAAATATTTTTAGCAGAAAAAACTACAAATGCTGGGATTTCTTAGGATGGTGTCATAGCAGTTAAAGCAGTTTTAGTGTGAGATCGTTGTGAACTGTGAATACACCCTTGATCACCAATACATTTGCAAAGCAATTGGCCACTCTTTCTTCTGGGATCCTGTTAATAATATTTCAGTCCTGCAAATTCTTGAGGAGGTGAAAACAATTCTTTGACAGCATAGTTTCTCTAAATGTTTTAACATTTCTTTTCAGGCATGCCATAATATAAAATAAACAGGTACTACAATCAGTAGCAGTAAAATCTCATGTGCCATTTTAAAATGTTCAATATTGTTGAAGTCAGGTCAAGAATAGTGAGAAAAAGGTGATATGGTGCTACTAGAGTCCCTCCATTTTATCAAGGTATGCTCCTTGAAGACAAATTACAGTCTTTTAAATTAAGTCTTCTGACAGACTGATTTCATTCCTTGTAATTGAAGGTTGTCCATTCTTTCTTTCAAGTTTCTTAGCCACAATTTGGCCTGATTTTACAAAGTGTATGTTATAGAGCAACAAAGCATCAGCAAGTCATAGAATACTAAAAGGGGAGCCAAATTCAAGGGAGAAAGGCAACCAACAACAATAATTTAATACCATCAAGACAAATTGATCCCATGGGGGAATAATTTTCTCCATTTATCCAAACCATATCCTGTTTAAATTATTCTTACAACACAACATGCATACAAGATTATAATCACAGCTGTATTTGCAAGTGTTTATGATAAAAACAGATCAGTATACAATGACACAATTAATGCAACATGTCTGCTAGGCATACACTGTGGATCCAGCACAACTATGTAAGCCTGACCTGCTTGACTTGTAATACATCCTTACAGAATTCACTAAAAATATAAGTTAGCATTTAAAATGTAAAACAGTAAGCATATGGAACATGCATACTGAATATTATTCCACAAAGGTTGAAATTTACATTACAAAACCTATGATCACAGTCCTTACTGTTACAGATGCAGAAATACTGGGCAGGCTAAAGAGCTAAGTAAATTTTCTCTTTTGGGAAACTTCAAAGGACAGGTTTGCTGAAACACAATATGGGTAAGAATTAAGCTGCATCATGAACCTTGTGGTGTTCTCTCTCCCTTTCCTCGGCTGAATTATCTGGTTGAGCATTACCTATATACCTTATACTAAAGACAAATCTATCTAAAAGTTGTAATTTGACTGCTCATGAGATTTTTTCATCACACAGAATTCACTGGTTAATTTTTCAGTCTTGCTATGCACAGAGAATATCAGTATAAATACTGGGACCTATATTGGAATAATCTGAGAATAATTAAGCTTCCTAAGTTTGATTCTAGTGTGTTTCCCTCTTCCCTCTCACTCTCTCTCTGTGAGGAGAGGAATGCATTTTGCTTTCAATTCCAGCCAAACTTGTTTGCTTGTTAACTATGGTTTAAGGAAAAAACTGTATTTTTTTTCCTAGGTCAGAGTTAATAAAAAGTTTTGTTTGTCCAAGTTCCAACATAAAAAGCAAATATGATAAGTTGAACTATAAGTGAAACCTTCTAGTCTTCTTGCAACTGTATTGCAGGAAGTCATGAAAGTAACTATGTACAAACAGTTACTTGAGAGTTCCTTTCTCCAATAAACCACAGTGTGACTGTAAGCTAATGAGCTATAATTTTCTTTTGCAATATAACTATCTTTTGTTACTTTTGTAGTTATACTGATGTGGCCTCCCACCTTGACTTGATATCACAGAAAAAATATCAAAGGATTTAAACATTAGTTTGTTATGTCTCATTCTGCTATATTCAGATTTTTCTAATCTAACTATGTTTGCTACTTTTGAAAACAGGAAAATAAAGAGATACTTTTAAAAATAATGTAACTACTTATCAGGCTTTGGCAACTAGCTACATTTAAAGGGGCAACTACATTTGTCATCTGGCAATGCAAAATTAGATATCAGCAGAGGTTGATCCTGATATTCTCAGGATTTCTCCCCCCTTCCCTCTCTTTCTCACACAAATACACAGATGCATACATTTTATCTTCGTCTGAATTTTTTTAACAAAAGAAAATGGTTGTCCAACCCACTGTTAGATATCTCCTAGCATCTGTGTTCCCCATTCTCCTAGCGAGATCACGGGTTCCCACAGCTTTTGGCTCAGCTGTAAGAGCAGACCTGCATTCCCTTAGTTACTAAGCTGCTAAGGTTTATTAGATGATCCTGCGGTCTTAGCACATACCCACAGTTCCTCCTTCCAGGACACAAGTCATAATCACAGCTGTAAAAGGTATGTGTTATCAAAAAGAAAAGGAAAATACATAGATGGGTTCCTAAATGTTATGGTAGGCCATCGGTATCCACTAGGATTTGGTTCCAGGACCCCCCCACCATGGATACCAAAATTCATAGAGGCTCATTTGCCATTATGTATAATGGATGAAGGAGACCCCCAAACATCAAAATAAACACCCTACTCATTTCTAAAGATCTTCACACCTCCATGGTCTTCAGCCATGAGTCCCTTTGGAGGATTGGATGGACAATGTTGCCCTTATGGCTGCTGCATGTTTCCCCTGTGTGCTCCCCACTCTCCTCCATCTTAGACTAAGGCCCTTTTCGCAGCGCCGGCACTCGTGCGACGGAGGAGGGTGGCTCGCACAAGAAGCCTTCTCCGGGAGGCTGCCACTTCCCCCCTCCTTCCTTCCGCAGGCGAAGGAACGAGCGGGGAAGCGGCAGCCTCCTGGAGGCGGAGGCGGCGGCTCGCGTGTCCGTCCATCCCCCCCGCGCACGCGAGAAAGGCGCTTGTCCCCTCCATCCTCCCCGCGCGCGCGAGAAAGGCGCTTGTCCCATCCACCCCCCCGCGCGCAAAGCAGGACGTGTCGCGTCCGTCGCGCTAGCGCCCCGCCCCGCCCCTTCCTTCCGCAGGGGCGGAGGGAAGGAAGCGCGACCCGGCCGGCTCCGCGACGCTCTGCACAAGAGGTAAGTGCACGCGGGCGCTGGGAGCGTTGCGCGAGCGCGGGTGATTTTCGCTTCGAAGCGAAAATCAAAAAACCCACGCTTGCGCCGCTTCAGCCCCGTGAGCCCGGCGGAAGTGGGAGTGCGTCGTGCGGAGCAACGCTCCCACTCCTGCGAGGCTCACGGGGCTGTCGCGCGAGAAAAGGCCCGTGCGAAAAGGGAGACTCAGTTAAAAAGGGAATGTGCACAAGTAATTTTAAGTAAAACTATGTTTACATGTTTTACAAAGAAGACTAAGTTTGTTTCTTTTTCACTGGTAGAAACTGTGGCAGGGCTGGAACTGATGGTTGTTCAGTTTCTGCCTTGTCAACTGACTACTGTACTTGAGAGAGCCCAACTATCACACATTTCCCAATGGTTACCCCCCTTTATTTTATTACACATTGTTGAAACTATAATTCCACAGACATCTACTGTAAAAAAACCCAAAAACTAGCTGGCTAGCAACTGCTTAAATCAATTGCACAGGGAGGTAAGTTGCTGAATTTGACTTGTTTCTAGCCTAGTTCAAAGATTACTAGAAGTTACTATTTATCTTCTCTTGCACATAATGCTAAACAGACCAATTTACTCTGTCCCAGTTACAAAGCAGTCTAAGATACCAGCCTGGAAGTGACAAAGTAAAATGGCTTCAGCATAGCTAAAGAAACTGGATGTGAGAGAACAGCAAATTGTATCTAGGACCTACTAATTTAATACTGGCTGTGTTTTGTTCCCCAGGGATCGTATATGCTCATACTTCGCAGACATATGAGCATGTTCTGAACTCCAAAGCTGGGGAAAGCAGGGTTGGCCTAAATTTAAATAAACTAAATATGAAAAAGATGTTTGAGGATGAATTATGTATCAGGCCTGAAATGGAACATTTTATCTTCATTTCTAGAAACTGGAAAGTTCTCGTTGCCACCATTCATTTCTGACATATTCACATGGTTTGGGTGGTGCTCAACTTGTAAGCATTTTGAGTCTTTTTCTTTGCCTTTGCAATGCCAGGATTCACCTGGGCACACTGGCAATTAATCCTGGTGATTATGACCAAAGCAATATTATTGCTGATGTGATATCATTTGAAGTGCAATGATGCCAAAGATGCTTGTAAACAAAATCACATGGTTCATTTCAGTCAAGTAGATTAAAGGGCAGCTTGGATAAAGGAGGCTCAACGATTATCTAGGCAAAAAAGAGAAGGGAAAAAACTGCAAGAGGAGAAGCAAATGGGCATCTGGCAGCACTGGAGTAACACGTTAATTTAGAATTTAGTTTACAGGGTACAGAACATTCAAGCAGAATAAGTCGATCAACATGCTGAAGCCATCTAGAGCTGAGCAGTGGTAGGATGGTACCCTAGATCCCAGACCATCATACTACCACTGCTCAGTTATGGATGGCTTCAGCATGTCACTATATGCATTCCTCTTGAAAGTAACTTTCCAAATTCTGTCAGTTATCTGGACATTGCACTAAATGTTCTGCTTTCTTAAGTGAATTTTGAACAGAGGATATCTAACCCACAACTTACATTTCATTTATCTTTATGGCAGGAAAATCATGTGGATTAAGAGACTAGGAATTTAAGGAGAAAATCTGGATTGGTTAGGTGGGAAATGTGGAAACATAGAACAACAGACCACTTCTAGGGATTCTTTTGTGTGGGAGAAGAGGTTTTATGACTTGTTACTTTTGGTTTAGTTTTTCCTGAGTAACTAGTGAATGTAACTCCTGTGAAATTACACATTTAACAGGGTCTCTCTCTCTCTCTCTCGTCCTAAATTTTCAAGGGGCAAGAGACATTATTTGCATCTTTTTTGGATCCTCTATATAAATATGCTTTATACCTGAGGCTTTGATACCACTCAATGCAGCATACAAAGAAGTGGGTTATATTCATGAAAGCTCATGATAACATAAAAACCAGTTAGTCTTAAAAGTGCTGCCACATTTATTTATTTCTCCCTCTTCCTTCCTCCTTTGTATGCTCCAAGAAACAAACACAGCCACTTCTTTGAAAAGTACAATAATGTAATGGTAACTAGTTAGCACTGATCCTAGCAGTTACTCTCCCAAGGAAAAGTGAAAAACTGGGTGTCCATAACTGTGAGTGCTTGCTGGAGTAGTTTGGTTTGGTTTTTATTTTTATTTTTGATAACAAGAATTGTAAGAGAGAAATGTAAGGTCCTACACTTAGGCAGAAAAAATGGAAGGCACAAATATAGGATGAGGGACACGTGACTGGATAGCAGTACTATTGCTTTTGTAATTGTTATACAGCCAATTCTTTCTCCCATAAGAGTTGATTTTCAGATGGTATGATGAATGTACTTTTTTTTCTTGTTACAGTCGATGGTTACAGTTAAGTAGCCTCTTACTGAATCCATTTCATGCCACCATAGATCTCTTTTAAGACCATGTTTCCTCATTTGTGAATATTATTCTAGGCTCACATCCCACCTAATTTTCAGTCTCGGTAAGCTGCCACAGCACAAGAAAGGAAATTTCACTAAATCATGCAAATTTGGATTGTAACTCAGTTTGCACATTTATTAGCGGTGTTTCTCAATTATTTCTCTCTTTGTTTGTTTGAAAAAAATGAATAAGGGGAGACTTTAAGACTGCAAATTTGGCCATGAATAAGCCTGACTTAATAGCAATGAAAAGCACAACTTTCATACTGATTCCATATTAAGACTGATAATAAAGGAGTCAAAAATAAAATGTCTGGTGTTAAGAATGCCACAGGTGGGCATAATGCATTACCCACTACCAGCCCTAAGCCACTAGCTATTGAAATAAAGCTCGAATATGTCCTTTGAACCCTCTAGAGGACATGAGAGACAATTTCACTATGTCTGGGCCCCCCTAAATTCTTTTATGCATAAGAGAGGCTTTTCTAGAAGATGTTACCTAAATCACATTAGGAAGACTCCCAAAACTTGCTTCCTATAACATTAAATGTGCATCCTGGGCCTTTTTTCCATTATTTTTTTTTAATTTGGAGAAGTATCATGGGAGTTGCATATTCCAAGCTCTACTGGGGTCCAGACTCTGAGTAGCTGATTTCTTTGAATATTAACCAAGAGTCTGGTTCTGTTTGGAACAGTGTTGTTCTGGTAATCTCACTTCAAAAAAGAATATTGTGGAATTTGAAATGGCATAGAAAAGACCTGTCAACCGTATTAACGGTTTGGATAATTTCTTCTTTGCTGAAAAGAGAAAGCATTTGGGGTGATTTTATTTAGAAAAGAAAGTAATGATGAGAGATAAGAAAACATAGTAGTGCTGTGAAGTGAAGAGAATAGAAACACATCATTTTTTCTAGCCACTCTCACAATAGTAGAAATCTGGGTCACCAAATGAAATGGCTTGGCAATAGATTCAGGTCAGACTGAAAAGAAAAATTTTATCACACAGTTTATAGCTTATTCACACATGAAGTTCATAGAAACAAAAAGTGCTGATGGCCCCTGGTTTAAAAGGTTTGAAAGGGACTAGAGAATTCTAAGTGGAACAAGCAGAAGTAGCTTCCATGTCAGTAGGGTGGATGGAGCACCGGGATATTTTGATTAGCATGGAGAAGAAAATCATCTCCCATGACCCCTCAGGCTGTGTTGTTTCCTCTGAACTTAGCTGTAGTCATCACAGTAGAGGGGGAAGGGAGGGAGAGAGAGAGACTGGCAGATTTCTTGGCAACACACAATTTTGCATACTTTGAGATGCAAAGTATTTTGGGGTGCTTTGATATTGAATGTGAAATCAAGATGCATTAGTTAGGTAGTTTGTTTGTTTTTGAGATTCAAAAACTGATATGATGCTTTCATTTCAACATTTACCACAAACCCATTGGTTAAATTTCATCAGTTTACCTTATCCTTATACATATATGTGTGTGTGCATGCACACATGCAGATACACGGTATATCCTGTGGAGCTGTGAAAAGTTGGGAATGATAGCATCATACTGGTTTTATCTCTGCCAGAAGCAGATCTTTTTTTTTTCTTTCTTTTTTTAAGCTAATAACTCTTACCACACAGAAATATATGTAACCTCTTTGGAAAGAAACCAGTGATGGAGTACCATATAACCCTAGGGAATTATCACTTCATAAGCTATGGGGGTATGGAATGCTCCATACTAAAACAAAAAGAAAACGAACAACAACAACAAAATCTGCCCAATGAAAACTAGCAAATCAACAAGTAGAAAACCAAGTTATAATAAGTGGGATCCGAGGATACTTCAGTCTGCACCGTTTTGGGATACAGGGAGGAATATTGCAGAGAAATAGTTGTTTTCTCTCAGAGTGGAAGAAAACTACTGTAATTATTCATCCTTGCATGCAAGGAGAAAATAGTCAAGGATTGATATCCCTATTTCAAGAGAAATGAATTAAAACTGATAAGTTTGTCACCATGTCTAAAGAACAGCATTTGCCTGCTTGTGCAACAGAGGCAAAAATGTGAAGAAAGCAACACAAAGTCTTAAGGCATTTCCAAATAGTTGAAAAGTATTTGTGGAATATTCTTGCATTTCATGTGATTTGTGGAAAATTACAATTGTTTCCTTATTTCTTTTATTCTATCCTCAGGAATTCTTTCATAGACATTTTACGGGCTATTCTGTTGTCCTTAGAAGTTCTCATTGAAGATCAAGAACTTCAGATAAATGGCTTCATTCTAATTATAGACTGGAGTAATTTCTCCTTCAAGCAAGCCTCCAAATTAACACCCTCTATCCTCCGACTGGCCATTGAAGGGTTACAGGTATGTCAGTATATGATTCTGTGGGAAATCATTTATGTTTGATGAGGGGAATGGTGTTTCTCAGCATGGAGAGGAGAAAAGAAAACTTATTTGCATATCTGAGCTTTATTCCACTAGCATTTCTACTGTTTGTTTATCCCCTCTTTTCATTGCACAGGGAATGTTCTTACCACAGGGTCTGTACGACTTACTGCAGCAATTAAGAATAGTGTTTAGAGATTTGAAATTTAATCCACATGAGACTTCCTGGGGATTAAAAACTTGCAACATCTGTCTGATGAAACACATGCCACCCACACACAGTATCTATACAGGCATGCTGCATGGTGGAAAAATACGCATCCAGAGACACAGCTGAGCATCAGTCAGGCATGCCTGAAATGCCAAAGGGCCAACTGGTTATTTTTTCCCCAAAAGGAAATTAATGTGAACAATTAGAGCTGCTAGAGATATGTTGCTCACGTCTGTGCTAGGCAATTTATGAGCAGACTTTCCTAGAATACTGCAAACTGCCTGCATGGTTTGGACCTATCCTCAGATTTTGTCACTGATATGATTCCCACTATTGGTGCGTCTGTGTGTGCTGGAGTTGTGCTATACACTGCAAACAACCCTTTCCCCATCTTTATCAAAATGCTTTGTGCTCCCCAAACTGGATTAGATTGCTGGGAAACTCTCTGGGGCTATTTTTTAGATGATATGGAAGACTGTAACAGGGAAGGAAATTCCAAAGTTCTACCAAAGATTTACGCATAAATTCTTTGAAGTGTTTGTGAAATCCAAGTCATTTCTGATATCTCAGAAATAAATCCCATCGAATTCAGTTAGGTTTATTCCCAGATGAACATACAGAATTTCAGCCTAACTCTGCATTATTTGGAAGCGTTATTTGGTGGCTTCTATGTCAGTTAGGCAAAGAATCCATTATGGGTCCAAACTTTAAAGAAGCTGTCTCAGGTAATTAACTTGTTTAAGGGATAGGATTTAGCACTTTGGATAGTTCCTTTAAAGTTTAGGAATTAAAAAAAGACGTTGAAAAGATGGACTTTATTTGCTAAAAAGCCTGACGACTGTGAATACTCTTTAGACCTTCTTTGAGGAACAATAAAAAATTCACAAAAGGATAACAAATCCTGAAATGTGTCTTCCTTTTTATTCTAGGATTTCATTTAATACTATCTAGGTTTTGCTCTTTCAATTTATTTTTTTTTGTCCTTCAAAACTTGGTCTAAAATCTAGAGCAGATTCTCTTTACTAGAAATGTAGAAGACCTCTCCTTTGCATTGTTGAAAGAAGGTCAGCTTGACATATTCCCCAGACACTTGGGTAGTCTGCGTCCAGCAGCTATTGTGATGTGAGGTAGAATGGAGTATTCTCTGAACTGTCAAGGAGAACTTTGAAAAGAGACTAGGAATCTATTGTTTATAGATAAAATAAAGGAATTGGAACAGACCTAACTTATATCAAGAGAAGGCCCATTCTGGCTACCTGTCTGTCATTTTTCCCCCAAAATGAGATGGAATGAAGAAAAGGGGAGGGGTGCAGCTTTTTGTTATTGTTTCAGCCATTGGGCAGTTGGGGTGAATTATTTATGGAACCCTACCAGCTGGTTCCAGGAATGAAAATATGTGAAATATAATTTGAGGTTTAAACAAGATCCAAATTTAATTGTTTACCCACAACAGTTAACCTTTCTCTTGTGCTGGTGCTTACTAAGCTTTATTGATCTAGAGCAGTGGTTCTCAACCTGTGGGTCCCCAGATGTTCAAAAACTTCAGCTCCCAGAAGCCCTGAGCATTGACCATAGTGGCTGGGGCTTCTGGGAGCTGAAGTCCAAAAACATCTGGGGACCCACAGGTTGAGAACCACTGATTTAGAGGGTACCATACCTGTCATACTGTTGGTGACATATAAAAGTGCACCGGGGGATTACAGTGTCATATATATGCTTGTTCATTGCCAAGCAGCAAATACAGACAAATAGCAGCTGGGAAACTGGAGTGCCCCTGGCTGCCCTCTCAGCTGCTATTGCAGGGTGGTAAAAGCATCCAGGCAGAGTGAACAGCTTCCACCACTTCCACAGGTATGCTGTCAGAGACTTAACACTCTGCCAGTGTGATGTAGAACATCTGCCTTGCCCTCCACTGATTCTTGCATAGGTGAGACCATTCAAGACTTTCTAGCAGTAACATCCACTACTCATAACTTCAGAAAGTTATCTTTTAGATTGTAACACCCAGAATCCCCCTAGCCAGCAAGAGGATACTAAGAATTTTAACCTAAAAATTAAAATTTCCAAGCTCTGTTACTACCTTCAGCTCCTCGGAGTCCATACTGTTTTAGTGAGTGCTATAATGGAGGCAACTGGCACAATTATAATGTTTGCCAAGGCTGTTAATCCTGCAGCAGTAACCTAGTTGGGCCCCCAGAAGCCTCCTGAGCCATTTGTTCTAAGGCCTGCCCTACCATTAGGGAGAATGAAAATATGCCCCAGGTGGCATATTCTGGAGGGCTTCAGCATTGCCTCTCTGTCATTCAGTCTCTTGGAGGATAGAAATATGTGTAGCCCAGAACCAATTCTACATCCTCTGAACTAGCCTCCTGCCTTCTAAAACTGTGCATTGGGTGTTCTATAATACTATCTATTGAAGCAAGTTAGACCTAGGATGTCTGCTGATAGAAACTCCTTCAAGTTGGACACAATTCTTGGTTAGTTGTACTAGGATGTTGTCTGTACTAGCATATCTGGAAGGTCCTGTGTGTGGTGTGTGTGTGTGTGTGTGTGTGTGTGTGTGAAAGGAGGTTGGGTAAGGGCTATTCACTTTATATTATTTGAAAAGGGCATGAAGTCATAGTCATACATACACCAAAACAGGGAATAGGAACTGTGGAACAGAGTTGGTCTTCCTTCAGAGTAAACATGCAGTTGCATATCATGCTGCTCATTTGCAGACATAACTGACAATGTACCCACCAAATGTTGTTGAACAAAAAACTTCCATCAGCCCTTGCCAGCATAGCCAATAGAGAGGGATGCTGGGAGTTGCAATTTGACAACCTCTGGAGAGCTGCATTTTGTTCAGTTCTTCTGGTGACTCCCCAGGAAGATCTGGGCTCATAAAGGAGGCGCAGGTCCATTTGCACAGTGCTGGACATAGCTCATTTGTCTTTCTATGTGAAAAGGGCATCCAGTTTGCATAGGTAATACACATACAGTGTGTTCCCCTCTCTTTTCTTGCTTACAATAAATACAGCTTTATTGTGCTTCTTACATTATTATATTTGGCACCATATTAAACAAATGTCCCAACTTTCATTTTGCCCTCCTCTCTTGTCTGCTTTATCACTTTCTTTTCCCGAATCCATACATGGATTCATGCATATGAAAAAGCCCTTTGGGGGGAAATCAATGACACAATAGTATAGGAACTAAGTGCAAGAGAATAGTTAATATAAAAGAATAAATGGTTTGCAACTAATGAGGCCCAGTCCAAATTAATACCCGCAGTCAAAATTAATTTAATTATTATATAAATCTAATGCTTCTCTCCTATTAGAAATTCATTTATGAATATTAATAAGGTTCCTGAGGTCATTAAACATGAAGAACAATAAAGAATTACTTGTGGTTTGGAAGAAACTGCAAGCAATAATCTGGCTGGTTTTACAAGGGCATTTGTTAATGATGTCATTATATCTGAGAATAAGTTGGAAGTGCATTTTCAGACAAGCAAAACTTTCTTTTTATTTTGTAGAGTTGTTTGAATCTCAGTTTCGAATGTGATACTTGGTCCATGGGCATTTTTATTGGTGACTGTAGAGAGTGCCTTTCTGGGGACTCATACTCATGAAAAGAATGCATACTCATGAAAATTATTGGTTTTAATAGGCCACATAGAATATTAAAGACAATACAATGAAAATACTGAGTAATCAATTATGAACTGCTTAAGCTAGTGCATGAGTTTGGCTTTTCCAAGTCTGTTGCACATAAAATACTCCATTGAATTACTGCAGGCACAAGTAAGGATAAAGGTCTTCCTTTCAGCCAGGTAATAAGTCAGCTTGTGTAAGGTAGTATATTGTTGTGCTGGGACTTGAAGATCCAGTTGCAAATCCACACCAAACCATGAAACCCATTGAGTGACCTTGGAGGTGACTTTCCCTCAGCCTGGCATACTTTACAGGCTTCTTATGAGGATAATTTACATAGGAGGGGTGCCATATATATAGTTATCATTGCAATGGTGGGAGACAAATGTAATTATAAATAAATCTAGAATAATTCAAGAGAATTTGTGTTTCTTTGTGGTAGCCATAACTCATCAGGACATGATTCTAGATGCATCAATATTAAAATGGTAATTTGTGGCTGTCACGTCATTCATGAGCCAGTGCAGAATTTTAGGTCCAAATTTCAGTTATGTGATTTTCTAGAAGTTTAAAAGGGAGGAGGGGTCAGATGCAACTCATCAGGAAATTGTGGTAGCCACTCAAAATCTCATAGAATATTTTTGGTTGTCATCCAAGTTGCAGTGCCCAGTTTCAAACTGTAAAGTAAAAATTCCAAAAATTCCCCAAAGCACAAGTGAGACTACTATAACTCATCAGGATATTGCAACACTTCAAAGATTGAGGCCAAATTTCTACTTGTTGCCCAAAGTGCAGAACCCTGTTTCAAGCTGAAATTCCAAGCAAGGGACTTTCAGGGAGGGGAGAACCTCTGCCATAACTCACCAGGGAATAATGCTTACAAGGACTAGAAAAGAAGGAGAGGGCTTTCTGAAGCACTGCTGCTAATAAGATTCCTGAGACAGGAAAATAGTGGAAAAACAGGAGAGGGGTAAGGCACAGCAGACTGCTAATGTTAAAATAAAAAATGTTAGGGAAATTTGAGAGGGCTCTCTGCAGTACAGCTGGTAGGAGGCCTGTGATTTTAGAAAGTATGTCTGAGGCCCCATGGATCCCTTTATAGGTAGTAGCTATATACCTGGGCAGTGCTGAATATACTTCAACTAGTAACTTAAGAGAACAGCCGTACCTCCGTTAACAAAGCCTTGACAAAGAAGCTGAGTTTTTAAGAAATGGAAGCCCAACCCTACTTTTTCTTATTTTCTGTCTAGCTAGAAGGTTTGTTGCTGTTGTTGCTGAAGCTGCATTGGCATTAGGAGAATGGTGAAGGAGGGTTGGAGAAAGACAGACTTCCAGTGCTGGATTGAAACAGCATGTCTGTATTAAACCATGCAATAAAGCTTAACCTGGGAAAGAATGGTGACCCTACTGTAGCTGTTTGTGCTTCTGTAGAACAGGCAAGGCAAACAACTGCCTCTAGAATAATTTACTGATCATGTGTAAAGGCCAAACTAGTAAGAAAGGGGGAAGCCATTTTGCCTGCCTCACTAGCTACCCTGGCATGTTGAAAAAAAAAAGCATAAACCTATAATTTTCACAAGTAAAATGGGAATAAGAAAAATGAGTCTGTTGAAAGAAAAAAAATTATCCTGGGATGCATTTTGAGGAAGCTTTCAAGTGGTCTTTAGAAGATTCAAAATGATTTTGTTTACTAATGTAGGGCCTACCTAACCTGGTTGTTTCATTTCATGTCTGCATAAATGTTGGTTTTGAATAAAACATTTGCTGAAACATGATGAGCTGCTCTTCTTTTTTTGTGATGTAGGAACCCATCTCTACTCTTTCCATGATATTTCTGACTCTGGTATCAAAGTTTCTGTTGAAGAAGTAAAGCCCAGGAGCACATCTACTTCAGTAATGCAAATATACTTGTGAAGAGGAGAGGGAATGGAGGAAAGGGAGTGGTATGAAGAAAGGGATCCTGGGGAAAATGAATGGATGGACTAGAATTCTTCCATGGTTGAGATTCTGATCTAAGCCATAAGAGCACGACATTATGGCCTTTTCCACACCAGGTGAAAGAATTGCCCCGCGCCGCTACTCACCGGATCTTTCGGCTCCCCGGTTCAGTCCACGGCACTCCGGAGCAGTGCGTGCTCATCAATACGCACTGCTCCGGCATCCCAAATGGTGGCTTCCAGTTGGTTGAGGGTCTTGACCAACCGCTGAAGCTCGCCAGCCTAAAGCCCGCCCCCGGGCAGATCACAGGTTCGCAATGGCGTGCTGAGTGCTTTTGAAAGACCAAAATAAACAGATCTTTCAAAAGTACGCTGGAGGACCACTTGGGGTCATTCTGGACTGGACTGAGGTATGGATCTACCTTAAATAGGTCCGACCCAGTCCGGTTCGAGGTGTAGACGTCCTCCTGGGATGACAGACTGCACCGTTTCAAAACCCCATGTGGAAAAGGCCTAAAATACTCACCTTGCAACACAGGCAACAATTATGACCCCTGCATTTTGCATTTTCAAGCCATGAAATAATGAGGCTGTGACTTACAACATCTGTTATCTAGGAGAATCATCTGTTGAGTCTGCTTAGTAAAGATTCTCTGATACCTATGTAGATATTCACTGCTGTACGTTATGGACAATAGTTCTTAGTGAAAATATTAATTCCAAACATGTTCCAAAACTGTTGCTGTGCTATTAGAAATGTACAAGAGGCTTCTGTGAGTACTAAAAGAAAAGGCTGCACACTATGCCTCCACTTTATTTGTTGGTCTCATTTTGGCTCAGTTTGGCCTGCCCTCTGCTGAGGGTAAACTATGCCTATGCAATGCACTGAAGGCAATGGGTTCAGTCAAGGGCTGAAAATTGGTGGCAGGCATCCTCTAAAGGAAATAGTTGGGGGTGACACTGACGGCTAAAGGGAGGGGGGAAATGTTCTTTTCAATTGGTGCTGCGGTGCCAGTGTGACACAAGATCTTGGCTGTTGGCTCTCAGTGGAGTGATACAGCAAATCCACTTGCTTTTAAAGGAGGCATACCTAGAACAGTGACTCACACAATAACTGTTGAGAGGGCAGGTGGTAGAGTGGATTTTACATTTCACAATGTGAAGAGAGGGTCACCGTGTTCCCTTTTGTTAAGCAGACTCTATAATAGAAAACCAGCTCAACAGAAACTCAGAGCCGTATGCATGCTGTGCTCATCTTCCATTTGCAGGGAGCTCCTTTCACATAGCAGAGCATAAAAGTACATGGTCTCCCTGCAGTTTGAAGCAGTACAACCTGTTCTGCCTGTTCACTTTTACCTAATTCTGTGGCATATTGATATCCTGATGTCCACAGCCTTCAACGTAAACCCTTTAAAGGTATAAGAAATATATCCTAGATTTTAATTTTGGGGCCAGAGGGAGACTAACATTTGTAAATCAACTCTCATCTGAAAAACTGTTTCAGAGGAGCTGTGAAAAGTGCTGAATTTTGCAAATGGTACAAAAACTGCAGTCACATGCCTTCTCTCCTGAAAGGCAGCACTTCACAATGCAGAATGGTGAGTGCCATTTATATCTCATACAACATCTGAATTATGCAAATATTCTTCACAGAAATGTTTTAAATATTAATAAGCTTCCTGCCAGGAGACAGTACTTGAAGGAAATCTATGGTAGTTAAATTTTGCCAAAGGCAAGGGAAAACACACTGCTCTGTGTATTTTATTGCTATAGCTGTCACATTCTCAACATAAAACCTCAGCACTAAGTGTTAGCTCTCAAATACTTATTTCTAAATGGTTGTCACCTTCAAAGGGATTCCCTTTATATCAATTGTAAGAACAGATAGGACATTTGAATGTTGAAAAGATGCAGTTTTTAGAAGACAATATCAAAAAGTGCATACAATTACTGTAATTTAAAAATTATAACTAATTATATATTTCCATCAAGAGTTGTTAATAATCTCTCAGCTTCTATTATACGTATTTGTTAGTTGTAACACAGAGTAACATGAACACAAAATGACATTTTAAACACAAACTAAAATTAAAACACACAACATTAAACACAATACTATAACGCAATACTCAAACACTATGCAAAAAATATGAAACACAAACTCACTAAAACACTAACTTATTAACTAAACACTAACTTACAAAAACATAAAAAGGCCCTGGCCCCCTAAACCAAACTGTAGTGAAAGAGAAAAAAAGAAAAGAAAAAAAAATGTTATTCTTCCTTATAGATCCAGCTGCACGTGGTATAAGAGTGGGTACAAAAGAATTTAAGGGACTTTGCTCTGAGTTTGAAAGTGTACAAGAATCACCAACTGCAAACAAATGTTCTAGTATCTATTATACTGAGAACACAGAAGTAACTAATTGTAAATAATTTGTTGTTGTTATTTGTTATTTAGTTTCCTTTCCAAACAAAAGTGTAACTTGATTACATTAAAATCAATGAGGAATAATTCCACGTCTTTTGCACTATAACTGTAACATTTTAGCCTCTCAAAATGGCCTCCTTAAATGGTGAAGGAAGAATATCTTATGCTTCCAATGCTGACTCACAATGTGCCTTGCCCTACTGCATAATGCTTTCTTCTGGGTGCTGAGGCAAAAGGGAGATGTGAGAAAAGGCTGTTTATACCGTCAACCAGTGGCTTGTAACATTCTGATTTTTTTAAAAAAAAAATTAAAATGGGAAAGTTGAGTTACTTTTTAATAGCTGCAACTATAGTGGTAAGTACTTTGTGGGCCTTGGTTCCAGAACTGTAAATAATTAAATTTCGAAATAACTTCCCAAACTTTCAATATTCCTCCAATTACAGCAAGTTGTTCTTGTTGTGTGCCTTCAAGTCATTTCATGGCAAGCCTAAGGCAAACCTATCATTGGGTTTTCTGGGGCTAAGTGTGTGTGATGCATGAAAGGTCACCCAATGGGTTTCCATGGTTGAGCAGGGAAATGACTCCTGCTCTCCAAGGTTGTAGTCCAATGCTCAAACCACTAATCCACACTGACTCTCAATTATAGTAGGTACCAGCTTCCAAACCAAAAAGTAGTAAACCCTTTCAGCACTGTCAGCTACAGCCAGCATGGTATAGTGACTTGAGTGCTGAACTATGACTCTGGAGACCAGGGTTTGAATATCTGCTCAGCCAGAAACCCACTGGGTGTCCATGTCACAACCTCAGAAGAAGGCAAAGGCAAATCCCCTCTGAACAAATTTCTCCCCCCAAAACCTGACAGGTCCACTTTGTTGTTGTGTGCCTCCAAATTGTTTTCAACTTATGGCATTGCCAAGGTGACCCTATCATGGAGCTTTCTGGGGCTAAGAGTGTGTGATGCCCGATAAGTTTCCATGGATGGGCAGGGAATTGAATCCTGGTCTCCAGGGTCACTGTCCAGTGTTCAAACCACTATATCACACTGGCTCTAAGGTCACCTCAAGTCAGAAACAAGCTAAACACACACAACAACAACATAACATTCCTATCTGCAGGCAGAAATGTAAAAAATCTCCTTGCTATCTTACCAGGTAAGTTAGGTAACTGTGCAATTGCATGCATGATGACATCATTTACCTCCAGTTGCTGTTCTGGGATAAAGATAACTTCTCTGCAAGGGCCAGATGACCTTTGTCTTGCCAGCTCTGCAGATCTTTTCACAGATTTCCATTAATAAACACAAGAAGCATTTTTCCTTTTTCATACTTCCAATTTAATTGAGTGTTACATAACATACAGAAGAGACTCTGATTCTTCTGTTTATCTTGTCCATCTTTTGCACAGAATAATGAAAGTAGATTGGTGGTGTGGAGCAGCAAAAGAGAACCAGGGTTCATCTTGCAGTACTCAGCATGCTTTGTAAAACTTGAACATGCCCAGTAGTATGTCTTATCTGATAAAATAAGGAAAATGATGTTATGCTGTCTAGTCAAGAATAACAGGGAGAAGAAGACTGGCGCCATTTCCACAGTGGACTGTTTTAGTGCAATTACTCCACTTTCAACTTCCTATGGAATCCTGAAAGGCACTTCCCTAAACTGCAAACCCCAGGATTCCATAGGATGTTGAAAGTAGAATAATAGCACTATAGCAGTCCAGTGCGGAAAAAGCATTTTGGGCAAGAGGGATGGATGGTGGATGTGTGTGAGACAGAGAGACATAATATAAAAAGCAGAATGGTGGCGGGGATAGAAAGAGGCAGAAATATCAGCCAAGAACATGCATTAGTGATTAACAGTGAAAAACTAACAGGCGAAAAGGACCAGTCGAACCAACACTAGGCCTGTTGCCACTGTGTTAAATCTTGTACCTTTTCAGCCAAGAGATGCTGGGGTTAGGACTGCCCTGGCCTAACTTTGTGCTGGCAGCATGGCTATTCCCTGGAATTGAGGAGGTTTGGATCAGACATAATGCAATTTTTCCTTACACCTTTTGGGGCTTTTCTTCTAGTACAACAGTTGTGCTGGGAGATCACTCTGGGCCTTTCTGCACTACACCGTTATAGTGCTATTCCATTTTCAACATCCAGTGGAATCCTTGGGTTTGCAGTTTAGAGAGGGGCAATTAGAATTCTTAGCAAGAGAGCTCTTTGGCTTCAGTAAACTACAAACTCCAGAACTGCACAAGATGTTGAAAGTGGAATAATAGCACTATAACAGTGTAGTGTGGAAAGACCCTCTGTGGGTAAATCTCTGATATCAGCTAGTAGAGGCAGAAGCAATTTTTACTGACAAAAGGGAATTGAGGTTTGTGCCATGCGAAAAGGGCTTAAGATGGTCGCTCCAAGCAGCAGGTGTTGGCAGACAGCAATAGGATGTTGGGGTAAGGTGCCATGCAGCATGTTGTTCACATCCTAAGTTACCCTGTTGCCTTCAGGTGGAGTGAATGAAATTGTTTCATCACCAGTGTTGGAGAAAATTCAACTGCCACTCTACTTGGCTTGTGCATCTTGAATGGAAAAGGGGTGCCATCTTGACCTTTACCAGGAGGTAAAATGTTTTGAGGCAGCCCTATGGACAGCTGTAACTGACAATTCAGCCAGATTAAACTAGGGTTATTTTGTTTTCCTTTTGCAAAAATACTGGTATGCATTGGTAATACAGATTGCTTCAGATACCTAGTATCATTTTTAGAACTCGTTGTTAGAACCTGTTCAGAATGTGGATAGTTCTTCTGCTATGACTCTTTAGCCTTGTCAGCTACTTCTGGCTGGCTCAAGTTAGATGGCAGGGTATAAATTGACATTTACTAGTCACAGAACTATCAGCTGTAGACCTGTAGTTCAATATCAGTATTTTTGAAAGTGCACAATACTACAACTTGATAGAAATGTGCTGGAAACATTAAATAAAAACACTACGAGAATATATATGTTCCTTTTACTTCTCTGTAACACCTGAGGTTCTTTTTGATGATATGGTTACATGGAGAGAGCTCCTTCAGAAAGCCAGTAATCACAGCTATCAGCTGGTCGGATGACATAGGGGCTGGCTACAGTTTCTCTTATTTCCCATCAAACAGTGATTGGAAAAAATTATTCGCTGGGCCCTTACATATTTGTAAGTGGACTTATGTCTATGGGAATTGTGCAGTTGTGCAACATCCATATTCAGTAGAAGGCTGCTGTTACATTACTATGTTACAGAACCAACAAAGTGCCCAATGCACATCAGCATAGGATGGTCACAAGTGCACTTCATGCAGTGATGTGCATTGTGCACTGATGCACTTCACTACCAGTGCTTGTCAGGCACTCTTGCCAGTGTTGTATTATGCATCTTCACAATTCAGTAAAGGGCCTTCTTAGCTATATAGCCAGGCATATGTAAAATTACACAATGTAACAGAGTCATATAGGATTCTGGCAGTTGTGTTTTCACATGCAGTGTCAGCTGCTTCATAAATTGGAGTGGACATATATCAAATAGCTGCTCCAGCAGTAGTTGTGAGCCTTTTTTCAAACCATTTGATAAACCTGCTTCTCAATTGGCAAATGAAAACACACACTTTGTATTTTAACAATATGTTTCCTTCAGTGGCAGAATTATTCTCAACATTAGCACAGTACTGTGAAAAATGGGGTTCAGGTTGCTGAGAAGGATCCCTTAGGTTATTTTCAAAAGAAAAGTGTAAGATATTACTAAAACCAGTTGCTTGATAGCCTGTTCTATAATCTAGCCACAGTCAAACCAACCTCAATCATTGTCATTGTGATTTAAAAATGATTCAAATTACCAGCAGAAGCGATATAGCGTTTTTGACTGTTCTGCAATTCCACAAAGCAAGAAAATCCAGATGATAAAAGTTCTCTCCCCCATGCAAACTCAATGAACACACCAATGAACTTTCTTGTTTCTTAGGTTTTACCTCAAATAGACATAAGTGGTGCTTGCCAATCTTTTATTATTTTAAGAGACGGGGGAACCATTAGTTTAAAGCCATAGTTATGGGTATGGGGTATACTCTCCACCTCAAAGCAAGTAAATTCCAGACCTCATATCACCTCCTCAAGGAACATGGGCACATTCACAGTTTCTGCTACTATGTGAACTTCCAGCTTAATTAAAAATTAAAGGTACCATTACAACTTAGGCAATTTCTGCACTACAATGCTCTTCCGCATTGTCACAGTGCAATTCAGGTCCAGAAGGGAGTGTGTCAGCAACGCTCTCCTCTGCACTTGCTTGCTCCTTGCAGAAGGAAGCACAATGGCTCCGCCTCTTCCTTCTGCAGTGCAGTTGGGCACTTGCCATTGCTGTGCTGGGACAGGAAGCATTGCAGTTGTGCTTCCACACAATGGAAAGTACGGGAGCACTGTGCAATTGGAGGTGTAAAACTCCCCCCCCATTTTGCAAATACTGCGTGAGTACAATGTTTTGCGACGGGATGGCAATGTGACAGCAATGACGTCATGTGGGACTGCAATCTGCCAACTGCTGCCATCCCATCCCAGAAGTGGCACAGCGACATTGTGCAGAAAGGGCCTTAGTGTCAGGTGACTGTTGTTGCACAATAGAAGGAGGAGATATAAGTACTGACTTATCAAACTGGAGTGTTCAGGTTTGCACTAGCTTTAAAGGAACTCTTCAAGGTTCTGGCCCTATTTAAGAATAGGTTTTGGCACCTTGGAGAGTACCTTTAAAGCCTGGATTCACTGCTCCACTGACATGGGAACTACCAGCCACCACCATCTCAAATTTAGCTAGCCTTGCTCAAGATATTACTGAACTTCCTTTTGCAGAGGAGTTTTTAAATATATGAGGAGAAGTTATTTACAATTAGAAGCAGGTTGAACAGACACTGGGGGAACATTCACATCTAAAGGCTCTTCTGCACTATACTGTTATAGCGCTATTATCCCACTTTCAATATCCTGTGGAATTCTGGGGTTTGTAGTTTCCTGGGGCCAAAGAGCTCTCTGGTTGGGAATTCTAAAGGCCCCTCCCTAAACTGCAAAGCCCAGGATTCCAGTGGAGGTTGAAAGTGGAATAATTGCACTATAAGAGTGCAGTGTGGAAATGGCCTAAGTCTGCAATACTTTGTCTTACTTGCAGGATATAAAGTGTTTACAGGTAAAATCCTAGAAATCTGGCTTATCTGGGATGAGACTCATTAAATACACTGAGATTTTCTTCTACCAAATATAGATCAATTACATTGGATTAATAAAAATGGTCTAACTATGCATAGGACTAAGCTGTAAACCAGCTGTATGTAGATGCTGATACTGTCAAAAATTTGGGTTTCTTTTCTGCTATTCCACCCCACTAGTGAGGGGTGTTGTAGGGAGTAGAGTCATTGTGGAATTATGCTGTAGTGTTGACTTGGGGTACCAAATTAAAGCACAGGAAGGGTCTGTTAATGTGCTGATGTGCTCATTTTCTGAATTAGGAGGGAGCTGGTTTGCAATCTGAATTCCTTACTTTAAAGTTTAGAGATATAGCTCTAACTATATTTTTTAAAATTTATATTGGTTTTATTCTGTTTGAGGAATAAAATCTTTGCTTGAGTCAGAACTTTAAAATAACGTTACCAGAGATGAGAGGAAATTCTAATCGGATTTTGGCAGCAAACATTCATATAACATTTCTCAGATTTTACTCTAATCAGTTACTGGCTTAGTCAACATTATTGTCATAGAATAAGAGCAGCTGAGAGTTTATGATTGTTAAAGCTAAGGATCATGCTGAAACCTACATTTTTTTCTTCAAGCTACATGTGGCTATGTTTTGTTTGTCCATAAATCCCCTAGTAGCCTGAATTTCATTTCATGCCTTTAACAGTAATATTTAAAATAGTTTCCCATAATTTGCCTACCTTGTCCTTTCATCACATTGCAATAGACATAATTTGCCTACTCTTCCTTCTTTAAACTATCTTGCATTATTTTAAAGCAGGGATATTTGAGATGGTACCCTCCAGATGTCTTAGACTACAGCTCCCATCAGCCACAATCAGCATAGCCAGTTGATCAGAGTTGCAGGAAATATCATCCAAAATATCCAAAAAGCACCACCTGTTTCTAGAGAAAAACAGGGGTTGATGTCAGTCAGACTGAAATATGTATGGAAGAGATAGCACCAAGTGAAATGCTAAATCAGTTGCTCACTCTTCCCCTCCCCACCCAATCTGCTTTAGTTCTGTGTTGATTAATATGATGTGGGTTTGAGATAAGAACTGAGTCTGGGAATCTTTCTTTTTTAAAGCATGTGAAAAGAAGGGGTATTAGGGGAACTAGAGAGAAAGTGAGGGGAGAAGAGAGAATGGGGAGAGAGAGAGAGAGAGAGAGAGAGAGAAGTATAGTGGTTTGAGTGCTGGACTACAACCCTAGAGATCAGGGTTCAATTTACTGCTCACTGGGTGACCTTAGGCATGTCACACACTCTCAACCCCTAGAAAACCCCATGATAGGGTTGCCTTAGGGTCACCACAAGTCAAAAACAACTTGAAAGCACACAATAACAAGTCTGACTTGCTAGGCATTTTTCCAAGATATTCCAATCCACTATAATTTCCTTCTCTCTGTGTTTTGATATCCCCTTCCCCAATAGTCAATTTGTATTATGTGTCAGTTGAGCATGCCCACTTGTCATTGTCCTGTTTTAGTTAATTTCCCTCAGAGTTTGTTTGTTTTGCCAACCTTGAATTGTCTTAAGCCTTTTGATACAACCCTCTAGTGAGGGGACAGTGACTTTCAGAGATTGCTAGCTGGCCTGTTGTAGAACAGTAATTACAAAAATCCATTGAAAGAAAGAGTAAATCCCCAACATGCCAGCATACACGAGTTACACCTTTCTGAGAAAGCAGGGCTTTCTCCATGGTGGTGTCCCAGTTATGGAATTCCTTCCCATTATTCCTTCCAGTTCTTCCCCACATGCTTTTTTTTCAAGCAAACATCTGTACAAACTTTCAGATAATAAGCAAGTTAGTTATTTGCCCATGTCATTGCTACTCATATTGAATTATAAAATTTCACAGTGGGAAGAGATCCATAAGGTCATCTAGTCCAACCCACAGCAACTGCAAGAATCTGCACGTAAATCATCCTTGACATTCTTTTAAAAGCTCCATCAAATGAAAACCCACCATCTTCTGAGGCAGTGCATCCTAATGTCAAACAATTCTGACTGCAAGGAGGTTCGTCTTAATCCTTCTATTGTGTGTTTTAGCTGATATTTAGAAATTAGATATACTTATAATTTGGAATGAAACTGGTGTAGAGTGGATTTGCCCTCATGGTGACTTATGATGAAACACATAATAGTTTCACAACCTATTTTTATGGTTTTGATTAAGATGCAGTAGCCCTAATGCTACCAGCCAAAATATCTGCAACACAAGAAATGCATTAGAGAGATGAGTAATTGTATGGTTCAGTATTTTCAGATTATCAGCCCAGAATCTAAGTATATCCAGAGCCTCAGCAAATCTTGTACAGGAAGGAAACTCAGATTTTAGTCTGCTTCTGTGTCTTCCTTCCTTCTCTCGTTATGGTACCATTAGAGTTTGGAAGCATTGCTATTTTAGAATGCAGACTCCAGTACCTGGCATTGTTGGATGATGAAGCCTTGGAGCTGGAGCCCCTAAACAGTAACTTTTTCAAGCTATTAATTCAAGCTATTAATACCAAACATGACTCACTTCATCTCACATTCGTGGACATGCCCTCTGTGATCTTACTTTTGAGAAGAGTTTGGCTTTTCTGTATAACATATTATTCAGTGGCAACAGAATTGCTTGGCTCTGCTATTTGTTCTAAATGGATAATAGCTTCTTTTACCATCGATCCAGTTAAGCATAGATCTGTGTAGAAAGCCACAGGACATTTCTCATGCACAATGTCCTTTCTTTTCACTTGATTGTGTTGGCTGATGATACAATGGGCTTGATTCTGTACCTGGTATATATGTTGAAGCCTTTCTTTTAAATGAGTAATGGGACACCATACAAATAAAAAAAAATCCTCCAGTAGAATATATAGAAGTGATCTGCAAAGTAAATACTAAACATATGGAATAATCCCAGCCTTAGCTTTAACCTAATCCTGACATTTATGATATCATAATAATATTTTAAGTGAAAAAAATGATTACACAAATGTGCCAAAATTGTAGCTCAGTTCACCATGATTGCCCCTCTGACTCTTATGTAAGCTTACCTAGCAGTTTGTTCCATTGAACATAGCAAGACTTACTTCCAGACAAACATGTGTAGCGCTGTTCTTGAAAAGCTGGTGGGCATAGTGGCTGAATCCTGAAATTCCTAGTGACCAGAAAGCCAGCTATTTCAGATTTCTGTCACAAAGAAGGAGAATCCATCCAAATATATATATGTATATGTATATATGGTGGATTTCTAGCCTCTCAAGCCAAGGCAATCCAAACCATAATATGTCATAAGCAAAGAGCAGGTGCTTAGCAGAGTGGAGGTTGTACAGGCTGAAGTAATTCTCAGTAACTGAAACTAATAAGAGAAACCATGTTCTTTTTTATGTGTGAATGTTACCACAGACATTCTAGCCCAATAAGAACCAGTGGGGAAAATGGACCTTGCAGTATTTCTTGCTATTGTAAATCAGAAGTCAGGCTAATAAAAATGTGTAAATCCATAGCTCTAGTTATTCATAAAAAATACCTGTTTTCTTCAGTAGAGAAATGCTTTTAAGAGCACTTACTCCTAGGCAGAGTTTGGAAAAGTTACTTATTTGCAGTAGAACTCCCAGAACATCCAGCCACCGTGCTGGCTAGAAACTACAGTCCTAAAAGTATCTTTTTTCGTTTTTTATTTTTTTGAGTTCTGATCATAGGATAGATAAGAATGTGCTGGGGAGCCGGTAGTATTTTGCCGGCTGTGAAGTAGGTGTGAGTAGTGAGGGGTGGGCAGGATCATTAGAAGCAAGATAAAAATAATTTACATATAGCTTTGCAATTGTTATTTTTTTATACTATCTGAAGGCCCTTCTTTAGCAATGTGTGTGTAGATAGATATTGTTTTGTTTTCAGACTGTTTTTATATTTATTGTTCTTCACTTTATTTATAGTCTGCCTTATTCCCTAAATCCAAGAAGCAAGATTACTGATGACAAAAGAGAGAGTATGATGCAATGGTTAGAGCACTGAGCTGGAACTTGGGTGTTACAGATTCCAGTCACCTCTGAGACAATGAATTCACTGAATGATCTTGGGCCAGTGATTCCGATTCTTGCCTGCTTCACAAACTTTTTATAAATTTCCGTGCTTAGAGACAGCAAAGGCCAGGGAAGTCAGGCTTTGTTAGGGTTGGGCAGTCACAGGAGAGTCGGATCAAGGAAAGGTGTTGTAAAGAGGTCTCAAATGTTCCAAAGTTGCTTGTGAGAAGCAACAGGCAAAACAGAAGCTAAGAGAGTAAAGAAATGTGTGATATACCTTGTAGCTAGTCCAAGGGATCAGGAATTCAAGAAATCCAAACACATAAGAGCTTGTCAATCAGTTGTCTGCAAGGAGAATTCTCCTCTGCTTTGTGGGGGAGATTTATAGCTGCCTTACCTTGATAGACAGGTGGCTAATTGGTTGGCATTTGGTATTTAAGCCTGTGCACGAGGCACTGCCTATACTTTTGCTCCTTTTTGGCTTGATCTTGTGAAAAAAAAAGTCTGTTCTCAGCATGGTCTGAGGTGTGTCCTCTAGGTGAAGTGGGGCGTCTTGTTCAGAGAGTTTGTACTGTTTGTGTCTGCTCCTGATTGTTCAGGCTTTGGGGAATGGCTGGACCTGTAAACCTTTCCTAGTCTGACTTCTTTGTATTAGATCCTTCAGATGCCACAGGTTAAGTTATGACATTAAGGATAAAGTAAGGAAGACGACAATCATATATTTTGCCTTGAGCTTACTGGAAAGGAGCGATATACCAGCAATTCTTTAACAAATATAAATACAACCCACACCATAATTTGAAGCAGTCTAGACTACAGTCCTGTACACATGGGAATAAGGCTTATGAAAATCAACAAAAACTAACTTCTGAGTAGATTATACATACTGTCGTGCTGCTGTATTAAGTCAGTCTGCTTTCAACTAAATGTAATGCAGATAGTGCCTGATTCTCTGTAGCGTTAAGTGTTGCCACAGTGAAAACTAGAAAGGGTTCTTATACTCCTAATGTTTGTGTAGAAGAGAGAATTTTAGCAGGTATTGCATATGACCTGTTGGTGTGACAAGCAACACCTGCTAAAATTCTCTCTTCCAAACAACCATTAAAGCAGCAGCCCTCTCCAGTTTTCACTCTGGGAACTCTACTGCTGCCTGCTGAATTTGACTTAGATGGCCTGCCAATCCACATAGTTCTCCCTTGTGAACTTCAAGCAGTACATGATCAGTCTTCAATGTTATTTCCATTTCAATAGATGATTATTCCATTCTTCCCAAGGCTGAAACAGAGTGTAGGTGGCATTTATAATATGCTTTCCTGATATTACATTTGTTTCCTTAGAGACAGAGATCAAAAAGGAAACAAAAAAGGGGTTAAGTCCTTCAAGAGCATCAGCTATTCTTTTTTCATCAAGGTACTTCACAGACACTGGAGTGATGGATGAATTAGAGCCCCTTAATACTGCAATGTGTTATGCACAGAATAGCAAAGATATCTCATTATAAAGGTGTACCTGAGAAGGTTTTGCAGTGCGTGGGTGGCAAAGAGTAGTCTGCAAGTATTGGGGCTGCCCTGAAAAGTGACTGGCAAAACAGCGGTATAATCAGCCTTGTTTCTCCCTTCTCAAATAATTTTTATAACAAACTGGTGCAATTTAAAAATAGAGCAGTAGCTGCTTAATGACAAACTCCTCTGTGAAAGAAAAAAAAGTACTGGGGAAAATAAAGTATTCAGTGTTGCAACAAGCTGCTGTGAATTTCTGTATAGATACCTTAGTTTCTTGTGTAGCCCATGCTTAGTAGTCCACATCTGAGTCATTTGTGGTCCATGGAGTTTTGGAAGGAGGAGAAGACCAAGGGCCTTTTCACACTACACAATTATTAAGTGCCATGGTCCATCTTATGACATTCCAGGATTTTCAGTTGATGGAATGTATTTGGGATTCTCATCCAAGGGACTCCCATGTCTCTCCAAACTACAAACTCCAGGACTCCATAGTTTCAATCTAGTCTAGTCAACATGCACTGGATGGTACAGGTTGCATGGGCCTTAGTTGTACAGTAGCTGGGATGAGGCTTAGATCCTTTCTCCCATCATTTAGTTTAAAAAAAAAACAACCTTCAGAACTAAGTCTAACAAGGAGCTGTAGGGTAAGCTGGACAGCAGAAGAGGTGACGGTGACCATGGTTTCAGGATTTTGCCCCCCAAGCCCTTAGTGGAACCACTGTATTAAGGCTGAACTATCAGGGAAAGAATGTTTTTTCAGTCATGACACATAGTTTTACATATGGGTCTAGTAGTTATTAGGAAAGAATCTAGGTTAGGATTTGTTCTAGCAAAACAGCTGATTCCAGTGGAATTGGAGGCTGATGATCCCACTCTCTATGTAGCTTCTTTTGTGCCCCAACACTTCCTTTGGAGGGAAGTTTCAGCTACTGACCACTATGGCACTGCAGTGATGAATCTGTTTCATGTTTTAGTCCAAGTTTGAAAGGAGTTGTGCAAGGTTTTGAGCCTCTTTTGAGAATAGGGTTTAGCAAGTATGAGCTAAAAACCAGAGCATATTGAGTTTCCCATTCACTCATTCATCAGCTATCACTGCTGGAGGGCTGGGAATTGTTCCTTCTCTCTATAGCAGAGAAGGAAATTGAGGAAAGTTCTGAGGTAACCACCAGTAGAACATTAAACTGGATAAAGTATTTAAAAAATAAAAGCTCAACTTATGCATTGCAATGTCATTTCCAAGCCAAAAAAATGAGTCACTCTGCTCAATTGCATCAGCTTCATGCTTCTTTGACTGCACACAGCTACTTCGGTGAAGGATTAAGGTCACTGCATATGGTTGCCATTAGCCCCAAAGTGATTCAGGGCCCAAACAACCAGAAAGTATCTGTTTCAGACTTATCAGATTCATTCACTCCACTTTATTTTTGCCTTCAACTCTTAAGGCTCAGAGCAAAATGCTCGCTTCTTTGACTGATAGCTTTGTTTATCCATTGTAATGCAAAATATTACAATGGAATATTATGCCATAATATGGGAAAGTTGTAGCAAAGACAGAGCATAGGAGAAATACCAGGCAGAATTTTGAATGCATAAAAGGAAGTCAGGGATCAAGAAGGTTCATAGTACAGCCCTTTATTAGAGTCTGGAAAAGTTACCTTTTTAAAAAGACTACAGCTCCAGCTAGTATGTGCATTGGTTATCTTCTAAAAAATGTAAATCTTCTAAGTTCTACTCTTGATTTGTCAGTCTGTTGTGAGGTTTCTTCATGCAAAACCAAAAGAGTCAAAAATATTCCTTGTGTCCAAGATCAGAGAGGCAGATAAGCACCAAAACTGGAACAGAACAAGAGTGAGAAAGACAATAGTCAGACTAAACAAAACTACTGTGTGTGTGTATGTGTGTGTGTGTCTTCATCAAATCAGATGCCACAATAACAAAGGACATCTAGTCACATTTATTTCTTGTCCCCTTCCAGATATTCTTATACAGGTATTTTGTTAAACTGTTGTGTGGTTTTGTGTGCTCCACAGATAGTTATATTTGGCCATTTGTTTTCTTCTGTGTTGCGTAGCAAGCACTGCCTTTTATCCCAGGCCAGTTCAAGCATGGGTACTCATTTGTGAGTTTTTCAGTCCATGAAGTCTTGGCATACTGCTTGGCAATTATTTCTTAGCATTTATATTTGATGCTTATCTCATGAAGCAGTGCACATGCCTTGCTGTCTGATTACTACAGACAAAATGGTGAAGCTTGCAGCACATATATACCACAATTAGGTGGGGCATGCAGGCAAGCTTTTCATTTACCAGCAAGCAGTTGTGGCATGTCATTGGTGCAGTGACCCTGCACAGGGTTTTAATATGAACTTTAAACTTTAAATGACCTATCCATGGCAATGAACCTGTTTTGTGAGTTTCAGCACTTTGGAAAGCTCCAAACCAAAAATGGGAATAAATGTATTGCCCCACTAAGTTGGAAGCCAGCAGACACTTCATCCAGCATGGAGTAGGTATCAGATGTTTGTCTGTTAGTGATCCAACTGAAATCTTGCAAAGAAAGTAAAAGGAAATAGACACTGATATCTCAAAGGCCCCAAAGATTATGTACACAGGCAGATTTTCTGTGACTGCATTCTATAATAGGGTGGTGAAATGTGACAGTTTTACTTTTCTTCTGGGTCTGATTGTTCTAAGTCTTAGTGTCATCAACAAGCAGAATATCATTTGTGAAAGCTGATAAATTCTTTGAAAATAAACTGAAGAAAATTCTGTCCCATTTCCACTGGCATAATTCAAAAGGCATAACCACTCCCAGAACACAGAGGACCTTATTGTATCTACCTACGGATGTAATTCGTTCATTTTCATCCTGAAGGGAGCAATGAGTGATTCTAGCATTTTCTTCCAGCTGTGAGAAAATCTTTGAAAGCCATGCATTTTTTGAAGCCTTTTAGCAGTTGGGCACTTATCTTGCACAAAATTCACAGGGGTCATTGTGCAGAAAAGCAGGATTTTCTGTGCAGAAAATAATGTTTCTGTGCAGATATATTATAAAAAAGCTGTTTCCTGCACTAAAAAATGCTATTTTCTATTCCAATCAGCCACCTGTGAATTTTATGTAGATTTCTTCCAACTAGAGTCCTTTTTCCCCAGGCCTTCCACTCATATGTGTCTAATCTTTATATTAGAAATTTTATCTTTCACCAATTAAGTGATATATCTTGCCAATTATACTGTACTATGGAGTAGAGGTGTATGACAAGGTAACATCCATGCTAAACAACCACATGCTTATTTTGCATTGAATACCTATGATTTTAACTACAATTTTTAACTCCATCTATTCTTTACCCCACCTTGAGCCTTGGGGAGAGGCAAGTAACAAATAAAATGTGTTCGATGATGATGATGATGTCCTGAACTGCAAAGATTATTGTCAGTCTAGATTATTGTCAATCTTTTCATCAGGGTTTCTTAACACACACACAAAAATGTTTTTTGAATGTTTAAAAACATTTTCAAATATTTATTCTATGCCTGCCTACCCCATATTTAAAAAGGTAGAAAAAATATGGTGTGGCAAGCCCTGCTTTTTCTCCTCACAGACTGGTATGGCAGCTTCCTCTCCCTGCCCAAGTTGGCTAAAATGCCTTGTCATTTTATACGCACCTCTGCCTTTCCTTTTAAATCACCACCTTCATGTAAAAAGGGTAAAGCCTTTCAACTGTTATTTAGATCCCCTTTAGTTGTCTATAGTTGTTACCTCAAAACATGGGTGACTCAGGGGTCCCTACCCATGATGCCGTACCTCCACATGAAGGTGGGGAATTAATTAGCTCAATCAGGAGGCCTGTGAGATCTTCCACCAATGCTTATGGAGTCCTCACAGGAAAGAACCAGCTAGAAATTCCAAAATAAGCTGAAATAGATTTTATTGAAAAATTCAATTTTTTATGCAAAAAAATTCAAGCACTCATGCACTCACACAAAGAGCTAACCAAAGGATAAAGGGAGGAAAGTTACTGATAGCAGAGCTTTAGGGAATGGGTGATAATTAGTGGTCCAGAGAGCAGTGAAGAAAGCAGCAATGTGGCTTAGCCTTGCACCTAGGGACAGCACTTATTCAGAAATCAGAGTGACTGTGATAACTGAAGCCCCTGTCAGAGCTGCTGATGACGAGCAGCAGCTGTTGGTTCCTGTTGCTCTGGATGGAGATGAGTCCTGCAGCTCAAGAGCTCCCCCTGCTGCCATGGACCAAGCAGGTTTGGACATTCCGCTGTCTGTTCCTTTAGGGCAGCATCTGCCAATCAGCCCACAAACAAGGCGGAGACTCAAGAGAGCTGAGCAAAGGGAGGCTTCCTTGATTAAGTTCAAGAAGCAGTGACTAGCTACACCTGTCTTGGGCTATATAACTGCCTGCCTGGAAGCTTTCCTTTGCTTGTTGCAAACTTCTTTCAAGCCCTCCTTTTGCCTGTTCCTTGCTCCCAGCACCTGGTTCCAGCTACCTTGAATTGATCTCTTGACCCTTGGCTTTTGGAACTCTGACTATGGCTTTCGTTTGATGCTCTGGTAAATGAACTCACTTGTGTAAAGTGCTTGCTAGTCTCCTCCCGGCTGGACTTTGCTGGCTCTCATAGTCCCTTCTCTGGGCTGGCTTGCCACCCAGGTCTCTGATCTTGACAGTGACAGGGTGACATTCAGCAAATAAGGTTCTGAACCTGACTGCCCAAAACAGAGGGTTTTTATACCCAAAATCTGCCTGGAGGGCAAGGGTGTGATTGGCTCTCTGACTGAGCAACAATGAAAGTTGCAATATGGACGATGGGGTCTGGACAGAGTTAATGGTCTTAGTGTTAGGTGACAAACAGTTAACAGCTCTGTAATAGTGAACAGGTAAAGGAATGATGAAGAGAAATGACCAGGTGCTAGAAAGAAGGGCTGAAACAATCAGTGGTTTGGTGGGAACTTTCCACCTCTATTGTGCGGTAGCAAAGACATTACAGCTTCAGCTTAAGCCTATTATCTCTGGAATTACTTGGTGATTTTCCTGAAAATGACCTTGCCTATGCCTAGAGGGGATCTCTGACCTACTTTGCAGCAGACATGTTCAGCTGGTATTTTTCCTCTGCCCAGCTTGGCCTTACAGTCACATCAAGGTCTATTTTATACCACTGCCAATTAATGTATTTTGCCAACTAAATTGTATTTCTCCAATTAAATCATATCAGATCAGGGGTGGTAACATGATAGCATGGATCTGTTTAGTTAGAACTACTAAAAATTATTCAGCTGAGTCAAAATCTATAAAAAAATATACTATAAATCTTATTAAAACAAACAGAATAAAGTATTGGTTTTCCTACATATGCCCAAGCTCAACAGAATTTCAAAATGCATTTAGACAGTTTCTTATCTCTTTACATCAGCATAAAGGCACAGGTCTGTCATATATACACAGCCCTCTGGCTACCCTTTTGCCAAAGGCTTGGTTCCCAAATCTAAGTCACTCTCTCTGACCAGATTCAGAAGTGGGTTGATTTCTCTTCTGCCCCTCTCTCTACACTTTGTCTGAGAAAATACACCCGCTTACTCAACCCCGCCCCTGCTCCCGGTTGACTGAGATACTCTCTGGCTGAAGGACTGACTCTTAGCCCCTTTTTGTCTTTGGACAGACAAAAACCAATTCAGTGTGCCTGCTATTTATACATTTCTCTCCTAGGCCTCCAGCCCCTCCTTCACACTGATGGGCTGGATTTCTCTCTGGAGAGGTCATTCTGGTTGCCTGGCAACTTGTTGCTGGGGAACTTCTCTACCACTCAGAATGGGCATTCCCCCAATTCTGTCACAAGTGGCAATCCTTATTGTGCACCAACGTAGTAGAATAACATCTGGCAATAGAAATCTCATATTTTAAGAACTGAGCACTCAGAGCCATCAGCCTAGAGGAAAGAAATCTTCCAACTTTGATTTCTGCCACAATTTTTAAAATAAATTCTTTTTTTTAAAGAAAAGCAAACTAAAATAAAAAAGTCTTACCAATCTCTATTCTCTACAACCAGCACCAGAGTGTTAGCCTCTCCTTCCTCTGAGGTTCCTTTGGTTCCTTTTCCATTGTGGCTGACAAAAGAGTTCAGAAGAATAAGGCTGTAAACAATTAGGAATTAGACTGTGTTCACACTACACAATCATAGTAGGCTGATATTACTTTAGGTACCATGGCTCCATCCTACAGAATCCTGGGGTCTATATTTTGAGGAGGTAGTTAGAATGTAGTATCGAAGAACTCTCGTGCTATAATTCAGGGGTACAAGAAGCCACTGTGGTGTAGTAATTTGAGCATTGGACTATGACTCTGGAGACCAGGATTCAAATCTCCACTCAGCCATGGAAACCCAGTGGATAACCTTGAGCAAGTCACACACTCTCAGCCTCAAAGATAGGGAAATCTACCAAGAAAACTCCATCATAGGGCCATCTTAAAGTCACCATAAGTCAGAAATGATCTGAAGTCACACAAAAACAAGGAGGGAAGTTGGAGCTATGGCAGTTGAAGTAGTGTAAAACTATTGTTAAGTCCAGGAATTTGGGTAAGCAGTCTGCCATGGATGGAACTTCAGTTCTTCTGAGGGTTCAGGTTCATATCTTGGGAGTAATCTTGTATTCATCCTTGTCACTGGATGCCTCAGTGGACTTCATGGCTCAGAGTGCTTGGGTTCAGCTTTGACTAGTCAGTCAGCTATGGCCTATCCTGGGGAAAGATATTCTGGCCCCAGTGGTTCATGCCCTGGGAACCTCCCAGCAAACTGCTGATATACACTCTGATAGAGCTGCTTTTCAAGATGACTTGTAGATAGTGCAAAATGCAGCAACTAGATTGCTGACTGGAATACCACATCGACATCATATCATATCAGTCTTAAAAGAATTTTACTGGCTACCGATGTGCTTCTGATCTGAATTCAAGGTGCTTGTGATGACATTTAAAGCCCTAAATGGCTTGGGATGGTGTTGTGTTCTGCAGAGGACCTTGGTATATCTTTGGAATTTTTTTAAAATCACACACACACACACACACACACACACACACACACACCTCTTTTGGCCTTTCTGCATAACAAAAGCACAGAATACACACATCTACATGTATTTATGTCATTTTTTTCAATAAAAACCTCAAAATGATTTTTGAACTAGAGTCCACATCTTTTGCAGAGCCTACAAAAGGTATTTTTCTGAGAGAAGACATGTTCACCATCTTTAAATATCTGAAGGGATGTTATGTAGAAGACAGAGCAAACTTGCTTTCTGCTGTTCCAGAGACTAGGGGTCTTTCTGCACTACACTCTTATACTGCTATTATTCCATCCTAAACTGAGGTTTACAGTTTCGGGAGAGGCATTTAGAATTCTCAGCCAGAGACCTCTTTGGCCTCCCTCAACTGCATACCCCAGGATTCCATAGGATGTTGAAAGTGGAATAATAGCACTATAGCAGTGTAGTGCAGAAAGGCCCTAGAATACAAACCAGTAGATTCAAATTACAAGAAGAGATTCCACCTAAACATTAGATCTTTACTGTAAGAACTACACAGCAGTAGAATAGACTGCCTCAGGAGATAGTTGGCTCTTCTTTGGAAGTCTTTAAACAGAAGTTGGATGAGCATCTTTCCAGTGTGTTTTAATTATGTATTCTTGCATGGCAAGGGTTAGGTCTTCTGGTCACTTTCAGCTCTAAGATTCTATGGCCATTTCCACACAACAGGGCTGAACCAATGTGGGGCCAGATGGCAGTGGACGGCTGGTCATGCTTCTGCATGACATCATTGCTGGCTCACCACCATCTTGTCCCCAAGCAATTTGTCCATGTTATTCGCAAAATGGAAAAAAATCCATTTTGTACCTGCCATCACACAGCGCTCTCACCCTTCTTGGGTACGTGGAAGGGCTGGAAGCATGCTGGCGATGCTTCCTTCCCAGTGCAGCATTGGAAACTGCCTGGCCGCACTGCAGAAGGAAGAGGCGGAGCCACTGCACTCTCTTCTGCAGGGAGCTGTGAGGTGTGGAGCGGAACCTTCCTGGTGCATTACCTTCCCGGCAGGGGTGCTGCTGGGACTGTGACAGGACGACATGCAGGAGCATCGTTGTGTGGAAATGACCTATGATTCAAATATTCAGTTACAGCTATGGTTTTGTTTCTGTTTAATTGATGCTTGTAAGTGACAAATACCCACCATCTATGCATGTATAAATATTTTAAATGTCAATAAAATGTAAAGGTGGGAGAATAAGCAAAGAATTTATATTTAATCTTTGCTTCTTGCCTTAGAAACATCTTGATTACTATGTGAACTATGGCCAGCTTTCGTTTTTCATACATACAGACATACCTCCTATTTATATAATTCATTCTGAAATAATTGAAACAATCCATCAAATGGTACCAGACCCAAACAACCACATGTGCTCACTCTCCCATCTGGCAGAAGTCTCCCCAGCCCTGAAGATCTCCCATAGGTGATTCTAATGCATTGCAGAGAAAAGCAAATGTAATGAATAGAACTCCGAATGTGATCCATCATTGCAATGACAACTTTCCTATGCAATTTGTTATCTTCACCGTGAATTATTGACATTACGTAGATCAAGGACGTTTACATATACCTTGGTTCTTAATGTGAAGGCATGGTTGCCCTAATACAAAAATGCAGGAGATATTAGATCAGAGCAAACGTTTCCATTTGTCCCTGTGGTTATTTGGCATTTACAGAGCACAACTATATATGAAAATTGAGATTTTCATTTATGATGGAGCAAAGAAAATGGAGCAGAGAAGAGAGGAACATGGAAATTGAAGGATGTGAAGAATGCAAGGCAAAGTTTTAGTCCAGCATACTCCCCATGATATAGTGGAGTCTCACCTATGTCTACATACAATGATAGCTGATAGAGATGTATGATTTTCAGAAATTTTGGAGCCATGGGACTGAGAAATGTTTTTCCCATTTTCATGGGAAAAAAATGGGGAAAATGTGATATTGGCACTCTTTACCAATTAAACTTCTCTTTGTTACTTTAGTAAAATGAAATGTGTTGTGTATAATTTTGTCTGGCATGAAATTATCAGGCTTGGTATGCTAAAAACTAGTTGATTCAGATAATAAAATTACACATTTAATTGCTTTTCAAAATTATTTCATATGTGTTACATACTGTATAAAGTTGCAAGGTCCTGAACTTAAGGAATCTCTTTGGTTTTGCCAGTTTAATGAGAGCAGGCAATAAATAAATAAATAGATTAAACAAAGAAAATTGCACAGTGTTAAGCAGACATAAAGCATTCATGTCCATAAACAGAAATGAGAAAAGGAAACCAAGACCAGGAGTTGCAATAACCAAATACTGCACATTGGACCTTTACGCATGGCATTTGCCATGCAAAAGGGCCCCTCGAGCATTGCATGAATGTGAGAAGTGGTCCACACAACGCACTCACAATTGCGCGACGCTCCAGGGTCTGGCAGGCGCTGCTTAAGCATTTTTTCATTTTCGGCTTTAAGCTGAAAATGGCGCATGATCACGCATTGCTCTGGAGCCCCACGTGCACTTGCCATGCATGCAGAGCTCTGGAGCTGTGGTGTTTGCACTTCGTGCCCCAGCACAGCCTGGGAAACTCCCAGGCTGCACTGCAGAAGGAATAGGTGGGGCTCTCATGCAAGCAACCGGCAGCTGCGGAGCAGAAACAACAAAGACACAAGAGCCTCTCACTGGAGGCTGCTCACATGATCCCTGCACCCCAGCGCTGAGAAAAGGTGAGTTGCGGAAAGGGCCATTGTTTGATATAAAAGTCTGCCTGTGATATAGTTTTTAGAAATAATGAGGAGGGAGTGTAAATATATTAACACCTAGTCTTAAACATTTTATTCATCATTCTAAAATAAAATTTTCCACAATCTATTTTTTTCCTTCCCCCAACTTCTCAAATTTTTCAGGGGAAAAATGCATTAGAAAAAAAGCTTATTTTAAAAAATGTCACTAGATTTCCCCCCAGCCCTTCACATCTCCAGTTTTTTAAAAAAACAGAAAAAAAACCCAGAACAACAACAATACCCCACCAAAGTCATGGTCTGTGCAATCAGGGTTAAATTTTGCAACTCCACAACTGGCTGGCATGGGATTCATTTCTAAAGCATACTTCTATGCTGCATTAGATGTTCAGCCTTTGCATTGGGGAAATGCGTGTGAACCAAAAAGGGTTCAGGGATGCCTGGCCCCCTGGATGTTGTTGGGCTACAACTCTCATCAGCCTTAGCCAGCTAGGCAAGGGTCAGCGTTGTAGCACTGCAATGCCTCAGGAACGAAACATTATTCATTTTTTACTTTAGAGGAAATTATACTGTAGAAATTAGACTGTAATTCTTTAAGGTACATATGCTTTCATCATTCACCAGAAGCTTCTGAGAGGGATACTAGATATGTCAGCAGCAGTTCATTGGTTAAACATTGTGTCCCAACCATCTAGAAATGCCCTGATTACAAACAAAAAGAGAATGAAGGGATCCAGTTTTTCCCCAGGAAAAGGATTCAGAGCCTCTGCCTGCCTCAGCTCCTCCCAGTTTCTCTCAAAGGCCCTTTCCACAACTTACTTTTTCTTGGTGCTGGGGTGCAGGGATCGCGTGAGCAGCCTCCAGCAAGAGACTCTTGCGTCCTCGCTGCTTCAGCTCTGCACAAGCTGCCTGCTTCCAAGCAGGCAGCACGAGAGCCCCGCCTCTTCCTTTCTTCGTTCCACAGTGCAGCGCAGAGCAGCCTGGGAGTTTCCCAGGCTGCGCTGGGGTAGGAAGTGCGACTGCCGTGGCTCCGGAGGCTCCGCATGCACAGCAAGTGCATGCAAGGCCTTGGAGCAATGTGTGATCACGCACCATTTTCAGCTGAAAGCTGAAAATGAAAAAGTATGTGAGTGGCACCTGTCCTACCCTGGAGTGTCGCGCAATTGTGAGTACATCGTGCAGATCGCTCCTCACAATTGCGCAACGCTCCAGGCGCCCTTTTGCAGGGCAAATGCCATGAAAAACAAGTGATGGACTGCATAGTCATCTTGATGCACTGGCAGTGAGTGGTTCCAGTGCAGTGGGGTGACAAATCCATTCTAGATTTTAGTCCAAAGTTTAAAAACACTATCTATTGTGCTGACTCTATTTTGGAGATAGGGTCAACATCTTGGAGAGCCCCCTTAAAATTCAGACTAAAGCTCAGAGGGGATTCACTCTCCCTTGATGTCAGAGCCACCAGCTGCCATTGCCTTGATGACCTCAAATGAACTGAGTCCACACGATCCAATCACAGCTAATGATCTCATGAGGCTGATGATCTGTTTCACAGTTGTGAACTTGCCATGGTACACTCCATTGCCACCATCCCCTTGCAGTGCTGAAACATATCTGTTGAGAGGCCTATGGACCGGGTTTCACCGGGTGACCCACCTTACTGTTCCTGAGGTCCATTGCAAGTCCAGCACCTTGAGAAGTTAGGCTGGTGGGAACACATGACAGGGCTGTCTATAGATGTACCTCCATGCTAAGGGAACTCTCTGCTAAGGCAAGTTAGACAAGCACCATCTTTTCTGAGCTTCTAGTAGGTGACTGAAATGGTATTGTTCCATCTGGTCTTTGGTCCTTGAAACTGGTGGAACTGTTGTAACTGTTGGGGTTTAAATTATTTTTAAGAAACCTATTTAGTTTGTTTTTAAAAGTTTTTTTTTTTAGATCTATGGCCATTTCTGTCCTACACTGTTATAGTGGTATTATTCCACTTTCAACATCCTGTGGAATTCTGAGGTTTGTAGTTTACTAAGGCCAAAGAGCTCTCTGGCTGAGAATTCTGAATGCCCCTCCCTAAACTGCAAGCCCCAGGATTCCATAGGATGTTGAAAGTAGAATAATAACACTATAAAAGTGTTTTGCAGAAAAGGCCTTTGTATTGTTTTAAGTATTTTTATCCATTGCACATCACCGTGGGGTCCCTGGGGGGCTGAGAAGTAATATAGAAGTGCTTCAAATAAAAAGAAATCAATGAAATGTTTGTCCTCAGCTGGGCTCCGCGATTTGGTCAGTTATTTTGTCTGGAGGGTAAGCACCTGAGGAGACAAATGATAAGAGGTAAATAGTGGTCATGGAAAGAGTTCAGCATTTGCTTTCACTTGCTTACATCTTTTGCTGTTTATTTTATTTATTTAAAGCATTTCTATCCTGCCCTTCAGCCACAAAGGCTTCCAGAGTGGCTTATAAATAGTTGTTTTGACAAATCCCTGCCCTTGGGCTTACAGTCCAAATAGGACTGTTCCTGGCTGCTCTCCTTCCCCCTCAGAGGTCACAGCAGTGGTCACAACAGTAGTTGGGAGATGGAGGTAGAGGTTCTCACCGGCCACTAGGACCAAATCATGATTGAGGTGTGCCTATGCCCTTCTTCCGGAGAGGCTGCAGCCATGGCAGCTGGAATATGAAGGGAGGGGTTCTCATCAGCCTCACTATGGAGGTGTATCTTGCTGCTCTTCTGTTAAATACATAAAGCCAATGCAGTAATATTTAGATTCACTTTGATGCCCATTAATAAGGGGCTGTCAAGTTTACATCCATAATACCCCATAATGAAGGAGGGGAAGTAACATAGCAGGCCAGTCATGGTAAGCCTCTCCTTGCAGATGTTCCAAGCCCAGTTATAAATCATGGAAATCTTCAGTGGAGAGGAACAAGCTGTCCTTCCAGTATCAAAACACAAGTCATGCCCCTGACAGATGACACTGAATTATGTTATAACAATAGAACACAGTGTGATATGTCTGCCGCTCAGAAGAGTCAAAAGGACTCACAAGTGTTTCCCCTTCTTTATAAAAGGATCCAGGATATTGGTTATTGTTAATACAGAGAAGTGTTTCAGTTTCTTCGTCTCATTGCTTCTGTCTCTCTGGCCATGACAGTTCAGTAGATCTCTTTTAAATTATACAAAAACTCAAGGTTCTTAGCTATGAGTAAACAAAAAAACAGGCAAAATCCCTACTACCAATATCCACATAATATCCTTCTTAGGCTAACTAAAAGGATTTTAAAAAGCTGTGCTAATGTTCAGGATCTCCAGATCTCTTCATTAAGCAAGATGTTACAAAAAGTGGACAAGGAGTCCTGCCCATATAAAAGATCTTAGTAAAACTATTATGAAATGAACCTTCATGCACAGATCCCAGTTCATCACATGCATGGACTCCTTGTTGCTGCAACATCTGCATATGTGAACTTCTTTTCTCACATCTATGCATAATCATCCATATTTCTTTTACTATTTCTTTCTTTCTTTTGGGAGGGAAAAATCTGTATCTGGAGGATCCCACAATTTTCCCCAAAATGTGCAAAATTTTTGTGCATGTTTTAAACTGTATGCATTGATTGAACAAATCCTATTCACTTCCCATTACAGCATGTTTCACAATGTTTTTTTTCCACATTCTTCTAAGCACACTTTTCTGATTTGAGCATTTGGAGGGCATGTGTTTGCAGCTGTCCATTATTGGAAGGATTGTAGAGTACAAACTGTGTTCAGCTCATGATGAGTTTGTGAAGCGTGGTCTGAGATATGCTTATTGAACTTCAGGATGAAATTGGATTTCCCACAGATCCTTAATTGTTACCTAAAATGGGAATGTATATGCAATGTGTACCCTGGGTATTAGGTGGTGTAAAATTAAATACACAGCAGCTTCTTCACTGGACTCCCCCCAGGTGTGTTGAACTTCAGCTACCATCTTGTCTAAGCAACATTGTCAAAAAGCATATGTTGGTAATGATGAGAATTATAGTCCAGTACATCTGGAGCAAAACAAATTGGTGAAATGAGAAATGAAGAATCCAGTCTACTGCACACACAGTCCAATCAGCGTAGGCATGACTCATGTCCAGATAGTGGCCACTGAGAGATGAATTAGCCTAGAAAGGCCAATAGACATAAAGACATAAAAAGGATCAATTACTTTTTTAAAAAAAGCTAATCTCTACCAGCATTTGCTGCGACTAAATGCCACAGTATCATTTTTACTAATGAACTCCAATTTGCCAGCTCCATGCTGAAAGCTTCTGTCCCTTTGAAGTGTTTAGCTGGAGTATGGCATGTGGTACAAGAGGCCCTGGGATATTCATAACAATGTAGTGGAAGGGAGGGGGAGAAAAAAATAAGACTAACTGGTTCTCATTTTAACATTAGCTTATGTGGATATAAACCTACTTCTTTGGATAAAATACCAAGTGATATTAAGGCCTCAGGTAAAAGACATATTTATACAGTTGTGGGACTGGCATAGAATGTAGTAGGATTCAGAAAGATGCAAATCATGTCCCTTGTCCTAAACTTTCTAATGGCAAGGGACATGATTTGCACCTTTTCAGATCCTCATACATCCTATGCCACTCCCACAAGTGTAGAAATATGCTTTATACCTGAGGCCTTAATACCACTTGGTACTACATACAAAGAAGTGGGTTTATATCTACTGAAGCTCATACTACAATAAAAACCAGTTAGTCCTAAAGGTGTTGCCACTCCACCTTTTTTTTATGTTGCAAGAGATTAACATGGCTACTTCTTTGAAAACTACAATGATGTAGTGCTAAATTCTGAATTGTTGGCATTGACTATAATAGGCACTCTCCTGAGGAAAAGTGGAAAGCTAGGTTAATCCATCACTGTCAGTGCTTGCAGTGTGCGTGTACATGTATGTGTATCTGTGCATATCTCCTCTCTCTCTCTTTCTCTCTGTCTTTCACAGTCACACACTTTGCAGGGATAGCTGACAATACTATATTGCTGAGGGTTGCCACTTTCAGAGGGATTAGGGAAACACAAGATGGAAGATTAACAGGGATGCTAGTGCAGAATACTCACAGCTAAAGCACTGCAGACACGGGCCATCAAACCTCTGTCTAAAAACTTCCAATGAAAACCTGTCCATCACATTTGGAGGCAGTCTGTTTCATTATTACTTTCCCCTGTTCACCACCATCAAAGAGGGGACTGCATTGCACCATGGGAGAGGCCAGCACCACTACATCCAGTTTTAGCTAAGAAGTAGCTCAGCTGGAAGCCTGAAGGAAGTCTTGCAATGCCAGGGATTCCAGGCCATTGTGAGACTTCACTCCATGATTTCAGGCCAGCACTTCAGGCCAAATCTAACATTGATCACAAGGTCTTGCAAGACTTCAAGGGATTTTAGTGTGCCAGGATTGGACCTCTGATTTCTTGGATAGGGTGTTTTTTTTTGTTTTTTTTTTGCTTAACTATCAGTGTAATCCATCCCAATTCTCCATAGTTCTGAATGTATCCTGAATGTATCAGACCAGTGCTGATTTCCCATGTGGGGGTCAGGAAAGAATTTTTTTTTACTCTTATTGCAGCATGGTTTTTCACTTTCCCTGGCATTTTCCCTTCATTACAGGTATGGTGTAAAGGACATGTAATGGCTTATGTTATTCCTACTCCTGCACAGAGGGGAAAGCCCGGGAGGATCAGAATGATTGGCTGGTGATGCTAACCTGCAGGTTTGCTCAACAGCTGTTTTCTCTTTCTCTGGTCTCACCCTGGATTGGTAAATGGCAGCTCCATAGAGATGTAATGCTTAGTTAAACCCATTGCCACAAGAGATAACAAATAATTTATTCAGTTTTCTCCTTACTGCAAAAACTTCTTTGAAAACTTGTTTTTGAAGATGTGCTTGAAATGTTGAGAAAATCTTTCCTCCCTCATGAGACAGTCTTTTCTTGCCCCCTGATACAGGCATGTATTTGCCAGGAAAGATTGGAGAACAGCTGAGAACTATCTGGCTATGTTCTGATAGCTGGAACATGACAATAAAACCATCCTCTGGGACTTCCAGTGCTCTCTGGAGGTCCCAGAAGACGACACCATCATTGTGCATTTGCCTATCACAGCCAGACCATCCTTAGCTGCCTCCTATCTTCCCTCGGGGGGCATATATAAAGATGTCAGGGTCTCAGAGTGGGAGAGATCCTTGCAGGATCTTAGGGCAGCTTTCTCGTTGGAAGTGGGGCTTCACACAGGGTGCCTTCATCAGGGTTTCCCAACTCTTGAGTAATTCCTTTTTGGTTTCTTCCTCTTGTAATATTGAGTGTTCTCTCCATTCCTATAGCTCAGTCTTGAACTTATCCCATATCAGAACATATATTTGCCACCTGCCATGCCTGGTCAGAAATTTATCTGAGTTATGTCGATTACCAAGTCTTCCCCTTCTTTCCATGGGACTCAATGAGGTCTGGCTGACTGAGCATCCACTTTTAGCTATAATGTCAATGTCTGGCCTCTCCCTCTGTGCTCAAATAGTGCTTATCATCAGGAAGTTTCAGTCTGAATCCATTGATTTGAATCATACCTTCTGGAGCAGAAGAAAACAAGCTTGTGCCATTGTTCACATGACAGGCTTTCAGATATTTAAATGTGGCTATTATGTCATCTTTCAGTCTTATCATCTCCAGGACAAGCATACCCAAGTTCCTCAACCATTTCTGATATATTTCCAGACCTTTTATTTTGTTGTTTTCCTATGGGCATGTTCCAGCTTGTCTTCTTAAACTGTGGTGTCTAGAATTGGATATCATGCACCAGATAACATCCGACCAAACACAATGGAGTGGTACTATTTCTTTGCTTAATGTGGATGCTGTAGTTTTATTGAGGCACACTAAATTGCATTGCTGATGATGATGATTCTTCCTCTTCCTCTCCTTCTGCTTCTCCTTCTCCTTCATCTTCTTCTTCTAGATCACAGCTTGACTCACATTTAGCTTTAGTCCCACATTTTGTGCTGCAGCTGACCTTGTTAACTCTGGCCCCACTACAACACTGGATATTGAAATCTGAGCTGAGCTTGAAAGTTTTCAGAAGAACTTTCTCAGCATGAATCTGAACAGGGAAACTCTTCATGTAACACATACACATCAATTTTGCCACCATCACTGCTGATTCAATTTCATTTCCTGCTGTTGCTGGCCATGCTTTAAAAAATATCCATCCATTTTGATTTTGCTCCAGGTAGGAAGCATTACTTGATATTTCTGCCATCACTCTAATAGCATCTATTTTGAAGCCACATCACACTGAGAGCAAAATCAAGAAACTTCCTTAATGACACATCAGATTGGTGGTCCATCTAGCCTAGCATGTCCTCCAATTTTCCCAGACTGGCAGGGACGGTCCTCATAAATTCTCTGCCATCCCACTTTGCTTTTCTAAAGTCCCAGTTTCTCTCTCCTCCTCCCACCTTCCATCTTGTGTCTCTGCTTTTCAATTGCTGCAAACTGAGTTCAATGTGCAAGAGTAATTTGTACTCATTTATTAACACAGAAGAGTGAAAGGAGGCAAGGGGCAGAATCTTGCCCTTCCCAAAAGGGTGAGGCAAAAGCAAACAACCTTGTGTGTTCTTCCTCATTAATAACTTTTGTTATCTTGATCACACTGTAGTGTTGCTTTGCAATGAATGTTCTAGTTTTCATACTAGTGCTGTAAACACCAACTGCCAATGGTATGCATTCATTCATTTGTTTCCTTGTTCATTTATTTCCATTATTTATTTAATGCTTTTCATGACTTTATCACATGGGGCAGGTAAATTGCAATTGCAACAGGATAATAGGTTCTTTGCCTCAAACTTATTCTGTGACATTTCTCTTCTGTTGTCCTCCCAGTGGGAGACCATTCAAAAATCTTTCTTTTAATAAAACAAAAATTGGTTAATCTAAAAATAAACGGATTCGAAATGGTTCCCAATGGGAGAACAACAGAAGAGGAATGAGGTCATGTGATAACTCATAGCCAAAGATTCTATTATTCATGAAGGTTCAGGGTGCAGAACCCTTGTGAAAGTGGAAAAACCACAAATAACTCTTGCTGTGATCCCCCTCTCATTCCCCCCTGGAGCTCCCCCCATCCCATTCCCTTGGCTCTGGCCTCAGCAGTCCTACAGGGAAGAAAAAAGTCAAGGTAAATGGCTTACTGGTACTTTCCACTCAGAGAAGAGCAGAGCACTGAGTTCTGGCATTCTAGGTACTTCCAGTTGCCATCTTGAGAAAGGAGATCCTCCCAGAGGGGAGGTGGTAGGAGCAAAGAGGTCCCCTGACCAATCAGTGGCCATTACAAAGCAGAATGTGCAGCCACGTGGTAGGGAAGACATGCCTCCAACTGTGGAGAGAGCTTAGCTCACCCAAAAGGCAAAACTGTCCATTTTAAACACAAGCCTCAGAAACCTGGGGTGAAGAATGCAAGGGAGTGGGAGGAGAAGAATGGAGGTGGAGAAGGCAAGCACGTACTTTGTGAATAATCAAACTCATGAAGTTCAAACCTCCAAATGTGGAGGGAGAACTGTTGATAAAAACGTTGGCTGGAAACCTGAACCAGGACATGTATATCTGGCACATAGCTCTGTCTCTGTAGCTACATCTCTCAGTGCTATCCTTCAACCCACCTTTAAATGATGTACCCCATCCCTTAACATAGCCATTTCTGCATTTTTGAGGAGGGGGTCAGCAGAGATACACCCAACTGACTTCTTCTAACTGGACAAGCTGCAACTGGCACCTGCAGGGGCCTCATATGGCATCCTTGCAGTAGGTCAAGCTACAGGAAAAAAGCTGGACATCTCCACTCATCCTACCCACTCCCATTCTGCAATGGCATCAAAATGGCCATGTTGGTGGCAAGTGTTGTTTAAAAGGCAGCTTGGGAGATTTTTGGTTGTGTGGTCAGTAAAGAATTTTGATCTTCACAACAACCAAAAAGTGGGTTACAATGGCATAAATTGAACTTATGATATCATAACTTACTAACAGGATGACAACAACCATTTAAAAATAATTTTAAATCCCTATTTAAAAAAATCAACATTCTTCACAAACACATTAAAACCATTCCAGAAGTCAATTTTAAAGCTAGTTTTAAATACCCTTGCCCAGATGGGACAATATAGTCTCAAAGCCAGACTGATATCCCCTGGCCAGCAGAGTGTGTGTGTGGGGGGAGGTAGATACTTCTATAATTGAGGTGCTGTTGCATAAGAAGCCCTGGTTCATGCATTCACGGGATACTGCAACACACATCAAGGCTTTTCTTCACGTTCACAAATTGCAGGTAGGCTCATACAGGATGAGCTTCATGGCTTTATGCAGAAGGCATTCCTAGCCCTTCCCAGAGATTCCTTGAACTGAATCTTCACTTGACTGCTGTCAATGTCCTTCCCCAGGAATCCATGTTCCCTTGCCCTTAGTCTGGTATCTTCATGATGCCTTCTGAGTCAAAGCAGAATTAGGAAGAAATCTATCCTACTTAGAAAAGACGAATTGATGGATTTTCCCCTCTTTGATAGTCCTCAGGAGAGAAGATTGAAGCCACCACATTAAGTGCTGTGAACACTTACTTATCTGTGTATACAACTTTAAATGTCCTCACCTAGGAAGCACAACTTGGCCAGGTTTCTTAGATATGTGCTACTGGGCATTCAAGAAGCTAGGTACACTTATCTAGGATGTCTTCCCATATATATTTGCTGTACGAAACACTGGCCATTTCCACACTACACTGTTGTAGTGATATTATTCCACTTTCAACTTCCTGTGGAATCCTGGGGTTTGCAGTTTAGGGAAGGGCATTTAGAATTCTCAGCCAGAGAGCTCTTTGGGCTCAGGAAACTACAAGCCCTAGAATTCCACAGGATGTTGAAAGTGGAATAATAGCACTACAACAATGACCATTTCTGCACTACAGTGTTATAGTGCTATTATTCCACTTTCAACCTCCTGTGGAATTCTGGGGTTTGTAGTTTCCTGAGGCCAAAGAGCTCTTTGGCTGAGAATTCTAAATGCCCCTCCCTAAACTGCAAACCCCAGGATTCCAGAGAATGTTGAAAGTGGAATAATAGCACTACAACAGTGTAGTGCAGAAACAGCCAATGTAGTGTAGAAATGGCACTGATGCAGTAGCAGACTTTCCTCCAGCAATCATAAGATTTGTAGGTGCCCTAACTTTATGACAACAGGGTCAGTATGCCGAGCAACAAGATGTTGTTCAGATTAATTTTTATTTGGATCAATTTTGCCCATGAGTACGTAATACAATTAATTCTTTGTAATGGATTACCATGCAAGCCCTGTTCTGTCCATCAATACTGCATAATTTGTGTGCATGAACAAAAAGGGAACGGGATTCTCACAGCTGGCATTTGTGAATGAAAGGCAAGTGCCACTAGGACTTCCTTTACTGCATTCTATTTTGCTTTACTTATCCATGTTCACCAAAGCTGGAGGGCATTTATTCTGTCTGTGACATTTTGGAAAAAGTCCCTGGGTACGCACTTTCCTTTGCTTAAAAGACTTGATGTGCAGACACTGCCAGGGTCAGTGTTGTGAAAATATGCAATAGAAATGCTATTGAAATGGTATCAATTCCTCTGGCTCAAGAGAACATTGCACTGCAAAAGAGAGTGGCAAATGCTCCATACTGGGTTGGGGAATGTCTAAATGCATGTTATGTTGAATACATGGCTTTTAGTTCCATTTGTTGGGTTGAAAAAAAAATTAAATTACCATGAGGATTTTAGTCTGGATCAAGATGGCCACCTGCAGGGTGAAGGTGTGTGATCCTTCCTTCCTTCATCATGAATTAGAAGAAAAGCCCCAGTTGGTATTAATATTAGGGATGGAAAAAAATATTCAGTATTATTCACTTCCAGGTTGAAAAACTAGGTTGTCTGAATGATTGGGAAACCTCATCAGGTAGAACAATAGACCAGAAAGAATTTTACACACATTTCTCCCAGTATTCAAATGTCCCAAAGAGTTGTACAAACATTATTCTGTATAGAAAAAAACATGGAGGTCAACATCCTGCATTGTCACTGCAACTACGGTGATGGAGCTCCATGATCATACTTATGTCTGATGGTCCATCCCAGAAATACCCTACTGTTTCAGCCTGACAGTTATCCAACCAAAGTATTTCTGAGGCGCTGAAAATATGGCAGTGCAGTGCTCTGCGGTGCACTCCCAGTCACAAGGCACATCAAGAACAGGCAGCTGGAGAGACCCCACAGAGTGTTGTCCTAACTGCTTGTCTCAAGGTAACCCTGCATTTGGGAGAGCACTGCAGATGCAATTTCCCAGTACTCTGCTCTCCACTACTTTGGAAATGCTTCAGCCAGGCCATGCTGAAACAGTAGGTTTGGGGATCACGTTTAATCATAATTAACCATAAATGTGCAACTCCAGCAGTTAAAAAATTGTAGGTCCATTTTATAATCTCATAACTGTTAAACAAGATGCTAGCTTTGCACTAAACTCTTTTTCTATAGAAAATGTGTGTTTGCACACAAAACTCACATGTTTTTCTATGCAGAATAATTTGTCTGCAACACTTCAGGATATTTGAATACAAGGAGAATTGTTGTAGTAGTGTGCTTTCAAGTCATTTCTGACTTATGGAGACCCTTTGGTGCCCTATCACATGTTTTTTTTGGGGGGGGCAGCAATTATTCAGAGGGAGTTTACCTTTGCTTTACCTCTGAGGCTGATAGAGTATGACTTGACCCAGGTCAACCCAATGGATTTCCACCGCAGAGTGGAGATCCAGACCCTGGTCTTCAGAGTTGTAGACCAGCACTCAAACTGCTATACAACGCTGGCTCTAGTTGGGGGTGTAGAAAGGGTTTAACTACTTTTTAGTTTGGAAACTGATATCTGCTGCAGTTAGAGGAATAATGAGAACTTAGGAAGTTATTTCAAAGGTTAATTAGTTACATTTCTGGAACCAAGGCCCACAAAGTACTCACCATTATAGTTGCAGCTATTATAAGGTAACTTAACTGTCCCATTTTGTTACTTTTTAAAAAAATCTAAATGTTACAAGCCACTCATTGATGATACAAACAGCCTTTTCTCATAATCACATCACTGTTGCCTCAGCATCCAGAAGAAAACATGATGCAGCAGGGCAAGGCACATTATGAGTCAGCATTTGAAGCACAATTTAGGGAGGCCATTTGGGGAAGCTACAGTAGATACTGGCACATAATGTTTTTAGCAAGAAGCATTTGTTTACAATTGGAGATTCTTGTGTGGCTTCAGACCGAGAACAAAGTCCCTTAAATCCTTTTGTACTCACCCTTACTCCATGTGCAGAAAATGCCCAAGGTCACTCAAGGCCAATGGTCAAACACTACAGCATGCTGGCTCTGTGCAGGGATAACACTGCAGGGGAATGTTTGCCTTCTTCCACAGCAGGGAGAAAACTACTGTAATTATTTGTCCATGTGTGCAAGGACAAAATAAGTTGAAGATTACATCCCTATGAATGGAAGCTTTTCTTTTTTTTTTCTTTTTTTCTTTTTTCTCTCTAATTAGTAAATGGGGCAATCTTTCTTGGGATCACAGCAGGAGAGGGAAGGCTTACATCTCCCTCACTGCACTCTGGAGTCCAGATCCAAATGAAAGGCCTTGTGCTTATTTTAAGTCATCAGAGATATCTTGCATGATGTGCTTATAGCATACTCATTCAATCTATATCACCCATGTTGGGATAATATCTCCTGTTTGGAAACTTTCACTTTCCCTGTTTCTTCCTTTTTCTCTTTTTCTTTTTTTTTCTTTTTGTAACCTAGCCCGATGAAATGTTCTAGAGAACTTAAAAGCTTCCATAATTGTTTGACATTTTAGTTGGTCCTAAAGAAGACACTGCTGAACTGTTGGCTTTGTTTTTAGCTTGGGGTTAGTGCTTTTTTTTTAGTTGGAATAATGCATCCGTTTTATTCTCGACACCCCACACACACACATCCTGTATGAATCAAGAGTTATAAGTGAATTATTGAAAGTCAGGCTGTTTATTTTACATATTAATCTTGCATATTGTTCTCTGCTTCTCCAGAGTACAACCATTTTTTAAAATTATGTCAGGTACAGCAAGCTCTCTCAGCCTGGCAGACCGGAACATCTCATTTTTCACATCCATTGAAATCCTTTTGCTAGGCATAGATCATAGTCTGAGACTGTCTGCTAATCACCACTTACTGTTTTCTTCCTCATGATGATTCATCTCTATGCATCCAAATGAGATTGGGGGCAGTGGCCAAATGTGCTAAGGCTTGTTTTCAACCTGGACCTGTTTCTGGTTAGGAACCTAGCCACGGGCATTCAAACCTTGGTGACATCCAGATTGGACAACTGTAGTATGCTTTATTTATTTGAAATGTTGGGGCTAGAGGAGAGTTCTACAGAAATCATGGACGGCTAAAAAAACAAATAAATGGTTCTTAGAACACATCAAGACTGAACTCTCTCCAGAAGCCAAAATGACTAAGGCCATTTCCACACTAGCCTGTTATAGCGCAATGATTCCACTTTCAACATCCTCTGGAATCCTGGGGTTTGCAGTTTCAGAAGGGGCCGGCTGGAAATGGCCTAAATTGAGGGCTATCATTCTTTGGACATATCATGAGATGACATGACTCATTAGAAAAGATGGTAATGCTTGGCAAGGTGGAATTTGTCTCCATTTTGGGTCATTTCATTTCCCCTATGAAAAGATTTGTAATAACATGCTTGCCACACTGTGGCCCTTTCTGCACGAGGCGAGGGAATCTCTCCGTGGCGTTACCTACTGCTTCTTCTGGGGTCCAAAGCAACGCAGACTGTGCCTGAAGCCCTTCCGCAGGGCTTCTCCTTGGTCCAGGGCGAATTGGAGCAGTGCGAGGTCTGTAGATCTGCACTGCTCTGGCTTCCAAAATGGCGGCTTCTGGCTTCCAAAATGGCGGCTTCCAGTTGGTCATGGGTCCCGACCAACTGCTGAAGCTCACCACAACTAAAGCACGCCCTCTGCAGATCGCAGGCTTGCATTGGTGCAAGCCTGCAACTCTGCACAAGGGAGCAGGAACACAATGACGTGTTCCAGGAAAATAAAGACCTGTTTTTTGCGGTCTTTAGAAAACACGCTGGAGGACTATTTGGACTCGTTTTGGAGGTATGGATCTCTGGTAAGTAGTCCAAGGTGCAGACGACCTCCATGAGAGGACACACTGCCCCGTTCTAATTGCCTGGTGCAGAAAGGGCCTGTGATTCTGCACTGAAACATGGACCCTTTTTGCACCTTACCTTTTGGTGGAGGTGGGGGGCGGTGCTCGCACAAGAAGCCTTCGGAGGAAGGCCTTCGCATCCTTGCTGCTTGGGGTCCGCAGCAGCTTCCTGGTCATACGAGCGCCCTGCCCATGCCCCGCCCTGTCCCTTCCTACCGCAGTGCAGCCTGGGAGTTGAAGGCTAGCGCTGAGGCAGGAAGCACGACCAGCATGGCTCAGGAGGCTGCGCGCGGCAGTTAAGTGCGCTCCACGCCCCTGAGCGTTGTGTGACCACACAGCATTTTCGGCTTGAAGCCAAAAATTAAAAAACCCATTAGCAGTTCACGTCACGTTCTTGAGCGTCGCATAAATGCGAGTGCATCATGCAGACCACTCCTCACATTTACGTGACGCTCAAGGGGTCCTTTCGCTTAAGAAACGCCATGCGAAAAGGGCCATGTATGCTTTATCTTGCTTTCTTTCAGATGTGGCACCACTAAACATGACAAAATGTCATTTTAAAGTCCTTTTCTACTTTTTTAAGGTTTCATGTTTGAATCATTTGTTTCTTATTTGTACAGTACATAGCCTAAAGGTACATGTCTATAATTTATTATTGCAGCACTGCTAAGTTACTGTTAAGAAAATGATGGCGTATCATGCCTTATGAACTGTAAAGGCACCAGATTTATTCTGCTAAGGCAACAGAGCTAATTGCTAACCTGTTTCATCCCAATTTAGCACATAAAACATCCTAAAATACATTTGAAGAGCTCAAATTAAGCCCCTGCTTGTCTCTGACTACTAAATCATAGCTAAAAGAAGACAAGCAATTCACGGCAGCTTAAATAAATATATTAAAAACAATGAAACAAACAAACAAAAAAAGAAGCTTCAAAATAAATTTATATAAAATTTGATCTCAATGTATTTTTATTATGGATTTTTGTTACATTGTTCAATATGTTGCTTTTTCCAGTTTTTATTGAGCAATAAAATAGCTTGGTGGAATTTTTGCCCCACTTATTTAAAATTAGTTGTGCCTTGGTCCCACCAAAAGACTAGAAATTATTTAACTTAGTTGTTAATTTGTTCATTTAAGTTGCTAAATATCTTGTTCCTATCATAGAAACTATAACTCACAGCTTTGCCAACCAGCACATGTTTTGATATTGAGAAAAAATTAAAGGCTATGAAGGTAAAAAAGAAAGAAAGAAAGAAAGAAAATCTCTCTCTCCCTCCTCCCTCCCTCTCTCTTTCTTTCTCTCTCTCACACACAATTTTATCGCATTCACCAGGCATTGCCCAGATTTTGCTTATGATTTGATTACTTTACTGCTCACTTGAATTAAATAGAGGTCTGAATGGTAGCAATTTCCATTCAAAATGAACCTAAGCTAGCAATTTTATGAAAAAAGCCAAAGTTTGCCAAGCTTGCCCAGTGGATTTGGACATAAAAGTCCAGGCATAAGTATCAAAGTCTAAATACTGTATTTGCTGGTGTATAAGACCTCGCTTTTTTCCTGAAAAATACTGTTTGAAAATGGGTGCATCTTATATACGTGTATCTTATACGCCAGCAAATATGGATATCTATTTTTGTGAAAACTGGTTCATAAATATGAATTTTAGGATAAAATAAAGATAAAGAAACAGAAATATAAAGTGTGTGATTGGATGCAATAGATGGATCAGATCCTGAATCTTAAAGCAGCCTGCAGTTTGGTACCAGTGATAATGTACTATAATGTGATCGTGTATGTGGTTTTGATTACAATACAGAAATTGATTATTGTTCTATCCCATCTTTTTTTGAGATAGACAAGATCTTTAAATTATAGCATAGATTATATCACCTGCCACAGATAGTTGCTCAGTTGGCTTATTCCACAGTTTCCCTCCCGAGAGGACACAAATATTGTAGCTATATTACCAGAGCTTTCCTTTTTTACATTAATGCTTTTTCTGTTTGTCTTAAGCCCTTCACAGTACAAGATGACACAGCAAACAAGGAGAAAATTGAAAGAACAAGATCAGCTCCAGGGTTGTTGCTATCTTCTGGGCATTCTGACTGGGCCTAGACATGTAGCTTCTCTGAGATAATTATCTGCTGCTGGCCCAATGATTTTAAGTGAACAATGAGAAGCTAATAGGTCACAATGTCCCTGAAGCCTGCTGGCTTGCAGACATCAGAGTGTCAGAATTTAAAAAAAGCTAGCAATCCTTAACCTAGCAATGGCACTCATTCCATAACATGTTCTAGCATATGGCTCACCATCAAGATGACAGCCTTCCATGGCCCAGTGTGTTGAAATACAACTCCAGTCATTTCTTGCCAGCCTGAACCTTTGACTGTGGCAGCCTAGGATAACAAAAATTTGCAATCTAACATGTCTGAAAGGTACTCAGTAGAAGAAAACTGCCCCATTTTTTAAGCATGTAAAGAAGGGACCACTCGCCTTCTATTATTTTCACCATTTTGCACCCTCCAATTTTTGGAGCGTATGCACACACCAGTCTGTCCCAGAGTGAACTTCCAAGTCTCTTGCCTAGCACAGATCTAAGTCTCATTAGCCATTTCCGCACTAGACTGTTATAGTGCTATTATTCCACTTTCAATATCCTATGGAATTCTGGGGTTTGCAGTTTAGGGAGGGGCATCATAAGACCCTCCCTAAACTGCAAAACCCAGGATTCCATAGGATGTTGAAAGTGGAATAATAGCACTATGACAGTCTAGTGAGGAAATGGCCAATAGTGCACTATCTAGGTATGAAGACCAGACCCTCTCTGCTTCTTATTTGACTAATGTAAATGAACCAAGGAGGGAAAAGTGTCTTACTTCCATATTGCATCTTAACTTGGTATGTTAGAAAGTATAACAGTGAAGGGAGCTTCACAGTATTGCCCTTCAGATATCCAATATTTCTTATGAATAAAGAAGCAGAGGTAAACATCTCAAATAAAAATGTTTCATTTTGGTGCATTTTAAAATAAGTGCTGATATTGTTGTTGTTGTTGCTGTTGTTGTTTTGCAAATTAATTTTTCCAGAGAAAGTCCTTGACTTTATTAGCCCTATCTGTCAACAGCAAAGTAAACAGATGTGAAGGGCTTCATTATATTGCTACATGTATAAAGATTATGGGAAACTATTGTGAATTAACAAGTTTATTTTTGTGAAAAATAAAATAAAAACAAAACACTTCCTTTGTGGGGAAAGAGAGGGAGAATTAAGGGGTGGTAATAAATGGAAGGATCATTCCAATTTAGCCTCAAGTATAATTGTTCCCAGGTTCAAGACAGTGTAACTCAGATTCTGTTTTAGTCTGTATAGTAGAGCTATAAAGAATGCTAGTAAATTTTTCATCCTGTACAAAGAAAATATGCCTTGACATTCTGAGATACTCCAATGAGAAAAAGAATTTTTTTTTTTTTACTCTCAGACATCTTTGGCAAATTTCTTTGTATTAACCAAACATGATTTTTACTTATTTTATTTTTTGTCCAGAGACTGGGATTCTTATGTACAAACAACTTCTTTTCAACCCCAAAGGAACTTTGTGTGTGTGTGTGCGCAGAAAGCATCATATTTGGAATAAAATACATTTCCTTGTGCAAAAATGTTGCCTTTTGCCCAGCAAAGAGGTTTTGGGGGCAAAAAAGAAAGTTTTCTGCACATTAAAGGCTCCTTTTTGGTGCATTTCATGTTTTCAAAAAATCTCAAAGTGCAAATAGTCATCGAACTGCACAGAAACCCTTGTATCCTTGCACAGCAGGAGGCAAATGATTGAAAGTTATTTATTCTTACATGCAAGAACGATATGTGAAGATTTACATCACTACTGGTTAGTGAATCTTTGGTTTGAAGGGAAAAAACATGGAAGACCTTAATGTTTGTTAAGACTTAGAAGGTGAAAATTAATAACTTTTGACAGCATGACAATTTTTAAATTTTAATTAATATTTCTGGGCAAATATTGCCAGACTGTCCACGCTGAATGATGTCAGTTGTGGTGCCTAACAAACCACTCCAGAGCTTCAGAAATGAAGCCAGCCTCAAAATTAGTTCATACTGGTTTCTTGGAGAAACTGTCTTCCAGTTATATCCACAGAGTGGTTATCACAAGAATTTCTGCAGATAAAACAGCTTGATTCTAGTAATGGTCCTCACACTTTCAATTTCTGGCTTGTTTATGCATGTTCACTCCACGTGGAAGTCACTTCTTGCTGTTGTTTTTAAAAACTTTTTTTGGCTGAAAAGCACCTGCCATTTTTATTTTGTACTTCTTGGACACATGCACTTTCTCTCTCCCTGTCTCTCTCTCACATACACACACACACACACAGGCACATATTTTTATGTCTTTGCAATCATACACATCTGGAAGGCACACAACAACAACAACCACAACAACTATACACACCACAGGCAGACTTGGGTGCACAATTACACACTCATTCTACAAAAAGTAATTTTCATAACTCTCTTTTTGTCTTTAAAACCATATAAGTACATTACACAAGTTTCACAGCAAATGAATGAGTAACTCTCAAGCCCTCACTCACTTTCCTGCCAGGCTTAAAGCCCATCAGTTTTTATCTACATGAGGGTTTTGTATAAGACAAAAATCCAAGAGTAACACTTCAGGTTTATTGGAAGCAGCTTCCCCTCTCACCTTTCCTTACCTGGCACATTTTCTTAATGGAAACATGAAACACAAACAAGGAAAACACACCATTTTTTCCCTAGTCAAAACAGACAGAAAAGAAAGGCATTAGAAATCCCCGAACAAAAACAAAACTGTTTTTCTCTTAATTGTTAAAGACTATCACCAAATTCTTAATGGACCAGACCACGCCACATGGGAGACCTTGTATTGCTCTGGTCATCTATTTCCCCCACCTTTCCTGTTTCCACAGAACCTCTCACCATGATAGAACAGGAAAGGCAGTTTTAACTGGTGCCTCACTTCTCTGCCCCCTGCTTCTCATAGTCTGCTGCTATCACTAGACTATCACTAGACAGATTGCTTATACAAGACTGACAGCCTATAGATAACACTTTCAGATATAAAGTGATGATCTATAAGGACAGGTAGACAGGCACACAAAAAAGTAACCATACTGGTGTCCCCAGAACTAGAGCAGAGATCTTTCCAATGAGCAACAGAAGCCTGATAGAGACTAAGGCCATTTCTGCACTAGACTGTCAAAGGACCCTCCCCAAACTGCAAACCCTAGGATTCCATAGGATGTTGTAAGTGGAATAATACCACCATAACAGTCTAGTGTGGAAATGGCCTAAGCCTCTTATTAGCCTATATCTGCTCCATGAAGCTTGGCACCCAGGGAGGACAGGAAAGACTCCACTTATATTTCATTTCCTTCCCTACTGCTTCTCATAGCCTTCAGCTATACAGAACAGAAGGGACAAGCTACTCCAACAATCCATCTGTTAATTGCTAGTCCTTGACAGTACGTTTGTATGTATATGTTTCTTCAAATTGCCTGTCAACTTATGGCAGTCCCATGAATTTTGTAGGGTTTTGTTAGGCAAAGAATACTCAGAGGTGGTTTTGCTAGTTCCTTCCTCTGAAATATAGCCTACAACACCTAGTATTTATTGTCAGTCTCCCATCCAAGTACTAACCAGGCCTGACCCTGCTTAGTTTCCAGGATCAGATGGCATCTGGTACCTCTGAGGTATTTAGATAGACTCACTGAATTACTGCTGAATGGTCAATTAACACTTATGTAAGTTCCATTGATTCATTTGGTCTACTTTGCCTGGGTTTAGCAGATGGATTTAAATGACAGTCTCAAAGACCATTTCTGCACTAGACTGTTATAATGCTATTATTACATTTTCAACATCCTATGGAATCCTGGGGTTTGCAGTTTAGGGAGGGGCCACAGGATTCCATAGGATGCTGAAAGTGGAATAATAGCACCATAACAGTCTAGTGCATAAATGGACAATCTATCCCAGTATCCTAAGTCACTAGAATTCAATTGCAGAAATAACAAGAATGTTTAAGCTTTTACCAAAATTAATTATTCATTAAGACATATTGGCATGAACTTATCAATAACTGATTATTTTTAATTACCCTGCAAAATTCTGGTGAAAAAGGTAAAGCTATCACAAATCTGATATATTAAACTGAAACAAGTGGTTGTGAATTTGATTCTGAAATGTGTTTCTTTTATGTTAAATAAAATCTGGTTAGACCACTAGACTTGGACTAGGGAGATCCAGATTCAAGGCTCCATAGTCATGAAGCTCTGAATGATCTCGGGCAGGTACTGTCAGCTTTATCTACCTCACAGGGTTGTTGTGAGGATAAAATGAGAAGCAGGAGAGCTAAGCATGCCGCCCTCAGTTCCCTAGAGAAAATAAATAGTTGCATAAGTATTTTTTCTCCAAAGAAAGATTTTTCTTCCACAAAGTAACTGAAGGAGGATTTCAATACAGTGTTATGATACAGTCCATTCTATCTAAACCATGATGGTGGGAAATGAGGCCCATGAAACCCCTGAGCCACTAAAGCCCCTCATTTTTAAAAAAAATCAGGCCAATTTCTAAGATTTTTTCCCTGAAAATGGCCCCAAACAACCCAAAGCCACATGCAAAGACCATTTCAGTCACCCATGGCCCAGACAGCTCTAATATCCATAAAATCATGGAAAATGGGCCAAATAGAAACAAAATGGCAGCTGGAAATGATGTCACATCATTTCTGGTGCACCTTGAAGGCAGGGAGGCAGCCCATGGGGGTTAAAACTGCCCCCACTCTGGCATAGTTGGTCCTCCTGAGCTAAGTAAAGATTCAAAGTACTATATATCCCGTTAAGAAATCATACATTCATACATATGTTATTTCACTATCAGATGGTTTAAGGAATGGAACTGGCTAAGGAATCTCTCTTATTTCATAGCTGAGTATGATAGTTTAGTTAATTCTGAGGTTTAAACATTTTAAACCAACAAGTAGCGATGGTCTTAGTTTCATTCAGGTCCTGATACATGGTCCTCATGCTTAAATATGCCTTGTTTTTTCCTTCTGTGAAAAAGTCAAATACCCCTTTCCCACACAGTGCCATTTCCATTGTGATTAGTTATTCATGAAGATCATGTTTGCTTATTTTTTTTTTAAAAAAAAATCACTTAGAAATAAACTACACATTTACAACAAGTGCTGTTTGGCCCTGCACAGTTTTGGTTCAATTACACTTCTGCAAGAGATCTATTCTTCCAGATCTGTACAGTGAAGATATAGTGGTTTAATTGAGAGAACTTTTTAAGGTGTATTTTTCTTTTAATTGCTTCCCCCACAGTCTCAGAGGAGCACTCCCTTGTTTTGAATGTTAGTATTTTGCATTTGCTAATAAAGATGCACTAGGCTTCTGCTGTCTGCTTACAGAAGGAAAGCAAATGTTCTTCTGGAGGAGGTGTGGAGAAAGAGAGAAACACTGATGGATAATGTGGTCCTGCTGCCTAAGTTAACAAAGAGAACCCTGGGGAAATCAGAAAACAAATGGGTAAAGTGAGCAGCCAAATTCCCCAGATACTAGACAGTAAAATAACACATTACTGCTTTGCAGGGTCTTTTCTCTCCATTACACCTCCTTCAGCATTAATTCTTTATTTTCCTATTAGGAGACAATATGCCTATCACACATCTTCTGAGAAGATGCAGGAAGGTTATGAAGAAGGGCTGGGAGACAGGGGAGACTGGACAGTTCACAGAAGAAGTGCATGCATTACATGCAGGTTAAGCAAAACATGTTCTGCTTTAAATGAGCCATATTAATGCAGCCTAATCCATTGTGGTATCATAGCTGCAAAATTGCATACCAAAATATTCATTTTTAACAATAATATGTGAGTAGGCTGAGATTTTATCTCAGGAAAAAATGCATTTGATCAATACACCCTACAGACTTTTATTTAAGTGTATTGCATTTCTTATGAGTATTTTCCTGTTCTGCAGCTGCTATAACAGATTATGGTGTTACAGTGTTCATAGAATCATACAATGATAGAATCAGAGTTGGAAGAGACCACAATAGTGGTACTATTGCTTCAGCAGTTGTAAGGTTTGGGTTGGTTTAAAATATTAATTACTGAGAAGGGCAGTCTCTACAAATTTCAAAGAAATGCATGTAAATGAAGGCATAAATCAATCTTCCAATTTCTTGTCCTGACCTCCAGAACAGAAGAAACGCAAAGTATTTCAAAATGAAACAAAGTTCTAGTCCCTACTGGGCCATGGAACATACTTGATGATTTTTCACCACTCACTCATTCTTAGGCCTTTTCGCACGGCATTTGCCATGCGAAAGGGCACCTGGAGTGTCGCGCAACTGCGAGGAGTGGTCCACACAGTACACTCACAATCGTGTGATGCTCCAGGGCCTGGCAAGTGCTGATCACACATTATTTCATTTTTGGCTGTGAGCTGAAAATGGTGCGTGATTGTGCATTGCTCCGGGGCCTCGCACGCACTTGCTGTGCGTGCAGAGCTCTGGAGCTGTGCCACTCGCACTTCCTGCCTTAGCGCAGCCTGGGAAGATCCCAGGCTGCACTATGGAAGGAAAAGGAAGGGCTCTCGCGCAAGCAGGCAGCAGCTGCGGAGCTGAAGGAATCGGGATGCGAGAACCTCTCGCTAGAGGCTGCTTGCGCGATCCCCGCACCCCAGCTCTGCAAAAAGGTGAGTTGAGGAAAGAGCCTTGGTCTGACCAACTTCACACGGTGCTGTAAAGGAAAAAGTAGAGAGAAAGAAGGAAGATGGAATATAAATGTAATTAATACATAAAGGTTAGTTCCCAACATCACACTGCATTTGCAATGTTCAGGGTGTCTTCAACAGTTTGAAAACTTAACAGCTTCAAAGTAACTGCTCAAAGTAATTAGTCACGGTTAGTTCCAAGCCAGCCTTCTCCCCAGAATTGGCTGTTCTCATAGTTAAGGCTTTTTTTTTAAAAAAGTTTACTTTACTGTCTTGTTATTCATAAATAACCCAAATAGCTACTTTTTAAAAACCATCAAGATAACTAAAGTCACTAGCCTAAGATACAAAAAATGCCAAAGTACTGAGATAATGTGCAACCTGTAACTATAAAAGTATCTAAAACTGTTGTGATTACACTGCAAAAAAAGAGTGACATTATCCCTTGTTTTGCCTTAGTTACTGCAAAATCAAAAGAACTGCCAGTAGCTAGTTATTTGCACAGATTTACTGCCAAGTTCTGGGAGCAATGGCATTTTTCAGCCACTGAAATCATTATACAAAGAAGCACCACTGGGAAGATGGAGTTGGATCTGCAAGAGACACATTCCAAAAAGTTACAGTTTCCCATGCACATTTGTCCTACTTTTATTGGCATTACTCCCAATAAAAATTCTGCCCCCCTCACGAAATTTTACTTCAGTTCCCACATTTCTACCATTGAGGTATTAAAAATTGTTCACACCCAGAACTCTTATGTTTGCTGTGCTCTCATTTACTTGGTAACTTTGCCTGCCCCCTTACTTTGGATGCCCATATTTCATAGAATCATAGAATCATAGAGTTGGAAGAGACCACAGGGGCCATCCAGTTCAACCCCCTGCCATGCAGGAACACACATCAAAGCACTCCTGACAGATTCTAAAAGCTCAAATGAAGTGTTAAATTACCACAATGCTGGAAATTTGGGGACTGAAAAAGAATTTCATTTGGGGTGAAAAATTCTTATTTGGGGGCAACATTCTCATTTAGATCCACCCCATGGCTACTTCCCTGGAAATCTCCACTGCAACACATGAATCCAGCCTTAGGCCATTTCCACGCTACACTGTTATACTGCTATTATTCCATTTTCAACATCCTGTAAAATTCTGGGGTTTGTAGTTTACTGAGGTCAAAGAGCTATCTGGCTGAGAATTCTAAATGCTCCTCCCTAAATTGCAAATCCGAGGATTCTATAGGATATTGGAAGTGGAATACTAGCACTATAACAGTGTAGTGTGGATATGGCCTTAGCTGACAGCTCTTAGCTATCAATATGGTCATCTGTTAATGCTTCTGTACATAAGTAGACCTCAATTTATTTAAATAACTGGGCAGTAGCTTCTACAGCCTGTCTTCTGCTATTCTGTTCTCTTGACAGTGGTTCTTTGGCCAGAAATATCTTTTTGGTAGCACAAATTGACCCTGTCAGAGTGTTCAGGCTGCACAAGTCTAAAAATTTTAGTCAAAAAATTGACCCAAGAACCTGGGTCAGCTTATCCACAGACCAATATAAGTACTGTCCCTCCTAACACTTATCAAAAAAAGGAACCATTCTCTTTGAGTAAAGTGGTGAAAGGTGAGCTTAGTCCATTCCAGGAGAGCCTAAAAGAAGCACCAGTCTCCTCTGCTCTCTCAGCCACAGAGCATCTTCTTGATATCTGAATGCCTGGGTAGGAAAATGGTGGCAGCAGTGGCAGCTCTTTAGTGCTTACTCTCCAAAAGAGTGCTGAGAGAGTAGAAGACGTCAGCGCTCCCAGGTTCACCTGGGACAAACTAAGCTCCTGCCTTTTACCACTCTACTCAGAAAAGGGGGATAGTTCCTTTTCTGATAAGCATTAAGGTACAGTACTTATATTGACCTGTGGATAAGTTGACCCATGCTTTGGGGTCAAAATGAACCATCCACTTTGCTGAGTAGAGTGACAAAGGGCCTTTTTGAATGTGTAAGTGGGAAAATGGCAATGATGGCAGCCAAGCACAGCCTTTGAGGTAGCTCCGGCACTGTCTCCTCTCTGCAGAATGACCCTTAACTTATCCACAAATCATATCAAAATCCATAATTTTGGCCCAAAACCTGCCCTTGAATTATATATGAGGTCAACTTATACACAAGTATATACAGTAAGTGATGCACATACTCAGGGCATACTATTTTTCTTACTGACTTTCATACATTTACATATACTGCATATGTGGCAGTATCTCTTTTCTTACAGTTTGGAGATGCATTTGTCCTAAATCCTATTGTTTGTCCAAAATACAGTAAGGCTGTTGAATCAGCTGGATTTACCTTGGTGTCAATCCACCACTCAGCAATTGATTGAATGGTTTTCCTCTGGGAATAAACAACAGGATTCCAGCCATTTGTTTTCCATGCAAGTCACACAATGATCAGACTACTCTGACTCCTACACTACTACTCCCTTCTCCTGTACTTGATTTAAAATTCAATAGGGGCACCAGCATGGGGGACTGTCAAGAAACACCAAGTGCCATAGGCTTTATTTTGAAGGAATACAATGGCAAACCACCTCTGACTATTCTTAGTGTAAGAAAATATTACAAAATTCATGGAGCCACTATAGATTGACTAGCAATTTGAAGGCATATATGCACAGACATACCAGCGAGTAACAAAAATTGCCCATAGGTTGCCAACTGGGCATCCCTTCTCTCAGCAATTAGGAGACAGAATGCTAAATTTCCTCTGTGTTTAATAATCTAAAACTGACTCAGTGAAACTGTGCTGATTTACAGCTACTGGGACATGAGCATTACCTTGTGTCTGCCAGCAAGAGTAGTCACAGTAATGAACATAAAAATATTTTGCCATCCTCTCTACTCTCCTTGGCATTAACATGGGGGAATGTGCATAAAGAATGTGACACTTTAAAAACCTTTTCACCTAGACTGGGAAACCTGTGAGCCCTCATATGTTGGTGAACCAGTGCTCCTACCATCCTTCACCTTTGGCCAGGCTGGGAATTATAGAACAACAACCACAAGTTCCTCAGCCTTGCTTTAATGATTACTTCTCCCACAGCACACTTTCCTCCCATACTCAATTCCTCCTTCTTCTTTGCTGCCATCTTGACATCCAGTATCTTCTGAACAGTTCTTCTCTTTTCAGTAGTTAAAAATAAAACGCTAAAGCCTTACCTATTGTTCAAGGATCTCAAACAACTCTTCTCTGTACATGTAACTGGATTATATACTGCTGCCTTTGCTTCTTTGCTACTGTAAAAATGCAAAGGAAGCCAGTCTGTTCCTTGACATTTCTGTGAATTTAATGTAGATATTAAATGGAATTTTTGATAGAGAATGACCCCAGATGTCACTCCAGAAGACTGCTGTTCTTCCATACATGCTGTTCCGCTTACCTGAAATATGATGCCATGGTAGACAATTTAGGGAGAAATGACTCTACCTGCATGCTAATTTGCTGGGTATCTTGCACAAAACCTCAAAAGCAAGCACTTGTCTGCGTCAGTTTCCATGGTGCTGTCACGCTACTCCCTCTCAACCGCTTCACTTATCAACATTTTCCACCCGTCCTCTTCTGCATAATGTGCAGTTCATTCACCCAGAAAGTTCAACTATTGTAATGATGGCTTGAGGGGAGGGGAGAGGGAGGGAGAGGGGCATCAGGGGTGAAGAGGTGAGCTGTGCTAAGGGAGATGTGTGGGAACTTGGTTCAGTAACACAATGGGAAATTAGAAAACATGAACCCTCCCACATCCATAGTGTGCTTTATACAAAAAAGAAGGTCTCTCTCCCTCTCTCTCTCTCTCTCTCTCTCTCTCCCCTTCTCTCCACACACACACACACACACACATACAGGGGTGGGGGAGAGAGAGAATTAGAAATAGAATGTGTGTAAGCCCAAATGGTTTAAACATCTTTAGACCTAAATCCATTCAGAGAGAAAGTTAACATGGAAGGGGTGTGTGTGTGCGTGTGTATGTGCTTAAAGGGATCTCTCCCCATCTCTGCCTCATAATGCATCAATTAGCAGGCAAACCTGTTCCTCTGGCTGACTCTAGCCCTGTCACTTGTCCACCTCTCCGGCTGTCTCTGTTAATTGGCTTCCATTTCTTTCTTCTCCCCAGGACAGCTTTCCTGCTCGCTTTGGGGGAGTCCATTTTGTGAATCAGCCTTGGTACATCCATGCCCTGTACACGCTCATCAAGCCTTTCCTCAAAGACAAGACAAGAAAAAGGGTAATTGGAGAATGAAACAAGCCTGTGATGCAGCAAGCCCATGTTGGCATAAGTAGATTCCTGCTTTTACTTCTTCCTTCTTTGTCTCTTGGTAGCTTCCTTTGTGTGGCCTCAGAAGGGTAGCCAGGGCTGAAACCTTGGCTGGAGTTTGCCAGCAGTCCACAATTAATCAACATTTCAGCAAGACAGAGTGATTTTCAGAGGCCCAGATGCCAGAAAATCTTTCCTCATGTACAAACAAAAGACATGATTTTATTGTATAAACACACATTGATTAAATAGATAGATAGCATTCTAAGAAAGAAATGAACCAGTAGGAAATTGTACGGAAATTATTTTAAGAATTCTTATTCCCTTACTATTTGCAGACATATTAAATCCTATGCAAAATTTGTCATTTTGCTTCTCTGGCAGATTTTTTTTCTCTTGTAAAGGGATGAGGGGTTGGAATCACTGATGTCACCTAAATATTTCAGACACAGATCAGAACTTGTGGCAAAGAAGCTACAAATATTGATCTCCATGATATACCATTTTTAAAATCATAGTTTCCATACTACTACTAATAAATTGAGTCTCATCATCTGGACCAAACTAAAATTGCTGAGTAGTATTCAGATGCACACAAACACGTAACCTCAGGTACAACACAGAGTTTACAAGCAGGTTCCGGATTTCCAAAAACATACCTAAGAATTATTGCAGGTGAACCCTAAAACCATCACAACACCTGGTAGAGCTTCATTTAAATGTCAGCAGACTTTTCAGCCTCTATTTCAATATGAGACACTATGCAGACAACACAGATAAAGTTGAGGATTTTCCCTACTCCCTCCTCATCCCGCTTTTTGCAACATCTTATATGATGAAAAGATATGGAGATTTCAAAAGCCTGTGCCTATATTTGTGGACTAGAAAAGAAAATACGCCGAGGTTTACAATCTATGGTTGGTCCCAGCTAGACCTGTTGATTATATTGATTTATAATTCAACAAGTTATTGAGTGGGCCTACTCTAACTGGGACCAACCTATAGCTTCCCCTCCAGCATTTCACAGATGACTGGAACATGTGTGGCTAAGCAATATCAGAGAGTGATCAAGACAGCAGAAGAGGAAGAAAAGACAGGCTAGGAGAGACTGCAGCAGTTTGTTTTCTTCCAAGCCTGCTAGGAAGGGCAAGATTCTGCTCACCTCTCCTCACCCCACCTGCTGAGTTAACTGAATGCAAACTACTTTTGCAAATTAAACTCAGTTTGCAGCAATTGAAGTAAGCTAAGGACAAATGGGGAAAGTGGGGATGGAAAGAGAAACTGGGACATTTTAAAAGTAGCTGAAATAAGTTGTGTGATAAGAGGATTAACTGGAACTGTCTCTACCTAACTAGGACAGTTGAAGGTATGCAATAGGACTGAGATCTAATATGGATTTTGACATAGAAAACAAGAGACATAGGCCCTTTTCACATGCTTTTTTTCTTGCGCGAGTGCCCCTTGAGCATCGCATTAGTGGGAGCGTTGCTCCGTATGACGCACTCCCACTCGCGCGACACTCACGAGGCTAAAGCGGGGCGCGCGTGCATTTTTTGATTTTTAGCGTTAAGCTGAAAATGCCCCAGGCTCGCGCAATGCTCGTGGCACCCTTGCACACTTACCTCTGTGCGGTGTGTCGGCAAGGCGGCCTGGTCGCACTTCCTTCCCCCCGCGCAGCCTACAACTCCCAGACTGCGCTGTGGAAGAAAGGGGCGGGGCGCTTGTGCGACGGTCGCGCTAGAAGGAAGGCGATGAGGGAGGCAAAAAGGGCTGTCGTGAGCAGTTCGCGCGAGTGGCTGCTCGCACAAGCCCCACTCCCCGCTGCCGCGACGAGGTAAAGTGCGAAAAGGGCCATAGAAGTGCCAAATATATGAGACAACTGTTTTCCTCTTGTATAATTATTTCTTTTTTCAAAAATAACCTTTGATATTGTAATAGTTATGAAAAGCAGAGAGTTAATAACTAACTGTGCCCTTTGTTTCCTCTCTCTTTCTCTTTTGCTTTATAATTAAGATCTTTCTTCATGGTAACAATCTCAATAGTCTTCACCAGCTTATACACCCTGACTGCCTGCCCTCAGAGTTCGGAGGGACACTGCCTCCTTATGACATGGGCACTTGGGCTCGGACATTACTTGGTCCAGACTACAGTGATGAAAATGACTACACTCACACGTCCTACAATACCATGCATGTGACACATTCATCTTCCAACCTGGAAAGAGAATGTTCACCCAAATTCATGAAAAGGTAAGAGAAAAAAAAGAGCTAAGATTATGTCTGAGCAAAAATTTAAAAAAACATTTTTCTCTGTCAATAACGCTAAAAAGAAAAGGAAGGAATACTTCACCTTAGAAAGAGGTGAGTGTGAGCAAAAGCAAAGGGCGGCATATGGACCAAATGCAGTTCTTTGCTGGATGTTTGTGAGCAAAACAAGCTGAAAGTAAAGAGATCTCAGAAATGTATTATAGGGTAGGGGAAGTATCATATTGGAATGTTTTTGTGATGAACCATATAGGGTTATTACAGTTCCAGGTCTCAGTTAATGATAGTTGATTTCAAGCACACTTGTTCGAAAGAGTGAAAAATTATCTCCCTGTAATGGACAATGGACAATGAATTCTGCAAGAAACACTGCTCTGCAAATTAAAGCATAAAACCATTGAACTTTATATGTTGTTATTCTACCACTAGCTACTTGAGCTATTCAAGGTAGCTATACAAGGCTGGTATCAGCACTGGATCCAAATGCCCTGGCAGGAACACATGCCAGCAGTAATGCCTTTTGCTCACATATTTCCCTGGCCTCTGTTAGTGTGTATCAGGACATTAAGTGGGCCTCTGGAATCATCAACAAAAGAGCATCTTCACTGGTTTAGAAAGAGGCTCGTTAGAGAATGACATTCCAGCTACAGCTTGGAAATAATTGGTTACAAATAATTTGTTGATTTAAATAATTTTTTCTTAGCAGGGGTATATCCACAGTATCCTGACTTCCAAACATAACCTTTATGGGCTTTTAGTCTTATTCGTTTACCACGCCCACTGCCTAAGAGCCCTCAAGCTGATTATTCTGCACTTCATTGTTAAAGACTTATTTGATATGCTAATTCCTCTAGTTTCTAATGGAAACCCAGGAGATGAGACATTCCAAACCAAGCTTGGAAAAAAAAAATCAATCAGGATTGAAAACCTGGTGTAGTGGATAAAAGCTGGGGAGTTGGGTTTAACTTCTGCTTAGCTGTGATGTGCTTTGGACTACATCTTCAGGACCTACATACACTTGATATATTTGAGAGGGTCTCACCTTGCTACCGGTTCATTCATGTGTTCTCTGAAATTCACTGCCACATTTAGAAATAGCATATTTCTTGTTTCCTGGACATCTCCAAAGTATGGTTTTATTAATATGATATTTTAAGTGTATCAGTAACTTTTCCATTTGTTTACTATGGATTAAAACACTGCCTCTTCATTAATTCTCTTAAGTACATTGTCCAGTGCCTATAAATATATATAATTTTGGAGGGAATGATACAATGTGTGCCCTGCTCCTTCCTGTTTCTTTCATACACACACACACACACACACACAAACTGTGGAGCTTCAGCACAGTCTACTCAGAAATAAGTCCCATTGTTTAATAAAGTTTACTACCATGTAAGTAGTATAAGAATTGCAGCCTTCATTGCCAGTGAGTCCATTTTTCCAGATGATTCCCCAGAGGGTACCCATCTCTTTGCACAGCCAGTTTGTAGAACAAGAAAATGGTCAGAAACTAGGTAAAAAGACACTAAGGTGTGTGATAATAAAGAAGACACTGGAGAGCTCTGGTCCTGGGTGCTAAACATGCACTCTACCACTGATCTTTGCAGACCAAGACTGAGATCCTGCATTGTCAAACACAGGATGCTGAAACTCTGTTGGTGTAGTTAGGTCTGATGATGCCTCACCCAAGAATTTATGTTTTCAGCTTAGTAGCACCTCAACCAGAGGGAAGCCAAGATGATGCAGATTAAAGCACTGGGGAATGATATCTGTAATTCTCTCCTGGTCATGGGGCATATCAAAAACAGGCAGCCAGATACCCCTGGGGTCATGCTGCAACTGTTTGTCTCATGTGGCATCTGGGTTGTTGTTTCCTAGCACTCTGATATTCAGCACATTGGAAATCCTTCAGCTGTAGCACTGCCAGGCTGAAAAGGTAGTTTTTGTGGGTTGCATCCAATCACTAACAATTGCAGTCATTAATTTCCAGCAGTTACAGAATTATAAGTTCAACTTAAAAACTCATAAATATTGAAAAGGATACTGGCCAATTCTTAATTTTATGTGAGTAGGGGAGCGGGAAGGGTAGGTGTAGTGGGGACATAGTCATTTAATATGCAGGAAAATGTACTGTATGTACTTAGATATAATATATAATCATGGGAGCAACTTCTCTAACCCAAGTACTGATACAGCTAAGTTTATGACCGGTGTGATGGTGGAGAAGAGGTACCAACTAAGGAGCCGTGAGCCCTGGAGTCACTTCTGTGTCCATAGTTTAGCTGTTTGGAATGAGATATTGGTTCTTAATAGTGATGTATTTAAGTCTTTTACTCCAAATCTCAAGTCAAACCTCAAGTCTCTGCTTCAAGTCCCAAGCTGAGTCTCAAGTCCTTGCAAGATATTTTCAAGTCAAGTCTAAGAGCCAACTTTAACAGAAAAAAAGTGGTAGTGTTTGTTGGGAGAGTCACTGACAAAGGTCTGCAGCTTTGGAAGTGGGGAATAGGATCCTTCTTACTCCTTATTCCCCAAGATGAAAGCTTTTGAGTCAATAGGTATAAAATAGTCTACAACTTCTGAAGTGGGGAATAGGATCCTTCTTACTTCCCATTGGTGAAGCTGGAGGCATTTTTGGAAGTAGGGAATAGGATCCTTCTTATTCCCCATTACTGAAGCTTCAAAAACTAGTTTAGAAAGAAGGATCCTTCCTCCTCAAGTCCATTGCCCAACAGATTTGCTGTTCCCCTCTGAGAAACGTGCCCTGCATTCTGGGGGCAACTCTTGCCTTCTGCTCCTAGAAAAGGTTTTAGAAGGCTCCTGAGACATGCAGTGGAGACAGACTGCCAAGCGGACCTCAACCCCATCTCAAGCCCTTTGCTGTTCCCCTCCGAGAAATGTACCCATGCTTTGGGCTTGAGACAAATCATCTCATGACCAGTAGGCAAAAAGAGATGGAAGTGTTGTTCAAATTCATAATGTTTCTGGATGAATGTGTTAAGTTACCGAACCATGGGCAGCAAGTCAGTCACCAAAAATATACAGGTCATGACTTGAGTCAGGGCATCATTTATTGCTGAGTCAAGTCCAAGTCAAGTCACTGAAGTGACTTGAGTCTGAGTCAATAGACCTTGACTCTACATCACTGGTTCTTAATGTTTGTTTCCTCAGAATCCATTCCTCAGATGGATTCTCTTTTCCCATTCTTCCCTGTTTGTCACAACCATGTGGATTTCATTGGAACTGTTGTAAATGGTGACAAATATAAATCATCTTCTGCCTTAACCGGGAGGTGAAATCTAAACATAATTTACACATATAGAAGAATCCATTGAGGAGAAGAAATATAGTCATGTTGAGATGAGATTAAAGAAAGAGAAGCCAGCTTCCCACTCCACCCTTCTTGTCTTCTTGCATGATACTGAGATCAAGATGGTGCAGAGTAGACTTTATAGAGAATCTGATTCACTGTATTTGCGGTCTGTTTCCATAACATAGTTTTCACAAACATTATGAATATAATAGTGACCTGAATTTGTATGGTTCAGATGTAGGAAAAAAAGACTTCAGTAGATTTAGATTGTGATCATATACACATTCATTTGGGAGTAAACTCAGTTAAATTCAATGGGTCTTTTTGTGGGGCAAACATGCCGATGATTATTTTGCTGAGCCTGTTATGAATATTTCATGGATAACTAGAACTACATTTGAATGACAAATAATCCTGTAGTTAAATAATAATACAACACATAATATATGGGGGATATAACTGATCATATTGTAAGGTTGTTCTTTCCCCCAACTGCAGTAGGCCCTCCACTTTTGCGAGGGATAGGGACAGAGGACTGTCGCAAATGTCAAAAAATCATGAGTAATTCCTCTGGTGGGCACCCACCCTCCATGCTTCTGCCCGCTGCCAGTGCACACTGGTGGTAGCCCAGGGCATGCAGAAAATGGGCAGTCGCCCCTCCTGCATGCTCCTGTGGGCCTTCTCTGGAGCATCCGTGCAAGTGGAGGCCCCAGGGCATGCAGGGAACAGGTGATCACCACTCCACATGCTCCTGCTCACTGCCACCGGAGTGTCTGTGAGGGCAGCGGGCAAGGGGGTGCAGGTAAGGGATGATCTTTTCCCCTCCCTGGCCTGGCTAAAAAGCCAGGGAATGGGAGGGGGAGAATGGCGGGGGGGAGGAAAGTGGGCACTTCGCGGATAATAAAATCCATGAAAGTGAAACCCATGAATGTAGAGGGGAGAACTGTATCTTCAAAATAAAGATATGATATAAAGCATTTATAACATTTAGTTATTTAGTGTTAGATAATAGATACAGGTATATATTTTTATAAACACTATAGTGTGTTGTGTTTCTGGCAATAAAGAAAAATGTAAATATAATGAAGCCCCAATCACAAAAGCAGAGTCGCTCCAACATTATGTTAAGCCTAGGAGAAATCAGTAAGTGAAGTCTACAATAGGAGCCCTAAATGCATTCTACGGCCATTAGAGAATGGATACACCACATTCTGAATTGGTCTCAGGGATATCCTTCCCCCTCAAAAACTGTATGCTTGTTACTATGACAACCTTCCTTTTCCATGGTGTATGCTGCATATGCTAAGAAGGCAAAGGAAAACTATGTTCATCAGAAATATGAACACTGCACCATGAAAGTAATGATATGTCGAACTAAGTTGAACATAGATCTATCTCATTCAATGTAATTAAAACAGGTATGCTGGAGGATGTGAGGAAATGAGAGCATTGAAGAATAATCAATGTAGAGTTGGTATTCTTGATGTAAATACAGCCATTTTTTTATAGACATGAAAAAAAGAAGACATCTTCAAGTCATAAGGAATGAAGGGAATCAAGGAATATAGAATGAAAGTAATAATAATGTAAGAGACTTTAATATGAATGAAATGTGTGAGGCCGGTGGTATTTTTCAGTTATGTGCCTTCTGGATGTCTGTTTCTGAGGCCCCAAATTCCAACAGGAAAAGTCAGTCTGGCATGCTGTAATGAATAGGAGAAAAGGGAGATCAGTCACAAGACTTTAATACAATGGTGGATGGCATAGCACCTATACTTTGGCCATCATGGATTCCCCAAATGTTATTGGACTATAATTCCCAAAATGCATGACTACACACCATGCTGGTTGGGAGTGATATAAGTTGTACTGCAACAGGAACAGCAAGATTGGGAAAAGCTGATAGGGTTCTTCCTTTTACAACTCTTAAAAGTATTGGAGTCCCACCCATGTAGTCACTAGTCACCCTATGAGGTGCAATGAAGGAGACCATAGAGTGCCTTCTCCTGAAGATTACCTACCTGGCCCATGAGCTATGTGAGAACTAGATCCCTATCACTAATGTCCCCTCTGGGAGCAAGCTGCTTGACAGTGTCATGGCTGGGCAGCTTTTGCTGTTCTTGGAAGAAATTGAGTACTTGGACTTATTTCAGCCTCGGTTCAGGCCATGTTATGGTACTCAAATGGCCTTAGTTGTTCTGAATTATGAACTGTATCAGGGAGAGTGCTACCCTACCAGTCTTCCTGAGCATCTCTGTGACTTTTGATACAGCTGGTCATAGCATCTTATTGGACCAACTTTATAGGAAGAACTGTGTTACAGTGGTTCCAATCCTGTTTATAGGGCTAATTCCAGAGAGTGGAACAGGGATATTCCTGTTCAGCTCTGACATATCACAGAGTTCCTTCTTATTCCACATGCAGTTTAATATCTATATAAAGCTGCTGGTGGAAGTCCTTAGGAGTCTGGGGGTTGGATAATGGCCAATAAACTAAAGCTGAATTCCAGTAAGATAGAGGCTTTGTGGATTAGTGGTTCTCAGATCTGAGAACTGGGTGAACAGTCTGTCCTGGATGAGTTTGCACTCCCTGTGTGAGAACAAATGCTGGATCTATCTTTGTCACTGAAAGCCTAGGTGGAATCCATGGCTCAGAGCACTTGGGCTCACCTTCAACTGGTCTGCCAGCTACGCTATTTCATGGACTGGGATAACCTAGTCACTGTAGTTCATGTGCAGGCAGCCTCCAGATTAGATTACTGTAGTGTGTTGTATGTGGGGCTGTCCCTGAAGGTGACTCAGAAGCTATAACTAGTGCAAAACATAACAGCTGGATCATTGACCAGAGTCCCATTTAGGTATCATATAACACTGGTTTTAAAGAAATTGCACTGTCTGCCAATTCAAGATATTTCTGATTACATTCAAAACCCTTTATGGCTTTGGACTTTGATGCATGATGGACCGTCTTGCATTTTACACAGCTGCCCAAGGAGGGCTCCTCTGTGTCTCACTGGTGGGAACAATACAGTACAGAAGGGTGTGGGGGAGGGGTTGTGAGACTCCAGTTGTGGAGTGCCTTCTGTTTCAACACTAGCTTCATTTTGATCCCAAGGAGAGGAAAAAACCATGCCTTTTTATTAAAACCTTTAGAGACTAACTAATTTAGTTCCAAAAGTACATGACTTTGAATTTTTTCAGTCTTTAGAACCTGTGTTAAGCTGCTAAATTGTTTAACATGCTTTTAGTCTATTTATATTATTTTTCTTGTTCTCAATTTTAAATTGTTTTCTACAATTTGTATACTGCCTTGAGATCCTAGGATATAGAACAGGATATACATATTTAGAGAGCCAGGATGGTATAGTGGTTTGAGTGTTGGACTGAGACTCTGGAGAGCAGGGTTCAATTCCCACTTGGCCCAGAAAACTCACTGGGTGACCTTGGGCACATTACACACTTTCATCCCCAGAAAACCCTGTGAAAGGTTCACCTTAGGGCTGCCATAAGTCAGGAATGACTTGAAGACATACAACAAAAACAATAATACATAGTTGATAAGTTTTAATCAATAAATATTAAACACATTGTGCTCAAATAAACAGAAGTTTCTTTTCAGAGGCATGGGAGAGAAAGCTAGCTTTGAGCTCTGGAAGGCACCTTTAACGTATGCCAGGCTCTCTTTGGTGGTGGGGATCTGATGTGTTGCCATAGATTTTCTACTTACAGGAGTGCTTAAGCTGTATGCCTTTATGTATACCCCATGCATATTTGGAAATAAACCTAAATGCTAGAAAGAGATATCTTTTTGGTGATTTCTCCTTCCAAAGGAAGCTAAGCATTGCCCTATTAGGGGAGGAAGAGAAGCTGTGCTTGGTTATGATGTATGTCATAAACATGAGAAAACAATCCAAACACTACTTTAAGACTGGGCTACATTTCATGAGAGCATAGTGAGTGCAACCTGCAAGTTTCTATCTGCAGTCTTTTACATCTTCCATTATTCTTCCTTTGTGTTATTAAGAACCTTATTTGCTACAAGTCCATGTGACAGAGGAGGGAAAACTGATAACAGCCCTACTGGGGTTTTCCCGTCTGGTCAAGCTTTGTGTCTTTCAAGCTGGCACACTGTAACCAATCAATCAGGCCACACTGCAAAAGATCTATTCACTTAGTGCTCACCTCCCATCTGTTCATTTCCCTCTAATTCTTTGCCCATTATACTGATTCTTTCAGGCTGTTAACTTCAAATGATTCATTCCTACTGGAAAAATTAATAACAGGAGAAAATGTGGACTTCCAGCATGTATCCATTGATCTTTCTTGTCAATAACATTTGAAAGGTTTTATATTTTTCCAATAGCATTGTCGGATTTTCTGTGTTTTTAATTTGGAAGTCATGAGGTCTCAGAAATGTGAACTCTCAGGATCAATCAAGACAATGGCCATTTACACACGGGCTAATAGAAATGGTGCAGAGCGTCCTCCAGGGAGGACATCTGCACCTGGCAGCGGACTGGGTCGGACCTCCTTAACATAGATCTGCACCTCAGCCCACTCCGGAATGACCCCAAATGGTCATCAAGCGTGCTTTTGAAACACCGCTTAAAACAGGTCTTTCAAAAGCATGGAGCGCGCCATTCCGTGCCCGCTCTCCGGTGCAGATTTGCAGACTCGCACCAGTGCAAGCCTGTGATCTGCTGGGGGCGGGCTTTAGGCTGGCAAGCTTCAGTGGTTGGTTGAGACCCTCAACCAACCAGAAGCCACCATTTTCATCCCTGGAGCAGTGCGGAGTGATGAGCACACACTGCTCCGGAACAGCACGGACCGGACTGGGGAGCCAAGAAGTCCAGTAAGTAGCGGCACGGGGCGATTCCCTCGCCCCGTGCGGAAATGGCCAATATGTCATTTTTTAAAACAGATGCTCCAAGATGAGTGCCATAGTACAGGATTTTCTTCACCTACATATTAGGCATGTGGTTTTTTGAAACAGGCATAATTTGCAAGTGTAAATGCGGAGGCATGTATTACTGAGGAAATCTTCTTGAGGCTAAATTGGCTAATGGTAAAGAATATGTGTTCCTTTTAACAGATAGACCAAGATCCTACATTGTTAGATGTAGCTATGACAATGGAGTTCTCATTGTAGCTACTTCTATCCGTGTCATCTCCTAGAGGCTTCTCTTAAACCAGGGAACATCCCAATCAAAAAGTTTCCAAAGTTCTGCAGACTGTGGCACTGGGAAACGATTACTGTAATGTTCTCCCAGTCTCTAGTGAGAGGAATACCTGGAAAGAGACACTTTAGGGTCCTGCTCCAACTTCTTGTCTCATGTATCTTGATTTTTTGTCATGTTCAGTTGTTAATGACAGTAAACATGAATCCCAAAAGTTTATGATCCTGTAAACATTGAACAGAATGGCACCTCTAGTTTCTAATGGTAGGGAATATAAATTCTCTTTAATATTAGAATTCCTTCAACACCATCACCACATCAGGATAGCTGACAATGTACAAGGGATTGTTGTAGAACTCAGTGAAATAGGTGAATTACTGGTGAATGTGGTGGACATCATGTCACTCCCAATCACCTTTCTAGCCTTTTTCAGAAAAGTTTCTTGCTAGATTTATTGAGGAGAAACAGTATTTTTAAAGTGCTTTTGTCCAGAATGTTTCTTTCAATAAAAATGTGGTTCATGTGCAACCTATTCTGTGTGCGTGTGTGTTTTGTGCGTGTGTACTGGAACTTTGGGAGATTGGTGGAGGTCCAAAGGACCATATTGCTGCAGCAATGTGGCACAATATATGCAGCCCATGAGCTATAGATCCCAACTTTGCTCCAAAGAGTGACAGTCACTTCTCGTCTTGTGCTAGGTCGCTTAATCAAAGACTTATCCTAGAGCAGATCATTAAACAGTCAGTTTGTAATTACTTACAAAGCAATGCTGTGATCACTAAAAGTCAACATGGGTTTCTCAAAAACAAGTCATGCCAGATTAATCTTATCTCTTTTTATGATAGAGTTACAAGTTTGATAGATGAAGGGAATGCTGTGGATGTAGCATATCTTGATTTCAGTAAGGCCCTTGACAAAGTTCCCCATGACATTCTTGCAAAGAAGCTAGTAAAATGTGGGCTGGACAGTGCTACTGTTAGGTGGATTTGTAATTGGTTGACTGACTGAACCTAAAGGGTACTCACCAATGGCTGTTTTTCATCCTGGAGAGAAGTGACTAGTGGGGTGCCACAGGGTTCTGTCCTGGGCCCAGTGCTGTTCAACATCTTTATCAATGACTTGGATGAAGGAATAGAGAACATGCTGATCAAATTTGCAGATGACACCAAATTGGAAGGGGTTGCTAATACACCAGAGGACGGGATCAAAATTCAAAACAACCTTGACAGATTGGAGATCTGTGCCAAAGCTAACAAAATGAATTTCAACAGAGAGAAATGTAAGATCCTACACTTAGGTAGAAAAAATGGAATGCACAAATATAGGGTGGGGGACATGTGGCTGGATAGCACTACGTGTGAAAGGGATCTAGGAGTCTTCATAGACCACAAGCTGTACATGAGTCAGCAATGTGATGTGGCAGCCAAGAAAGCCAATGCGAGTTTTGGTTGCATCAATAGGAGTATGGTGTCTAGATCAAGGGAGGTAATGGTACCACTCTATTCTGCTTTGGTTAGATTCATCTGGAATACTATGTCCAATTCTGGCACCTCATTTCAAGAAGGATGTTGACAGGCTGGAACATGTCCAAAGGAGGGTGACCAAAATGGTGAAGGGTCTGGAAGCCATGCCCTATGAAGAACGGCTTAGGAAGCTGGGTATGTTTAGTCTGCAGAAGAGAAGGTTAAGAGGGGACGTGACTGCCATGTTTCAATATTTAAAGGGATGTCATGTTGAGGAGGGAGCAGGCCTGTTTTCCGCTGCTCCAGAGACTAGGGCAAGGAGCAATGGATTCAAGCTGCAGGAAAGGAAATTCCATGTGAACCTCAGGAAGAACTTCCTGATGGTCAGTGCTGTCCGGCAGTGGAATCTGCTGCCTTGGAGTGAGTCTCATTCTTTGGAGGTTTTTAAGCAGAGGCTTGATGGCTATCTGTTGGGAGTGCTTTGATGAGGTTTTCTGCATAGCAGGGGGTTGGACTGGATGGCCCTGTGGTCTCTTCCAACTCTATGATTCTATGATGCCATGGTCAGTTTTAAGCAAAATGGTAGCTGTGAACTAGCTATGTAGAAGAATATAGTTTTTTGCCATAGAAGTGATTATGCAATATTGTATAATATTGGGCTGCTTGTTTTACCGTATGGAGCATCCCTCCTTTGGAAGATCATGTAGCCCTTGCAATTTCCCCTTTTTCAAACCATGGTGGCATCCCTGCTGCCACATAATTGGCCACTATGGTGCTTTTGAGATCCTGTTGGCCTTTCTTCCTATCTGTCCATTTCTTCAGTTACAAAGACCCATTCTCTCTTTCTCTTCTCCTTCTCCCCTTCTCTTGTTTTAAAGAAGACTTGTATGCTGGTACCTCTGTTCAAAAGTAGGGAATAATTAGCTCAAAAACAGGAGGCCTGCAAGAGTGGAGAGTAACTTAGCAAGATCAGCCACCTTAACAAGGTCCTTGAAGGAAAGAACCAGCCAAAGAATTCAAATTGTAAACTAAAATTATGTTTTATTGAGAGAAATTCACATAAGCCCACAAGGATTCAAGCACTCACACAAGCATACAAAGACTAGCTGAAGGTAAAGGGAGGAAAGTGTGATGGACAACTTTCAGGGAGCCTATAATTACTGGTCTAGAGAACAGCGAGGAAAGCAGCAGCATTGCTCAGGTAAGCACCTAAGGACAGTTCTTGTTTGGGAATCAAATGGACAGCGTGGCATTCAGAAAGGCAAGAGACTGCACTGGACAGCTTGAAATCAGGGGTTCTTATACCCATAAAATATTCTGCGGGTAGGAGTGTGAATTGCTCTCCCAGCCAAGTGGACAGTGGGAGTAGCAACACAATGAAGTCTGGACAGAGCTAATGGTCTTAGTGTTTAGGTAACAAAAGGAGGATGGTTGTTGTAATAGCCTGTATTGGGGAGAAGAGAGGAAACAGTAGGAAAACATCCAGGTGTTTGGGGTCAGAGTTAAGACAATCACAATTTGGTGGGGATTTTCCCCTTTCAGCTCTGAGATGTCTGGCTCATTATCTTTTAAGCCTATTGTCTTGAGATGGTCCATGCTATTAGCCTGAAAATGACATGGTTCCTGGCTAAGAGGTGGATGTGGCTGACCCGCCTTGCAATCTCATGTTTACAGTCAGTAGTATGTCTCTTCCAGTGTGATCTCCCAGTCACCTCAGGTATTATTTGTATCAACACCAATTAATAGTGCCAATTAAATAATATTCGCCAATTCAACCATGCCAATCGTGGTGTGTGTGTGTGTGTGTGTGCCATAACATAGCCACTTATCACTGTCATGCCCTGCCAAAATTCAGCATAAAATCTATTTTCAATCAGAAAAAGTCAGTTTTTCCAAATACAAAAAAGTTAGTTTTTCTGATCATAGAAAAATGCTCTTTTTCAGATAAAGCAAGGGGCAAAGAGAGGATGAACCTTGGCTTACAGGAGAACTGTGCTTCCTAGATACTTTTTGAAATTAATTTCTCCTTACTGTTGAAATAAAAAAAAAGAAAAGAAAAAAAAGGAGAGGGAGAAAGAGATTGAGGGAAAGAGAGAGACAGAATGGCAGTAGAAGCAAGCACGGGCTGAGTGCTGCTCACTATGATGCAGGATTACTTTGAAGGACAGAATCTTCCAGAAAGAGAGTATGCTTTCTATTTCTCTTAGTGAAGGGAATATTTGCCCTTCAGAAGAAAACAGCAGTGTGTGCAACTAACTAGAATGTGTTTGCTAATCCCAAACTTTTTTAGATTAAAGGTTTCAGGAAGAGAGCATTCTTCCAAATCAATGTTCCAGTTTAGCTTGTCTATTTTTGCACTGCAGTGCTGTAAAAGTAACTGCTGGTGATTTTTATGAGGAGCATAATTTGTACTTTTTAAGTCTAGTTAATGCTTAGAAGGCATTCAACATGAATGAATCACTACCTAATATTAACTCTGATATGTGTGTTAAATCCCACAGTGGATTTGGAACACAGTGTTCAGTTATTGCTTCAAAGATTACCTATGTTTAAAATATTACAGTGTTCAGATTTAACAATCATTCATTTCTCTGGTGACTCAGGCTGCTTCAAATATTTCAAATGGGGGAGGGGGCTGAAATAACATATGTGTACCAATGGATTTTTCCTTTTGAAAAACTCAAAAGGCAAATCTCCAAATCTCCATTTGTATAAGAGTGGAGTTTAGAAAGCAGTTTGGAGGTTTTGAAAAAGAGAGGAAAAGAAATCTAATTTATGTGTGGGCACCATGATAGATGCTTAAAATGCTTCTATACTTCTGTACCCATCAATCACAAAAATGCCACTTTTCCTTTATGACATCTGAAGATAGGTCAATATTTCAACTGTGTTATGAAACATAACGATAACATGCCAGGTCTATAGACTTTTGAAGTACCTACGTAGGATACTGAAGGGGTCACTTACGCCACAATGCTTTACAGGTACAATCAAGCAGATCATACAGGATGCTCAAAGCAGACATCATTACTGAATAGGATAAAATCATAGAAAATAATTAATGTCTAGTTTGACCTTAGAAAATACGAATGGAAGAAATCTATTTCTTACTGCCAAAGCAATATTAACAGCTATGTTTTCTTTCAGGTCTCAGTCAGTGGTGGAACCTGGAACACTGAAACATGAGGAACAGAATGAGAGTGAGAACACCCAGCCACTGCTGGCTCTAGACTGAGTCTCAATTCATTGTGACACACAAATGCACCATCAGACTTTAACGGTACAAAAAGCCCATGAAGCAAAAGGCAGGTTTAATATACATCAAAACACATTCAGCTTGAAAGCCAGGCTCTCCATCTTTGCAGAGCAAGTAATGATCATCACCAGCCATATGTCCATGTGGCCAAAGCCAAAGAGGAGATTCCTCATGGCCCAGTGTTCTAAGCTAATGAGTCTGATTGTAAAGAGAATTCTCTCCCCCGACCCCATTTATTTCATGATGTACAAATATTAAGAATGGATGACAGGTAGGGGGACTACTTTCTATGATCACTTACTCAACATGAATCAGGAGGATTTGTTAAAATATAGGGGTGTGGGAGAGAGAGGGAAATGAAGTGGAATTTATTACTATAACAATAGGCTTAACTTGAAATGCTGCCATAGTGGCTGACAGCCATGGAAATTCTATTCCAACATATCTGGAATGCATCAAGTTGGGGAAGGTTACATTACATCTTAATACAGTTCCCCCCATCCATTTTCCTCTATCCATTTTCTCTACTTCCTTGCTTTCCCCTCTTTACATGAATAAATAAATAATGCTAAGCAATCACCAGCAGAAATTTGTGCAGTTCTGCAGTATGTGATCTTATCACTTCAGCTCTTTCCAGGGATCACTTATTTCAGTTTGATAGGTGGGTAGGGGGGAACCCATTTTTAACTTTTGAAAGTGCTTATAACCTGTCAGCTCAATCTGATGAGCTGATTGGAAAACAGACACAGGCAATTTAGAAAGCAATTATTTAATTTTAACAATATGGGTTGTCCTCTACTCCCACCACCGTACAGGCAACTGCAATAGGTGGAATAGATGTGGTAGTGGTGATAAAGGAAAAATGGAGGTTTCTGAGCTCAGTGGAATCACTTATTGGTGATTAATGTTCCACTTCAAGTTCTTTCATTTAGGTCACTTCAGCAAATGAAAGCTCAGTTGAGCTGTTTAACCACCTTCTCTCTTGCAATCAGTTAAAGGTGTAGCCAGAGGGCTTGGCTGACCGTGAATACAGGCTATGCTTATAATGGAAAGGGAAAATTTGGGATGAATTATTTAATATGCCTCCATTTGAAGGAGCCGTGGGAGAAGAAAAGAAAAACAATATTTTTTTTGGTAGAACTGAAATGCCAAAGATCAGTTTGCTATTCCTCTCTTTGCTCTACTTGCAGAAACAAAGCCCATGCCTACACTGAAATGAAAATAGGTTAAAATAATAATAATAAAAGATACTACTGTTATGAAATTGTTTTTGCTGTGGCTTTATTTTCTCAACTAGCTGGAAACATGTTAGTCACATTTTATAGTAGTATGTTAACAGCCATTTACCAAACCGTAATCAAACAGTACATTTAGGCTATATTCAGGGAGCGGCTAACTTGCTGCCTTAAGGATAGCTGTGTGACTTGTAGGTGATGCTCAGAAGTAACAACATCACATTACCCATTTGTAATGAATCAAACCATGATGTGTAACTGTCATCTTTCCTTTGTAGGAGTATCTTCCAGGAACTGTTTAAATCTATTGTTTAGAGCTAAGGGTGTTGCTTGTACAGAGCTGCTGCAGAGACAATATAATTTAGCTATAGTTTCTATTGTCCCTGATGGCCAAATAAATATTGAACTTAGTCTCTCTTGTATAAATGAAGTTCTATAAAAACAATAACATGCAAGCCAAGCCTTTGTCTTTTCTCAGTGAAATACAGGGTCTCCAATTATATCACTTACTCTGGACTGTTGCTTATGCTAGTCAAAACCTGCTTTATTTGCTAACCCTTTGCCACAGGGGTCATCAATTAAAGCTGCTCATGGTTCACAACAGATAAAAATGAGTTTTTACCAATGTGTCTGTTGTAGGAAAAAGTGTGTTGTGTTTAACTCTCACTTCTACTACCATGGACTTTATACCCTCTTGAAATGATGACCAAATGCATTGTAAATCTTGAGAAATATTGCAAAGAATATTAAAATCTTAGCTAAAGAACTGTGTAATTTATTTTCATAGCAAAAAAAAAAAACTAAACTAAAAAAATGTTATGGGAAAACATCAGTGGACATCCAAGTTAGCAATTTCAACTCAAATAATAAACTTTAACATGCAGTAATAAATAGGCCTGTGTGTGGATTGTCCTATCTCCCAAAAGATCTGAGCAAAACAAAAACAGAAAGTTCTTCATTTAATGAATCTTGCTTTTGCCAAGGTTTGGGTAAGGTTCTTTGCAGAGGTCTTTCAAAAGAGCCTCTGCTATTAGCATTTCCATACAGAACAGGAACAGAATTACAACAAGGAAAGATCAAGGTTGAATCATATAAGCAGTACATATTTGTAAGCAATTTGGTGAGGCTTTTATATAAGACTTGGGTATTCCAGCAGCCACAGTTCATGGAAACAAGCACTTTGATTCCTTGCTTCCAGTGAAAAATCTAGAAGCAATCTTAGGCCCTTTCCACACCTTACCTTTTCACGGAGGTGGGCGGTGGCGGTCGTGCGAGCAGCAGTTTGCGTGAGGCGCTCACTTCGTTTCTCCTTCCTTACCACAGCTGGGTTGCTGGTCGTGCTAGCGCAGCATGAACGCCCTGCCCCTTCCTACCGCAGCGCAACCTGGGAATTGCAGGCTAGCGCTGAGGCAGAAAGTGCAACCGGCCTGGCTCCTGATGCACCGCAGGGCAGGTAAGTGCGCGCGGGCCCCGGGAGCATTACGTGACTGCGCACCATTTTCGGCTTGAAGTTGAAAATGAAAAGGTGCGTGCGTGGCCTGCATTAGGCTCTTGAGCGTTGCGTAAATGGGAGTGCGTTGTATGGACCACTCCTCCCATTTACACGACGGTCAAGGGGCCCTTTCGCTTTAGAAACAACGTGCGAAAAGAAATTTAGAGTTGAAGCTGTTAACGTATAGATATAAAATCCACAATGCTACACTGAAGGCACTTGAGTTTAATGCATGATATTCAACAGCACATAATGGGCAACAATATACTGGTAGGTGCACGTTTAGTGTGACTTGCTTTATTATGTTTGCCAGTCACATACCTCTGCTACTTGAAAGACTTGTTTTCAGTCAAAGTTGAGATGAAGTTACATTCAGCCAATTAGTGTTACAGGAAAATATAGCCTGTGGTTTCCCAAATGCAATAACATAACACTTGTTCAGGTTTTCGGTTTGCACTTAGAAAAGATAAGAAAAGGCAGCTGTTTATATGCATTCTGTATGGGGATTGCTTCCATTCACAGGTATTTTTTAAAAGTCCTGGATTCAATCATGATGAAATACCAACCAAAGTATTTTCTGAAAGTAGTAAAAGCCAGTATTAAACATTTTGTACTCATTCCCTTAGTATTATCTTAATACCAATTTCTGAATCAATTTTACAAAACCCATCCAATACATAATTTGGCATATTTATGTGCCTTAAATCATAACTATTATATACATTTTGGTCATAAACAGGAAATTGCTCACAGGAATGAACTGTATTTTTTTTTTTTACATACATTTAAAAATCTACCCAAATTTGCTTGGATGCCTGCTCTCATTTGCTGGGTCCCATTACACTACTCTTAAGTAGAAATGGATAATTCTGGTGGATTTCATGCCACAAAGAATGTGCCAGAGTTTGTAAATGTTACTTTTTAGTACTCCCAAAATCCTCTGGCTATGCTGGCTGGGGGATCCTGGGAGTTATAGTCCCCAAAGTAACTTGTCTAGGCTCTAGGGTGTGTATAGGCAGTCTGGCATTCACCGACTGAATACAAAGGCATCAGAGAAAGTCACTGACTGTTGGTAAATGTGAATATGAAAATATGAAAGTTTGTTCTTCCCCTGTTCTTTTATATGAATCTGTACCAGAACTGTGTTCACCACTTCAGACAAGCATTAAATCCCAGCAGAATACAAACATTCATGTAAAATATAAAACTGCCCACAGTTAAGAGTAGAACAGAAATGTCATCTCAAACTAGAAGCAAAATAACTCCATAACTGACTCTAACGCAGAACATCCCCTTAATCAGAGTTTGTGTGATTCCTGTTGAAATGAAATGCTTTTTATTGTACAGGAAACCTGAAGGCAAAAGTTATATATAATTGAAATCCTCTATGCCTCTCAGTATGGCTCCAAGGACTTTGTGTTAGAAATAAACACAGATATCCATGCTGGTTTATAAACACTCTTAACCAAGAACTAAAGAAAGAAAATGGGTATTTTTCATTCCAGTTGGAAGGAGAAAGCTATACTCACTTATATTGGAGAGCTGCTTATGAAGGCTTCAGTCTTGTCAACACTGTAGGAGATGCTGTTTTTACAAAAGAAATTCAAGGCAAAATACAAAAGTGGTTTCATAAAGAGCAAAACATGTGTCTATACATATGTGGTAGAAAAATACAATTATTTCTTAAAAAACACAGTATAAAACCCTCCACTCACATTATCTACAGTTCACACTGTAAGTCCATTGATTTAAATTTGAGCACTTTACTATACTTTTCCACCTCATCCGTTTGCAAGTGCTTACAAGTGTGCTTACAAAGAGAGATATGTCGGACACAATCCACTGAGCTCTGCTGCTACAGAACCCTTCTTTGTCAGGAAATCTGTGTGTTGGCACACAACCATTCGTTTAGTGTTCAGATGACTAGAACACAAAAAATATGCCTAGCAGTTCTACTCAAAATGCAGGCATAACAAAAGACTGGTACAGGCATATGTCTTAGTCTGAAGCATGGCACTAGACATTCTTTGGCTGATAAAATATAGGCATCTGTACTTGCAGCATGAATACAGAACTATAAAGATCAGTGCTGTAATCATAATGGTATAATACATAGAACAAGAAGCTTTAACGTCCATAAAGAAATTTCTTCATTCAGTTCAATTTCACTTTTGTTTTATCATGGCAGCATTTTTCCAGAGAAAAAAGGACCTCAAAAAAGGGAAAACTTCAAGCTTCACACTTAAATGGCTGGAAGGGTGCGCCGCTGTTGCGGTGTTAACTCTGGATGCCAGACATCCACAATGAATATCAGGCGAGAAGCCGGAGCATCCTGCCACACTTCATGTTCGAAAGAGTCATCAAAGATGAGAACCTTCCCTTCTTCCCAGAACCTGAAAGACAAAACAGGTCATCTTGATTTGCTGCCTCTAAGGCTGGCGTGAGGAAAAATGTGGCTCAGGGGATATGCCAAATGTAGTGATTTTGTTCTACATCCATTTCCTAAAACCCTGAAAGCAAGGAGAACAGCTTCAAATGGGATGAAAAGGAAACAGTTTCAGTCTGTAGCTGCAGTATATCCCACCAAGCAAGGGAGAAGAGAATGTTCCTCCACACAGTGCAGGTGCTCAGCCCTCACCTAAGGACTCGGAGCAGAAAGGCTTTCTAACCACAACTCCATTCTGGAAGAAAGGTCTATACCGATGATCACAGTGCCATGAAATGAGCTGTCTCATTCTGAAGTACCTTAGTGCCCTACATAACTATCATGCAACAAGTACAGGTATATAACAAAAAATGTAACTTAGAATATTGCCCATAGTTACGCAGAATCTTTGACAGAGCAAATTATAATTGACGACTGAGGAAAAAAGATATTCAAAGCTAAATCTGGTGGATTTTCGTATTCCTGAGACATTAAATATTTTTCCATTTCCAGGTATTAGACCACAGAAGTTCTCAAGCTGTGGTCATTCAGGTGGTTGGTAGGCAGGCTGTAGTACAATTGAGTATATTGTGGCATTTTACAGTAGAAAGTGGATATTAAAATTTTCATTGAGGATACCCGGGTCAGTCCACTGTGGCAAAAACAAGTGTCTTGTTGCACCTTAAAGACTAATAAGTTTGATTCGGCATAAACTTTCACAGATTCCAATGAAATCTGGAGAAGTGAGCTGGTTATTAACATATGAGTTGAGTATGCACTCATATTTGTAGAACAGCAACAACAAGTTTGTTAAGTGATCCTACAAATACCCTTAGTAATTTTAAAAACTACTCCTCCCCTTCCAGAAGTTGTAGGGGTAACCGGGCAGCCTCAAGCAGTCACTGTCAACCTATCTGACTATATAGCATTTCTGATAGCCTAAAATGGTGGTGGAACTATGAACAGTTAATGCTAAGTTCCTTGAAAAAAGAGCACAAGAGAGATTCAGTCTGATCAAACAGGCTGTGTGGGTCTGTAGATCCGTACATCTGTTCAGGTATCACAGTGTGAAAAACTGAAAGAAACAACCAATACTAAGGAAGAGGATAACAGTAAGAAAGGGACAATTAATTTTCTAAAACAAATTAATTAATCACTTCTGTGAGAACATCCAAAAACCCACTCACTTAGTTTGACAAATAATGGGGAAAATAAAGTGGTACCAGGTAACACGGTACCCTGTTATAGGTGAGCATACATGAAAAGAAGCAATGAAAATCACAGAAAAAAGTCAAACAAAAAACAACAAAAAGGGAGTTCTTGATCTGTCAATGAATTTTTTTTTTTTTACATTAGGACAAAGTGATAGGAGAATAGATCTCCACTTTCAATTGTTGCAGAATACTGGTTAATTTGTTATTGGACTATAGAATCAACTAATGTATTTTTAAGACTAATGAAGAGCTGAATATCTTATTTCCCATGAAATATTAGATTCATTATTATCAGTTCCTTAGTCTTTTGTTTTAGAGAAATGCTATTGTATTACAAGCTGGCAATTAGCAGTGCAGTTATCAATTCATTACTCTTTCTTAATTCATTACTCTTCTCTTAATCCAGCTCAGTGAAGTCAAGGAGACCTCCCCAATTCTTAAACTATAATCTTAGTCCTGGAGTACAAAACTGATAAGCAATACATTTTGCTCACAGCAAATAGCATCAGGGAGTAGCATAACATTTCACAGCCCCTTCTCTTATTCCTAGAAGGTCCTTTGGCACTTTTCAAAGAAAGAGTCAATAGTTCATTAAAATATTTTAACCGTAATAGAAATCCAGATGAAAAATTATATTGGATCTTGAATGGTCAGGACAAACGGTTCATAATACTTGTATTCTGGACATTCCAGTATTACATGACATTTCAGTATTACATGATTAGAAGCAGAGTTTTACATCAAAAATGTAACTCTACTAAGTTCTGAGTAGTTGTCATCCACAGGTCCTAATGAGTGAGCTAAGATGTAGGGTCATCATTTGGCAAGTGGAGTGGCCAGTGCCTAAATCTACTGCCCAAGGTTCTCAAAGCTGTAACCAATAAAGTTGTGGCCATTTCAGTTACAATAACATGTTTGTTTGTGTTGATTCGTTCCCTGTCTAAAGCCCTTTTCTCCAGTCTGACAACTAAGGCTAACTGCTCACTGCTGCATTTCTACATTTAACAAATCTGCAAACTGTTTTCAGACAACAAACTGCTGATCTTTTTAATCAAGGTGAGTCACTGGGCAGCACTGTTCTCTTTTGCCCACCCCACCCTGGCATTTTCAAGCCAGTGATATTTGTAGATACATTTTTCTGATATCTTTCATAACTCTTGGTTGACGTGTTTTTCTTAAATCACGTTGTTTATGACTCTTGCCTTTTTGAGGAAAAAAAGAGTAATTAGAAGTATGATTTCCCCCCCACAGAATCTCATGGCTCATGCCCTCCAACCTTTCATAGATGAAAACTGGGACAAATGTGGCCAAACAACATCAGAGTGTGGTCAAGATGGCAAATGTTTTTAATGAGGAAGAACTCACAAGCTAGAAGGATCATAGAATCATAGAGTTGGAAGAGACCACAGGGGCCATCTAGTCCAACCCCCTGCTATGCAGGAACACACATGAAAGCATTCCCAACAGATGGCCATCAAGCCTCTGCATAAAAGCCTCCAAAGAAGGAGACTCCACCACGCTCCAAGGCAGCAGATTCCACTGCCAGATGCCTCTGACTGTCAGGAAGTTCTTCCTGAGGTTCAGGTGGAATCTCTTTTCCTGCAACTAGAATCCATTGCTGCTTGTCCTAGTCTCTGGAGCAGCGGAAAACAATCCCACTCCCTCCTCAACATGACATCTCTTCAAACATTTAAACATGGCTATCATGTCCCTCTTAACCTTCTCTTCTGCAGACTAAACATATTCAGCTCCCTAAGCCGCTCCTCATATGGCATGTCTTCCAGACCCTTCACAATTTTGGTCGCCCTCCTTTGGACACATTCCAGCTTATCAATACCCTTCTTGAAATGAGGTGCCTAGAATTGGACACAGTATTCCAAATGAGGCCTAACCAAAGCAGAATAGAGTGGTACTATTACTTCCCTCGATGTAGACACCATACTTCTGTTGATGCAACCAAGAATCACATTGGTTTTCTTGGCTACTGCATCACACTGCTGATTCCTAGATCCCTTTCACACATACTGTTATCCAGCCACATGTCCCCCATCCTATATTTGTGCATTCCATTTTTTTTTCTGCCTAAGTTATCTAGCCACATTTCTCTCTGTTGAAATTCATTATATTAGCTTTGGCCTAGCTCTCCTCTCTGTCAAGGTCATTTTGAATTTTGATCCTGTCCTCTGGCGTATTAGCAACCTCTCCCAATTTGGTGTCATCTGCAAATTTGATCAACATGCCCTCTACTCCTTCATCCAAGTCATCAATGAAGATGTTGAATAGCACTGAGCCCAGGAAAGAACCCTGTGGCAAACCACTAGTCACTTTTCTCCAGGATGAAAAGCAGTCATTGGTGAGAACCCTTTGGGTTCAGTCAGTCAACCAATTACAAATCCACCTAACAGTAGCCCTGTCCAGTCCACATTTAGGTTACAGGTTACAGATCTTTGTTTTTGTCTGAGCCTACAGAGAAGGGCAAGATTGAAACCCTTTCTCTTCTTTCCCACACTGAGTTAATGGTGTACAAAATACTTTTGCACTTTGAACTAAGTTTATAGTTGAGGAAAGCTGAGGACAAAGAGGGAGTGTGGGAGTGGAGAAAGAAACAGGGACATTTTAAAAGCAGCTGAAACAGTGGAATGACAGAGGACTAATTGGGACTGTCCCTATCAAAATTAGGACAGCTGGAGGGTATGGAATCTTCTCCTCTTTTAAAACTCTCCTGGAATTTCTATTTATGGTTAGACATTCTATATATAATTATTATACACCATATCTTAGCAAATGTTTTCAAGGAATTCTTATGTTGGGATCTGCCTTTAAAGCTTCTTACAATACTTCTTTGTATAGGAATATCGTTTCTATTCTAACTCGTCTTCCAGTGGGGCTCATGAAAAACTTGAGAGGTGACTGTTGCATCTCTCAGGAGGGCCCAAGATGTAGATTATTTGTGGTACTTTCCTTCTACCCTGGGAAAGTCCTTCTAAGCAGGTGCAGATACTGACCAAAATGAATTCTAAGACACAATAGTAGAGCAGTGCTCAGTTGCTTGAGCCAAGGCAGTAGATCCTAGGGAGAACTGAGTAGTTAGACGAAATCTGTTTTGCCATTCTCTGGGTCCACATCAAGGCTCAACCATGCTGCAGATTTCCATAAATATTGGAGATCCAGGAATTTATGTCTCTCCTGATGTTATTAGACTGAAACTTCCAACATCTCTTACCATTGGCTTTGCTGGGGAAGGATGGATGAGAGCTGTGATCCAACAAAATCTGGAGGGCCGGACATTTACAGTCCTGCCTTTAGAAGCATCCTGACGATCTGCTTGCCCCTTCAAAATTTGTGCCTGATTAGCAGCTACTTTGAAAGTTAAGTTCACATTCTTCCATCTCTACTCTCAATTCCCAATTCAAAGATTACCTTGCTAAAGTACAAATCAATTAGCAAGTGCAGCAATCACTCATCTTGTCTTAAAGCGTGCCCTAATTCTACAGCAACGGTTGGATACAACAGTATAGTCTCCTTACAATTAGACTCTGATAAGAACAAAACTGAGCTTTAAATGCTGCAGACAGCCCTTGGACATCTCATTAGCATAAAGATTTAAACAACAGAATTAAAATCAAGAGAGAGAAATAAAACAGAAGAAGCAATTAAAGGAAAGGATTTAAGGAAATAATAGCAAAGATGCTGCTTTGGGCACTCTGAGACATGTTAATTTAGGGACAGAGAACCTTTGGTTCTCCAAATGTTTTGGATTAGAACTCCCAAAATTCCTGACAATTGGCATAATAACTGAGGTTGCAGGAACTGAAGTCCAAAATTTATGGAAGGCCAAAGATTCTGCTACCCTGTCTTAAAATATGCCTGCTTTCAAATTAATTTGTAGTGTTCCACATTTTGGCTGATATGTGGCTAAAATAAAGTGCTGTATAGTGAAAAATAGTAAAGTACTATAAACATCAAAGATAAAAGACAGCTATTTAAACTAGTTAAATTGATAGTTACAGAGTATGGTGTGAGTTTGCATAGTTTAGGCTAATATATTTCTATGGCCCTTTCCAGACATGGGGGGCGGGAAAGCCCGAATATGCTACTCACCAGATTTTTCCTGCGTCTGGGTGAGTCCGTTGCAACCAGGAGCAGCGTGAGTTCGCCACTCCACAGTTCTTCAGCGTCCTAAATGGCGGCTTCCGGTTGGTGGAGGCTCTCCACCAACCGGAGAAGCTCGCCAGCTTGAAAGCCCGCCCCCAGAAGATCTGCAGGCACGCACTTGCGCGTGCCTGCCAATCTGCTCCGGAGCCAGGCGACGGAGCGGCATGGGGTTGCGCACTCCGTGCTTTTTAAAAACCTCTAAAAAGAGGTTTTGAAAAAACACACCACGCGACCAGTTCCGGTAGCTCCTGCGTGGACTGAGGTATGGAACTACGAAAAGTAGTCCGACCCAGTCCACTCCACGGTGCAGAAGACCTCCATTGGAGGTCGCTCTGCCTCATTTTAATAGCCCAGTGTGGAAAGGGCCTATGTTAAAATGGACATGAGAGCCAAAGAAGTGCAATATCACAAAATGTGATGCCACACCTGAGTACCACAGACCAATATTCTGTTGTCACTGTTTTGCACTAAAATGGTAAAATATCTCACTAGACATTGAATCACTTTTTTTAAATTGTGAGAACACTAATATTTCCTAGTTTTCAGTTTTCTGATTGTAGGCTCCAATGCGGCCAATGAATTATTGTTTAGAATAACTCCAGCGATATTTTGCTTGGTATTTTTGTATTTATATTATGATTATAATTATTCAATCACTTCAACGGTCTGGTTTTGAATTTAAAGCCTTTTCAGAGAGATAAGAGGAACCGTTACATTCCACTCAGAAAATGTTAATGTAAAATGGAACGGATCCATGACTATCTGCCCAAATTTCTGAATAATCTGCAGTTTTCAGAGACATTTGAACAATCCACAATATGCATGCTGATTATATTACATATATACTTAGGATTAGTATAAGATTGGATTCACAAAATCAAGACTCCAGCAGATTTCTCTTCCCCCTTAGATTTCCAAGAGAACTCATCATGCTGTAGAATACAGTTGTGTACGTGGGGGTGGGGGTGATTCACCCCAGGCAACAATGTTTCTGGGTGTCCCAGCCCTTAGCCACATCCCTGCATGCCCTGGCCATGCCCCCCATGCCCCATAGCCACACCTCCATGCACAGTGGCCATGTCGTTCGCGCCGTAGCCCTGTTGCCTCCCCCCGCCCTCCTCCACACACTCCAAGCTCCACTGGTAGAATATCATGTAGAAGGCACATTAACCCTCTGTCCCTCTTTGGACTCTGTTTCAGAAATAACTTCTTAAAGTGACAAGAGTAGGCTAGCATTCCTCCATTGGCTGAGCAGAGCAAAAAGGTGAGCCTTCTTCTCTTCAGATAACATGCAGAGATACTTTTGAGCAGGTCTGGCTACACCATCTTCCCTAATGGGGATGAGGGAGAGTGCTCCCAACTCTGAGGATCTCCCCCACTCAACAATAGGAATGTTCTAGAAAAACAACAACAATGTATTTAATTTTGGCACCTAAAGTACTATAGAAGTTTGATTTGTCATAAGCTTTTGTGGAAAGCAATCCACTTCATCAGATGTAGGGAGTACTACTACAGTTTGCAGATTTATTATACACATACTTAGCAGGGAGGATGGGTGAGTGGGTGTGGGATGTGGTCAACAAGGTGATAATTACCTCAGTCCTAATTAACAAACAGTAATTGATTACACTGATTAACACTTGTAAAGCTGTTAAAAGTCTTTGTCGCCATGCAAGCAGCAGGAGACAGATGAACCTATTTATGATTCTTTATTCAACTGTTTCCCATTGGATTTAGTCTCTAAACTTCTTTTGTTCAATGATGACCAGCTTGAGGTGAGAGACACCTTGTTCAGGGAGATGGAATTATTCTTCTGTTGGTTTTGTGATATTGCCATTTCTGATGTCAAATCTCTGTATATTTATCCCCAAAATGGATAAACCATGGCCTATGGTCCGCATTCATTCCTAGAAGCTTTTTTGAACCCCTTGAAGATCCTTACTCCCCAATATTTTAACAAATTCCCTTGCATTTTCTACTGCCAGAAATCCCCCAGAGATTTTACAATAATCCTATCCTCCTCCCACACACAAAAAAGCCTGGAAGTTATTTTATTTTATTTTGCATTTTACAGGGCACTATGACCTGGAATGGTCCTGAATGGAGAAAACAGGTCCCTTGATGTTTGGAATCTGCTCAGCCTTGTCTCCCCCACCCCCGCTTAAAAACTGGCCTATTGATTATATGTAAAATACCGTATGTCTTTGCTGGTATTTGATGGTATACATCACACTGAGGATAAGCAGGTATATGAACCTATAATATTGTGGCTAACTACATTAGTTCCTGTAAGAGAGTTACAGGAACTATGCCTGCACTGATCAGAGGACATACCTATTCATTTATGCCATTATGTGCCAAGGTTTTGTACTTTACATAAGGAAAACAGGCCAGTGTCTAACAAATTTCTTAAAGCTGTTAAAATTTTACAAATGGCAAAATCATAAAGCAGACAACTAGATCTGCAACAATACACCGTACTAAATTTAGGGGTTTATGAAATGTCTTGCACTCACCATTCTAGATTTTCCGTTTTTCAGCAATAACCCTCATCTGCACACACAGCTATATTAAGGTACCAGAAGTAGAGAGATAATTGCTCATTCATTCTTGGGCCAGTGTAATACTGCCAATTACTAAGGCAATGAGGAGTAAGCCTCGGGGCTTTTGTGCTCTCTCCTGTCATCCCCATTCTTGTACAGTGCAAATTGACCAGGCAGTCTGTAGCAACCATTGTAACAGCAGCTATGTTCAGTATAATTAGGACTGGTTAGGTTTCTGCTTAACCTGGACTCTGAAGCTGCATGCCTGGTTATCCTTAGAAGTGGCTCATGCAACTGTCTATTGGATGTTGCCATGGTTTGGCACATCAGAAGAAATCCATGTCTAGAAAGGAGAGAATAGGCAGAGATGGCACGTGATGTGATCCTGCAGTCTGCTCCATATCCTAATAAATTAATTTAATGCCTTGTTTTTTCCGCTACAGTTACTGCTCAGGGTGAGTAACACTAAGGTCATTTCCACACTACTCTGTTATAGTGCTATTATTTCACCTTCAACATCCTGTGGATTCTGGGGTTTGTAGTTTACTGAGGCCAAGGAGCTCTCTGGCTGAGAATTCTAAATGCTCCTCCCTGAACTGCAAATCCTAGGATTCCACAGGATGTTGAAAGTGGAACAATAGCACTGCAACAGTGTAGTGCAGATATGGCCTAAGATACAGAACACAGATAAAACAACAGCATGATAATTAAAACATTTAAACTCATCAAACAAAATCATATCTTAATACAAACATCAAGCAAGGAAATTGGTAAGAAAGTGGGGTAGGGTGGGACAACACTATCAGATTAAAATATGCTTCAGCAATACAGAAGCTTAGACATCAAAAGCCTGTTTTGTATCCTTGTCTGCCAACATAGAACTCACTCATCCTCCCTTCAAGAGAGTTCCAGAGCATTTTAAAACAACAATTAAGTGATCATCAGGACTGAAGTATGCTGAAAGGTTTCTGCTCAGATTAGGATGCATTCAAGATTGACTGGCAGTGGTAAACATTTGATCACTTTGAACTAATATGATACAACCACACAAGCGATCAAACAGCTGTCAAATGGCACTGACTTCATTCATCACTAACTCTGAACACATAAAAATGATGGGGATGTGTGTGGAGTTGTAAACTCTACATCTCGTTATCAAGTCTCTGAGCAACCTGACTGCAGCTAGAGATGTAAGTTCTTGATTATTTTGTCCTCGCATGTGAAGACAAATGCTTATGAGTTTCTCCCTACAGCAAGAGAAAATATTCCTCAGTGGTATTCACCTCACATCCAAATGTTCCAAAGTAGTGTGCAGGAATTATTTGCAGAGAAAAACAGATGGATTGTGTGTATATGTGTGTGCACATGCATATTTTCCCCATAATAATAATAACCCTTTTGGACATTTGAATACAAGGTAGAAAATGGCACAAAATGTTAACTGGTCTATTATTCTTCCTGATGGAGATTCTCAGTTGTCAGAAAACCTGTTTTTCAACCATGGAATGAACAATTTTGAATATTCTTTCCATCCTTGGTTTCAACTCCTTTTGTAATGTTTGGAACAACTATTCCTGTCAACTGGAAAAGAGGGAATGGCTGCCGAGACTAACATAAGTGAGACTTTGGCCCTTTCCGCATGGCATTTGCCATGCGAAAGGGCCTCTGGAGTGTTGTACAATTGCAAGGAGCTGTCCACATGACATCCTCGCAATCACGTGATGCTGCCAGGGCTGGCAGGCGCCAATCGCGCACTATGTCATTTTCAGCTTGTAGTTGAAAATGGTGCACGATCGCACATCACTCCAGGGGCCTGCACACATTTACTGTGCATGCGGAGCCTCTCGAGCCACAGTGCTCGTGTTTCCTGCCCCAGCGCAGCCTGGGAAAATCCCAAGTTGCGCTGTAGAAGGAAGAGGCGGAGCCAAAGCAGCAGGGACGCGAGAGCCTCTTACAAGAGGCTGCTTGTGCAATCACCATGCCCTGGCACCAAGAAAAGGTAAGTTGCAGAAATGGCCTTTGTTTACCTGAAGTATACAAAAGTCTGGCAGAGGCAGTAGCAGTTATATGAGAAATCGATGAAAAAATGTGCCTTTAAATATTACACAATGACCAACTGATGCCCTAAGAAATCTTCCTTCATGGCCTGTTACAAAAGCAATGGGAACTGCTGACTGTGTTTCTACAACAGCAAGACTGGAATTCTAAAATAGCCTTGGCAGAACTTGTAGACTGGAGGGAAGTAATGCAATTGATTCAGGCATTGTTTGCTTACAGTTAAGACAGTCTAGAGCTACATTCCAGTGTTTGGTTGTGCCAGAGTATTTGGTTATCTCAGAGTAAGTTCCATTGAACTCATTGGATCTTAATTTTGAGAGGGCAGACACAAGTTTGCACTCCTGTATTTCCAGACTCAAAACAAGTTGCCAAGGAAAATCATACTTCTTAAAGGCTAAGTGGATAAAATCTAGGTTTTAGATAACAGATGTGGCCCAAGATACTTATTTAACATCATGATAATATTCATTTTGTAGTGCAGCTCCCATGAAACCTTTGTACATAGGATATAATGTAATTTTTACCACTATTATTAATAATAATAATTAATAATAAATAATAAATAATAATAAAACAAATTTAAGGTTGGAAAAATAATAAACAATGCAAAGCAGAAATGGAGAGTTTCATCAATCCCTAATACCTTTAAATAATTCAGACTATGCCAGTGGTATATTTGGAACATAGGGATTTTGATGTTCTTGTAAATCTATGATAGTTCTTATCTAAGGGAAGAATCCATGAAAAGTGTGTTGCCCATGATATGAGAATCCTAAAGACACATTAGATATAATATTGATGTAAAATGTTTCTGGAATGATTTTCGACTCTGACAGATTGGTTTGTTGTCTGATATTTATGAATAAATGATAATTGCAAGTAAATTTTGCATCTGGAGGTTGTGAAAAGGAGGGGAGGAAGGACAACTGAAGAAATAGTAGACTATGTTGTGATAAGCTTTGTCAACCAGACAGTATTTTATTCATCTGTTGTGCCTGATAATCAAATTTTGATGGGTTGCCTAGACCTTTACCTTTAAAGAAATAGAACTGTTCCCACTCTACTAGTTTTCTTACTTTGGAATTTGTTTCTTGGCTCCTCTATCATCTCTTATTATATTTGCATCTCCCCATGATACACCTTGGAAGATGGGCACAAAAACCAGATACCTTGTTTCTTGTGCACAGCGGATCCTGCAGCCTTCTTTGGGAATCACCAAACCTAAATGCATCCTCAGCCGACAGTTAGTAGGCCCTGTGTGAGGCCAGACATGAGTCCCTGGATGCATGACAGAATATTTGATCTGCAGAGAAAGGTACAGTTATTTTTAAAAAACCAGGCTTTACTCTAACCTTCAGAGTATAAAGAACTATGTTCAAATCAATCCAAGATGACAACCCAACACTGCCACATCTTCGTGCATTAGAGTTCCAGCTGTACTTTTCAACTGTTATATTCATAAGCAGACTTGCAAATAAAAATGCATTTGAACTACTCTGGAGTAGATGATACCAGTCCTAGTTAGACCTGAACCTCTAGAAGTAAATCCTGATTCCCTTAAAAAAAAAAATCAAGTGGAAAGACATTTTCATTGTAAAATGAGAAATGTGCATTTTCCACCAGTGACCATTCACCTGACACACTAATTATTATGTAATGCAATATGTGAGAGTAGGCCACAATGGGCCTTGGACTTGCGTGGTTTTCCCCTCCCTCTGTGGCCAGGAGAAACTTGAGGGATTTTGCATAGCTTCTTGTCATCTGGAGAGATAAACTATGGTTAACATTAACTGTGATTAATTTCAAACAAACTGTGGTTTTGGAAGCAGAACCATAATTAGTTAACATTAATTCTAGGTCCAACAATGAAACCAATTGCAGGTAATGATGGAAAACACTGGCCAAGATTCAACTGTTTATCTCAATAAGCAATGGCAGTGGAATCAGAACTTTCTCCCATTAACACACCACAGTCTTCTTCAGCATCAAAAACTTGATCAAAAGATTTTGCCAGATTTACAGAGCAGGTTTCTAAGACTGGGAAGGGGGAGAGTTGCAGGGGAAGGGGGAGGGTTGCAGGAGTGAATGGATTCAGTGGAAGAAAACCTTTGAGTCTTGGTCATGGTGATCATGTGACTAGAATCTCCACTTAGTTTTCTTCTGAGGTTCTAGTAGTTGATAGTCAACTTCTCCCTTTTTATGATTCTGTATTTTTAGACCAGATTTGGACAACATGGACATTCAGACAGAGGTCTATCTTTCAGAATATGGAGCACATCACCACCCCTCCCCTTTGCCTCCACTCTGTCACAATAATATTCAAAACTGATTTGCGTAGAAACATGCCAAAGCTTAATTATGCAAAAACCTGAATTACTCTGATAGTTACTTGCTAAGAGACATGACAGTCTAACAAAAATAAGCCATCCCAAAGTAATAAAACTGGGGAAACCGTTGATTTTTTTTGTTTCTAAATTTGATTATTTTAGCTCAGTTACCCCAAACTCCAAGTTAAACCAGTTTACTGGCAGTATTCTCTCTGCACCTAGATAATGTTGGCATAACCCTATTTGAAAATACGCTTCCCTTTACCCACACTTTTAATTATTTAAAGATTTTGCATGCTCTATCAGTACTTTGTCTCCATTGTGCTTTTCCATAGTGAGAGGCAATTATTCACACTGCCTCATATATGTATTCGAAAATACAATAACTTGATGGAAACATAGGTACACTGACTCCAGAGGGCCATATCTCAAAGACAATGAGCATTTATGTTATCAAAAAGCCTGGACTGTATATAAAAACTGACATTGCTCGTTCACCTCTCCGTGGTAAATTCTTTTCTGAGCCAGTTATAAACTCCCAACAGAGGGAAAATGGAATCACGTCAGCATTTTTCTACACAAACAGAACCATATCTGTTGACCTGCTCACCTTTTCTTTATAGTATTAATTATTATTCATTTTGACAGCCTGTACAACAAATTTTATCATCCTTAGCACACTCCTATTTTATTTTATTGTATTTCATTTCATTTCATCTTCATCCTGCCTTTCTCCCAGTGTGAGACCCAAGGCAGCTTACAACATAGATTAAAACATAATACACCTAAAATCAATCAAAACAGTGAAAAAAGATAAACGAATGTTAAAAACAGCACTGATTTAAATATAGTTTAAGAGCGTTCAAAACACAAAAGATTAGAAAAATCCAGCAACCACTTCCATTAAAAGCTTTCTGCAAAAAGTAGTTAATGGTCAAAAACCTGTCTACCGGTAAATAGAAAAGTGCTTTGCTTCATGGCAGAAGAATAGCATCATAGAATCATAGAAGAATTCCGCACTACACTCTTATAGCGTGATTATTCCAGTTTCAACATCCTATGGAATCCTGGGGTTTGCAGTTTCAGGAGGGGCCAGCTGGAAATGCATATAGAGTTGGAAGAGACCACAGGGACCATCCAGTCCAACCTCCTTCCATGCAGGAACCCACATCAAAGCATTCCTGACAAGACAGCTATCTAGCCTCTGCTTAAAAGCCTCCAAAGCAGGAGACCCTACCACACTCCAAGGCGACATATTCCATTGCCGAACAGCTCTGACTGTCAGAGGTTTAGGTGGAATCCCTTTTCTTGTAGTTTGAATCCATTGCCCCTTGTCCTAATCTCTAGAGCAGCGGAAAACAAGCCTGTTCTCTCCTCAACATGACATCCCTTCAAATATTTAATAGAGTAGGACAGCAGAAACCAACCTAACCTCCTGTGGAGGGAGTTCCACTGCTTGGATCAGCCACTGAGGAGGCTTTTTGCCATCTCCACATGTGATTGTGACTGGGTGGGTCTGTGAGAACAATCTGTTCCAGAAGACCTCAAAACCTGGGCAGGCTTATATAAGGAGACAGATACACTCTTTCAGACAGTTTGGACTCAAGTCACAGCTCATTATTATTCCCATTTTACAGATGCAAATCTGAATTAGAAAGATCATACAAGAGAGACTGAGAATACCAGTAAGTACCTGCCCTCTTCTGCATCCAGTGGCCTCTGGGAATCGCTCTAATAAGGCACATGTTTTGGGAACGCTGTTACAGGCTTTTTCATTTTTCCTTCCTAGAGCAAAGTAGAGCATGGAGTCAAGAAAATAAATATTGCTAATTTGAATTCTACATACAAAATGCTAATCAAACTACACATTTTCCAGTCATTTTCAGGAGATTCGAAAATACTACCTCAGTAAGATTTGTTAGAAGACGGGTGTTATAAACATGGATTCAAAAACAAAATGAGAAACCCACATAGAAACTTGCCTTTGCCACCTCAAACAAAAGTCCTAGTACTAAAGGTAGGACACAGCTGGTTTTTGCTTCTTTCCTTTCCTCTAGTATTAGCTCCTTCAAGCAGTACCTGGCCACCTGCAACCACTCAGTAAAAAGCAACCTTCACAGGCAAACTTTTTTTTCTTCTGTTAAGGCCCATATTGCTTCTGATGTAATCCATGCATCATGCTTTGGTGTAACTTAAGTTAGTGGTAGGTAGGGTCACTGATAGGCCAGATCTAAGTAAATGGTAGGCAGGACAATCTCTTTTTCTCCATTTCTTTCTGCCATGGATATTTTCTTTTTTACCCTCTTTCTCTTCTCCCTCTTGCTTTGTGGCATCCCTTCTTTTCTCTCTTTCTCTTCCTCTATCTTTAGTAGATTGCTAGAAAAGAGGCTGCTTATTCTTGGCAGAGATCTCAGTGATCTTGCAAAAAGCTTTACATTTTGTTTTCTTTTGTTTTATATCCTATATTTCTCCTGGTGCAGGCCTGAAGAGGTTGTACAACAACATAGGTGCAAGAAGAACAGGCTAAAGGCTGTCATCAGGGTACGGAATGGACCAAAGTATAAAATTTTAGCTATATTAATCAGGTACTTTAGAGAATGAACAAAAAAGGTGTCTGAGAAAGAGCCAACGATTACAAATAAAGTCAGATTTTATACTATATATTTCCAAAGAACACATTACATAGTTCCACCCCTGTTTTCCAAGGAAAATCCTGGAAACTCTGTGGACTGGCAGCCAAAAACTTCTAGACTGGCACCAGTTTAGGAATCATCGCCTTTAGTAGTACTGTTATAACAGATAGATTATTGGTCTAGGAACAACCTGAGTTCAAATCTTCATTCAACCATAAAGTTCCCCAAGTGATTTGGAACAGTTACATACACAGACAAACAGAAGTCATGAATAAAAATGTACAAATGTAATGTAATAGATGAAAAATGCTAAATTGATCTGGCTTGATATTGTACCCCAGTAATGAAACATTCACAGTTTACAGTGCACCAGCACTCTTAATTTTGGAGTGACTTTATGAGCCACTAGGAAAAATTCTGTTGTAAAACAGAGGTCCACTAAACATGACCAATGCTTTCAAATTCTTTAGTAAAGCTACTCTTCTTGTCCTGTCCCAAAAGTATGCAGCTCTTAGACTTTGTTGGTAGCCAGCCCTAGCATTCATGCTTTGCCTCCTATTAATTCTAAATGACAGAACGGCGCTGGTCTGTGACATGAAGATACCTCTTCTTTGCCAGCTTACTTTTCCTCAGGCCTTTTACAATCTACAATTGTTCATCATTCATTTTGTGAGCTTTATAGCAGGCACAAGCCTTTGAAAAAAAGAAACATAAAAAAATGCATTCTGAAAATACGTGTAGGAAAAGGGATTCTGAGTAAACCATATGAATTTGCCTCCTCGGAATGCTTACAATGTCACATTAAAGTCACCAAAACAGTTAGAAGTAACCTAAAGGCCATTTAGTCCTGACTTTCCTCTAATCCTTGGAGTGAAGGAGGCAAGGCCAGTGGTGTTTTCTGGCTCCCATAACAGTGGGGCACAAATCCATTTTAGTTTGACCCCCAACTATCTATTTGGGCATATTGTTTGATACCTTTGACAACTTCTTTAAAGTTCAAACTGAAAACTAGATCAAATTCACTGCTCCACTGATATGGAAGCCAACCGCCACCACTGTCACCAGCTCTGCAGAGATCAGCCTATTTTATCCAGATCAAAAGGAGGGAATAAGTGCCGCAGTGAAAGATTAGTTTCTTTTCATAACCTTAAATGGGGTTCCAAAGTTGCATCCCATTTTGGCATTAACTAGGGCAAAATCTGCTTACAGTAGCATGTGACCTAAAGATCATCTCTGGACATGTACCCACAGAAAATGTAGTTTCTGGACAATCAAGAAAGAAGTCCAATCATGCATTGCTGAAGACAACAATCCCCAAGGTCAAACTCACATTTGGAAAGGAAGAATTCCTTCCCTAACTCAAAATGTAACCAATTATATCTTTGACAAGCTGTCAAGCTCAGTCATTACAATACTGCACTTGACAGTTCATTTTAGTTTTTATTTTGGCTCTTTTTTTCTGTCTGATTGCTGTATGAATTTTGGAAGTGTTGTTTTGTTTATATTGTCTTGGATCCTAACTGTACTTGTGTGAACAGAACAGCATTCACTTTCACAAAATGTGGCTTTTCACAGCCTTCACGTCCCTAAACACAGGGAATGGTGTAAGAGACTATTGGCAGAGCTGCTGGAAATACCCACCACCACCTTGTACACACATGTTGGCAAGCAACTTCGGATCCAAGGCATTGTATTTTATTATATTGTGACTACATCTTTTGCTTTCAGTTAAGTCACTATGGGATGCTTAAATGTGGAAAGATGGAATATAATTAGATTGAGCAGTTACAGCACCGTGATCCTCCTTTAACTGCCATGGCTGCATGCTAAGAATACCAGAATTAGCTTTGCAAAGTACTACCTCTCTCTGGCTGAGAATTCTAAACATGCCTTCTCTAAACTCTGTCAGTCCCAGAATTTGGTTAAAGTGTAATCAAAATGCTATAATTATATAGTGTGAAAGGGCCCCAGAATTAAAAAACCAAGAAAACAAATAAAATTGGACAGATTCTGAATCCATCAAACTTGGTGGAATATGGGCCCACGAAGAGGAAGTTGCCCAAGGATCCAACAAAACTTAAAGCTTGCACTGGTTCTAGGACAGCTTTCTTGAATTGTATCTTTGTTCCACAGGAACACATTCCTATCCATCAACACTAGCATTGGTCCCTTTATTAAAAACTGAAGCACGGATACCAAGTGACACGAGTGAGAAAAGAAAGTGGGAATCAAGGGCAAGTGCTTTCATACCTTGCTGCCACAGAGTGAACTGGCTCCAGTCACCTTTTTGCCGCAAGTTCTCATCTTCAGGCAGAAACAGTCCTTTTTCTCTATCCATCACAGCAAGTACTTCATCCCGAATCATTTTCCAGTTTCTTTCTAAGGACTGTCAAGGGCAAAATGTCAAACAAACCATGCATCCTTTAGCGGTAGTTGGAAATCGTTCTCATTTTTGCCTTAAAAACTAATGCAGCAGCTGCAAAGCATTCATCATCATTAATCATGTTCTCTTTTCTTATTTTCCACCTGGTTAAGGATTTTTGTTAAAAAACAACCACCATGAAACACTCTGTGTAGTTTCTCAGTTGCACATACATTTGTATCATAAAATTTTCAATAACCCCATGCCATTCACCAGAGTTCCACTTTAATTTGCTTTTGATTTGCCTAAGGGACGTTCAGCAGATCATATTATACTATCAGCTAACAAGACTATTGATCTTCACAGCCATAGCATACAAGTGTTTGCAAGACCAAGCAACTTACCAGAGTACTGAGAATACAAATTGAATTGAGCATGGAAAATACAAAATTGAAACACAACACAGTGAATGTATGACTTAACTTTGTAACAATGGGCAAAGTCTCCAGTGCATTCCTTCTTCCCCAAATGCAAGCATCTAAGATTGAATATATCCCTTTTCGATATATATGCAATATTCATATTCAAAAGTATCACAAACAATCAAATAAGAACTGATGAAAGCACAAAAATACATGGGAAAGATCTGATTTCCCCCCCTTATTTTATTGAGGATTGTCGGTTATAGATGCTACAAATCTAATCTGAATTGTGTGTTCACTGAAACCTGGTACATTCTAGAAAATGGATGCTGAAAAAATAACATATGTCTCACTGTTGACAAACAGACGCTTTGAAGCTGCTACATTTTTTTTGAAGTCCTCCAAATTTTAGAAATATATGTGTGTCTGGTTTCAGTAATATGGATTTTTATTATTTTTAGAAATGGGGTAGGGAAGGATCAACTACTGAGACTGCTGTTCTCAAAAATCCTTAACATAATTCATCCTACTGGAACTACTCTTGAGGAAATTGTTTGAATTGTAATCCCCGAACCCTGAAATGCCTACAAAAAGCAACCAGCAGCTTTTCATAACAGAGCTAGGCCCTGAGTAAAAAACTGGAAGTGAAATGTAAATTTGTTGGCTCTTTAGCATGGTCTCTCAATTAATAACTTAATTAATAACTTAATTCTGGAATTAAGTTGGAATTAAGTTCATGTTACAATTCCAACTTAAGTCAATCACTTCAGTTAAAAATAGATTTAATTAAGTTGTCCCTTTTTGTTAGAAAATTTCCAACCTGATTGATAACTTAATTGATTTTCATTAATTAGTTTCTATCACTGGATTCCAGTGTAATTGCATTATTCTGCACAGTAGGTCAGACTATTCATTTACCTCTAGAAGCGTTCAAGGACATTCAGGCAAAATGTGTGTAATCTTAGGTATAGTCTCAGATACAAAATAATTCTAAAAGAAAGAGGGTCAGCTGCTACCTAAAGAAGTCTAGCCACAGTCAGTTCATCTGCACTTGCCTTTTTATAGTACACATACCATCTCAGAGCTTAAGGAAACCATCATCCAAGTCATTAACATGCAAACATTTGCATTAGCCAAAAATAATTTAGAAAAGATGGGTCACAAGGTATATAGATGTTCTCAACCTTACAGATCTACTGAGATGACAGTCATCCATGCTGTAATAATTTCAAAAGTCAATGAGGAGAATCATCTCATGGAGTAAAAAAGAAGCAGAATTCTACTGGACTTAACAGAAAGGATCATGGGTCTCTCACAGCAAATGGGAGCTGGAATCTTGTTGATGTGCCTTGCTAGAGTAACTATCCCACCATAAGCAATGGTAGCAGATGGAAGTAAACCACTGGGGCTACAAGACTTGTCTGCCTTCTTCTGCCACTGCTACAAAACTCTAAAAAGGGCAATTCCTACCATAGTGGATCAATTTAGACCTTCTTGTCAGATTTCCACTGTTGGTATTTCCTCATCCATGTTGGTTTCCCAACCATAGGCACAGCAGATGAGAGCACCAGTAAAACCAATAAATCTGCTTTGTTTCTATACTCAGGTGAGTGTAGATTGTCTCATAGTACTTTATTTGTAGACATTTTCTCCAAATTTCTGTTTTGGGATGAAAACATCAGGCTAGAAGCAGGAGTAATTCCTATGGTGAAGTGGCTTTAATAAATGTTTTAGAGACAACTATTCATGTTTAGTCATTTTATGACAATTCTCATTTCTTCTTCTCCCTGACTCTTACCTGTACATACAGTATGTGGCCTGTAACATATCGCAAAAATGAGCAAAGTGCAGTCTGTGGTATGCGCGTGCCCCTGAATTTTACTTTTGCAGTCCCTGAATCAGTACCTCAAAGCTCCCCCAACACCCCCATTTTAAAAATATGATTTGGGGATATTTTCACACAAGAAACACATAGAAAACCTTCAAAACGTACAAAACACACCCAGACCCACACAGAAAGTCCCCCAAAACACCCCTAAATACATCTTTTTACATAAAAGTCCTTAGGAAAATGGTGACAGGAAATGATGCAACTTTATTTCTGGTTCCCATTTTGGGAAGGATTCGAACATAGGCCATTTCCACACAGGGTATTTAAAACGGTGCAGTGCGTCCTCCATGGAGGACGTCTGCACCTTGGAGTGGACTGGGTCCGGAATACTTAGTGTAGATCTGCACCTCAGTCCACTCTGTAACGACCCCAAGTGGTCCTCCAGCATGCTTTAGAAAGACCTGATTTTTACAGTCTTTCAAAAGCACAGAGCACATCACTGCAAGCTTGCTCCCTTGTGCAGATTCTCAGGCTCGCACCAATGCGAGCCTGCGATCTGCCAAGGGCGGGCTTTAGGCTGGTGAGCTTCGGCGGTTGGTTGAGACCCATGACCAACCGGAAGCCACCATTTTGGATGCCGGAGCAGCCTGGACTGGACCAGGGAGCCAGAAGATCCGGTAAGTAGCGGCGCGGGGCAATTCCCTCACCCCGTGTGGAAATGGCCATAGATAAAGTATTTAGCAGCACTGTCAGGCAGATATGGTCCTTGGTAGGGTCAGGGTGTGTGTATATGTAGATAATTGTCCCCTAGCTCTTGCATAGTTGCCCACCTTGGTATATAGTTTGCCTTATAGAAATTCCTTAAAGAAAGGGTAATGAGATTTTTAGCCCACATGCATATCTAAAGCAACAACAAATAGTACTTCCTATCTTCACATTCTCTTAGACAAAGCTTTCCTTGGACTTTCCATCTACCTACTTGCTTATATTGTTGTCATTAACTGCCATCAAGTCAACTTCAACTTATGGCAGCCCTATGAATCAGAGACTTCCAAGTCACTCTGTCATCAATAGCCCTGCTCAGATCTTGCAGACTCAGACTGGCTTCCATGGTTGAGTCAATCCACCTATAATATGCTTTTTTCTCTTTTCCTATTGCCTTCTGCTTTACCAAGCATTATTGTCTTATCTAGTTAGTCATGTCTTCTCATGATATGTCCAAAGCACGACAGTCTAAGCTCAGTCATCTTAGCTTCTAGGAAGAGTTCAGGCTTTTTCAAGCCTGAACTTATGTCAACTAAAATTAATTTTCCTACTTTTCTTAAATTACGACAATTTCATCAGCAAAACAGAATCATTATTGTCTCTATCTTTCTGAAATGATTTAAAGTTGTGTGTCAGTCTGCCAGGCATTTTTTTTAAACTTAACAACACAGAAATGTTTGGATCCAAACCTCACAGCTGTCCGCGCCACCTCATGTTCTATGTGAACATAGGAAACAGATTTCCTCAAAATCTTTCATGTTCTTACTTTTAACTAGTTTTAAACTGGCTTGTTTTGATTTGTTGAATTGCTTAATATGCTTTCAGTCTGTTTAAATTATTAATAATGTTTTAAATGGTTGTTTAAATTGATTTAACTGTACCCTGTGCAAAGGTCTTTGGGTAAAGTGTAAGATATCAATATAATAATATGAACGAAAAACATCAATGTGAAGGATGCATCCACATTACTTGGCCCTAGAACCCTTCACATATTGGGAGGTGAAGCTCTGCTGTGGAGAGACTCTTGCACTTGTATTTGATTCTGAACATAGTTTAGACTTCTCATCACTCACGGTTCTGGACTGCACAGTGAGCCTATGTGAGTACAGAGGATGATCATTGCAGACTTCTGCTACCCAGCATGTGCAAGGATGTAGGACTTGGCAGTGGGGACCCAATGGAGGAGCCCTTCACCTTCTGGATTTTTTTTTTTAATTCAAGTCTTAGAATTTCTGACCATTGGCCAAACAGATTCAGGGTCTGTGAGTCTGGAGAACCAAAGACTGAAAACCACTGCAGAGTGTTCAACCCTTGTAGGCCAAAAATATTAATTCCATTTTTTCAGTGAGATGGATAAAGGTCTTTACCAGACTTTCACATTCCTGGGATTCATTTACTGTAAATTCTGAGAAAAGACCAAGCCTCATAGATGTGAAATTAAGCACTATGAGTTATGGCCTCTCCTACATACAAAGAATACTGAATGCTGATTAATTGAACCACACCAGCCAAATAATCCTTCTTAAATGTCAAAGCAATATTGTTAGGAAAAGATGCACGTTGGCTTTTTTTTTTTTGTGCTGCTGCTGCAAGATTCCTTAAATAAGTGGGGGTGGGGGAGGAAGGATTAAAGACATTCTTACTGATCCCTAAATAATATATAGAGAAATACAAGAATATCATTTATTTGCTTCCATATTATAGGAGGATAGAACAGAAAATGCTCAATCAGCATAGTATACTGGTTTGAAGGTTACACTCTGGGAAACCAGAGTTTCATGGAAACCCAGTAGGTAATTATGGGCAAGTCACACTCTCTCAGCTGAATAGGAACACAATGGCAAGAGAATTAAAGCACAATTGGTACTATATCAGTACAATACTTCATTATCATGTACCATAAATCTCACCTAACGTTCTCTTTTTTTGCCAATTAGCAAATATTAGCTAGACTGATTACAAGGCCCTGATCGCATATGAAAAATATAGATTTTTTACTTCTCGCATGCTGTTTTACTAAATGAAAAGCTTCATAACTACAAACTACAAATGATTTGTTCTTGTGATTTTTGTTTTATTTTGTTTTTTTTACTACAAAAGAGGCACACTATCTGCCCAAACTATGGGCTGCCTCTGCTGAGGTTGGGCAGGGGTGGTGGGAAGAGGGCAGTACTGATCTGGGTCAGGAAGATGTTGAGGGCAAAGAATAAAACCCTCACTCCTATTAGATTATCATCCTGGAATGAGTCCCCTTCACAGCTGATACTGAACAAAAGTCAAGAAACTAACGGCCCACTGCATGCTCACCATAAGATCTAGTTTGGCTGCAAGATCAAATTGTCCAGCACTCACATCAGTGTCATTAAACTGAAGCAGAATCTGAAGATATTGTCGTTAAATTGAAGCAGAATCTGCATATATCTGATCCAACTGCAAAGCCAAATCTGGGATGTTTTAAGAGTAAAAGAGCCCCTTGATTAGGGAACAGTAAATCCACCCAGATCTACCATTCCTGCTAGTATAGTCAATCCCTCCACTTGTTTTTTCTCCCAAGTAGACTTACTGGATTTACATGCAGTTGAGAGCAGGTGACCCTGCAGGGGCGGGGGGAATCCAGGGGTGGCCAGCACCTCTACCATTAAACCTCGTCGTCTCTAAATACCTTGATTTACACAATGAACTAGGCAGACCTATGTTTCAAAACATACTCTCACTTTGGCACTAATCTTTAAACTGGCTTCGGTACTGAATGTAATGGATTTTAGTACAACCAGTGCCTTTCACCTTATGTGGTTTAATGTCACAAGCTTAAGCTTCCATGTTGACAAATGTGAGTTAGATTCCCTTTCAACAAACTGCAAACTGTTAAAGTAAACCATTCACAAATTTGAAAAGTATGAAAAAAAGGAGCTTGCTCAGGTTTCTTGGCACTAAAAATAACAAGAATAGAAGCACAAAGTGCCTTTGAAAGTAATGAAACAGCTGTCTTTATTAAGCTTGTTACCACTCTCCTGAGAATGTTATAGCATGCATTGCTTGCAGCAAAAATACAGCTCATTATTAGGATTAGCTTTTTTCAAATATTGAAATAATTTTATAGAGTATTAACATGAAAATTGTGATGGCTATAAAATGTTTTTTCCCCCCTGAAATGACTGCACAGCTAATATTTTTAATTCTTTAGGCAAAACTCCAACTGTGTTAGCTACCTTAGGCACCCAAAACATAACACCAATTAAAACAAAATATATATCTGCACCAGCAGAGGCATTTGCTGCTGTGAATACAAAGCAGTAAGAATAAAACCCGTTGCCAGTAGCACTCAAGCAATGCGTTGTTCTAACCCCCATGGTACTATATCACTGCATTGCTTCATTATCATGTTCCATAAATCTCACTTAACTTTCTCTTTTTTCCTGGTTAGCAAATATTAGCTAGACTGATTACAAGGCCCTGATTGCATAACAGAAAATATAGATTTTTGGCTTCTTGCATATTGTCTTACTAATTGAAAGACGGTATTTTTAAAAAATCAGAATATCTGAAGTGCAGTTTCTTCCCTATCCCTAAACATTTATATCTGGTTGGAAATGTAACTCAGCTTTCCCCATAAAGAAACAGATTTAGTGCAAGCAACTTAACTGACAGTTACAAACATTTGGATGGGGAGAAGCAAGGGGTGTTTCAGTAGTGGAGGCCCACCTATTCAAAGACATTAGCTAAGGTAAAAGACAGTGTAAGTTCAACTGACAGTATAAATTTATCTGACTTTGTGAAAACTATATCCACATTCAAAAATCTTCAAGTATCGCACTGTGCTGCATCTTGTTTTGTGCCTATTTTGTATGTAATACAAAGCACCTGGGTCTCAATGTTTGAAAGAGTATGTCCACAGAAAGCTAATTTATGTCATAAGGAAAAAAAGAGTCAAAATAGACCCTCTAAAGTTTACTGGTCTGAAATGAAGTTTAACAAATAGAACATCTCTGTGGAGACTTCCACAGAGTGGAAGTTGGACTTTGTTACTGTTGGACTTTCACAAATATATTTGTGGGCATATAACAGACTGTGAAGATTAAAAGCACTGTGACCATGAAAGAGCTATTGTTCTCATAAACACTTTTCTAGATCTGTAAAAGTAAGGGTAGAGAGGAAGTATTATCTTCCAGAGACAGCAGCCATTGAATCTACTGAACATAAGTACAGTTACTGAAAGTGTATGTCAGCTATGTGAACCATGTCTGTAATGTCATTGGGTGCCATTATAATGTACCAAATATGACCAAATACAAATACTAACTCCCTTAGAAAATAGAGGCTTTAATTTAACCCACAGTCAACTTTTCTATTATTAAAATTAAGGTGGGAAAAAATTAAGTTATTTGAAAGGAAAAGGAATACATGCAATACAAGCAATCCTGGGAGAAAGGCAGAGTATAAATTTAATAAATAAAATAAATACAAACAAAACAGAAACACTCATAAACAGAACAAGGAAGAATAGCTGTGCTGTTCCTTTGGAAATCAGGATGGGGAAACCCTTCTTCTATCAGATATGATGTGTCAGATTAATTCCAATCGTTACCCCAATTGTTATATAGATCCAATGAATCAGTACAAACGTCGTAGGTCAACATTTATGTAAATCCCATAGATAGAGGACTCTACTCTAGTTGAGACTAAGGTCATTTCTGCACCGGGCATTTAAAATGGTGTAGAGCAACCTCCAATGGAGGTCTTCTACACTGTAGAGTGGACTGGGGCAGACTACTTTTTGTAGTTCCATGCCCCAGTCCAGTTCTGCATGACCGGAACTGGTCGCGCAGTGTGGTTTTTAAAAACCTCGGAGCACAACTCCGTGTAGCTCTGTCCCCGCGCTCTGGAGCAGATTTGCAGGCACGCGTAAGTGCGTGCCTGCAGATCTTCCGGGGGCGGGCTTTCGGCTGGCAAGCTTCTCCACCAGAGAGCCTTCACCAACTGGACGCCGCCATTTTGGATGCCGGAGAACTGTGGAGTGACGGACTCGGCCTGCTGCTCTTCGTGACGGACTTGCCCGGATGAAGGAAAAATCCGGTGAGTCCCATTTCTGCCCGATTCACACCTCACGTGTGGAAAGGGTCAAAGAATTAGATTACAGTTTCTTTTGGAAAGGGCATGATGGTGACAGTCAGGGTCAAAAGTGGGTCTCCTCTGTCTCTCACTGCCACTGCTCCCCTTCTTCCTCTTCACAGAGTGGGCCATCAGGAGATGAAGACCTTGCCAGAAACCCAGATGACAGCTCTGCCCACATACCTACTCAGGAAATGTCATAACAGGATCTAATCACATCACCCTCAATATTAGAGGTATTTTCATTTGCTCATCCTCTAATGTGATATATGCCATCCTCTGTCAACAATGCCCTTCAGCACTCTACATTGGGCAAACAAGCCAGTTTCTGCACTAGTTAAACAGATTTAAATCAAACATTAGGAATGAGAATAAACAAAAAACAGTAACAGAACACTTCAGTGTTCCTGGACGTTTGATCTTGGACATCAGACCTAAAGTCCTTGAATTTAAGAAAAAAAAAACCCTACAAAGGGAGACTAGAAAAACAGCAGAATTGGAGTTTGTGGAATACATCCACAAACTGCAATACATCAATGGTAAGCTGAACAGAGACAATGGTTTCCTTGCACATTACACATATTATAACATTAATTAACATCCTAACCCCACAAGGGCTTTCATGCTGATTTTATCATATCTCCCTTCTGGTTTCTAGTCAGCATCATACTATATTCCAATAAGTCTCTCAACCTTTCATAGGGCTATCTATTTACCTTGGCTTTAGGCAGTATCTTTTCTGCCATCTTTACCTACCACTTCACCCTACCCACAAGTTTTGCATTTCTATTGCTATTCACACACACATCCAGCTCATTCATACGTATAAATGTCTGACTCTAGGCACTTAACTCCATGCACCTGATGAAGTGGATGTAGTCTACAAAAGCTTATGCTACCAACTTCTTTCTCTCAGTTAGTCTCAAAGGTGTTACAATCTTTGCATGCATGAGAAAGATAGGTCAGTCTGGTCAGAGTTCTAAACTGTTCACTTTAGCCAAGGGCTACGTGCTCCATTCTAACCTGTAGAAGGAAGAACTCTGTCCTAAGTGGTTTCCATCGAAACCAGTTAGCATCTTCCATGGAATACAAAGAAGACATTAAAAGCATACACAAACTTTGCATAAATTCAACCCAACTCCCTAGATGTTGACAGAACATCTTACCAGAAACCTGAAGGCTTCAGAGAAAAAGAAAGAAGAATCAGACTTTTGTCTAAGAGAGTATTAGATATGCATGGATGTAAACATATACTATTCAGGAAAAAAGATTATTTTTAATATCATATTTTGCCTAGAAAACTATATAAAAACTAAAGAAGGACATTAATGTTTTATTAGCACTCTAAATTAAAATATTTTACTAGTATACTAGGAACAATACATTAAAAACCAAAGAAATAAAATAAATAGCAGACTCTGAAACCACTGGAATGAGTTGCCCTTAGACATAAAACAGAAATAGAAGTCCCACCAACTGACATTTTGAAAAGCAATACTTAATCCAAATGTACGTTTTAATAATACATTCTACACTGTAATTTAAGAACAGCAGAGATTACTGATTATAAATAATTTACTTGTCTAAGCTGAAGGCTACAAATACTGATGAGTTCCTTCAGTATATTTGATTTCTGTATTTATTCAGCTGCCCTCGTATTGCCTACCTTATGCAATTAAATGTCCCAGCGAAGCCTCTAAAAATTATGAGAGCACAAGGGAAAACGGATTGTTCTGTTAAGCACTAATTACAACATTCAGCATTTTCAGCCTTGCCTCCTAGTAATTAGTGTGAATTACTGAGCTATCGTGGCCATCTTCATCTGATGACCTCAAACAGTATGTACTTTTTTGTGTTTGCAACTTAAGATACCTCCACAATCCACTTCTTCCAACACATGTTTGTAAAACAATCTAAATCTCGTTTGAATAATTATCAGTATAAGGCATAAATTATTTGGCTTGACTAGAGCAGACCTACTGAATCAGTAAGATTCAGTAAGTGCTTGGCTAAGTTTTATTGATTCAACAGGTCTACTTTATTTGGGATAGGCAAGTGGATTGAAGCAGAAGCTTTTGGAAGATTACAAGGAGAAGCAGAAGAAATTTCACGTAATGGACCTTAGTGCTGATCACAATAAATGTGAAGGCTTACAATTCTCTATAGTACAGTCTTACACATGCTTACATTAAAGCAGAGATAAATGTATTCGTTCCACATTTTACTGTAAACCTAATTACTTTGCACATCCCCAGAATATTGTTTTCTGTTGGTGTTCACACTTCTGCCGATTTGGTCATCTAAGTCAACCACTACACACAAAATTCTAATATATTCATGAAAACAACTTATGAACCTGCATTATATTAATGAAAATCATTTGAAAAATGTGTTGACAAAATTGTTTCCCCCAGAAATCATATATGAGAAGTATATAATATTTGTTCAACTTTGCATGAACTTATTTTTTAGAAAATTAATTATGTTTTCTCCATTATTATTATTATTTTTACAAAATAATCACAGGCTGATGTAGAAATGGGACAAAACAAGCAAGACACGTAAAATGAGAAACTGCAAATGACAGATTTAAAAATTTCTGCTCAGAATTGTGTTCCACTAAGTTAGCAACACTGGAAGTTGACTACACTGAATCAGTCCATTGGTCCATCTAGCCCTGTATTGTGTGTCAGCTGTGAGTGACACAGCATTCGAGGATTTCAAGGAGGATTCTTTCCTGGAGCTATATGAAAATCTCTGTTGATCTTTTATCTGGGCTTGACCCTATCTAGCCTTCAAAGTCTGGAATCCTCTTGGAGAGAAGGTAATAAGTACTTTGAAGGCATGGAAAAGGAGCCCTTCAGTACCTCTTTGTACAACATCTGTTCTCCTGCTAGACAATGGTAGCCAGATGGTGACAGGAGTATCCCCATATTCAATATGTGCTCTGCCTGGCATCATCGGGCAGCCATTTTACAGCTGGTGAAAGAAGAGCAGCCTTCACCTGCCTGGACCTCCTGTGTAAGTACCTTAGAGGAGCTTTATGCTCCACCAAATTTGAATAGCATCTTGGTCAAATCAAATGAGATTGGGTGTGTTCAGAGTGATATGGTGTTCAATTGGGCTTACACATTCAGATAAGCACAGACAAAATTCCAGTCTTAGAATCTATTTAGGATAAAAACTATATAGTAAAGAAGACACTAATGTTCACCTTGACAAGTTCTGTATAGCCTGTTTCCTTTGCTGTCCACCAGGGCTGAGCCTTTAAGCCTTTGACATTGTACAGAGAGCGCTGCCAGACAGATGCAAAGTGACCCCGTTGGTGTCCAAGTTCATACCATTTGTATGCCTAGAAGATTGAAATGTATTAATAATTCATTTGCATCAGTTATACCTCAGCAAAAAAGGGTGACAAATCAATAACAAATATAGTAACCTAGCAATTCCTTCATGCATTACAATGATGTTGCCTCCTCATTCAAAATATTACAATGTAAGATTAGGTATTCCATGAAAAGAAAGAATTCAAGTGATTTCCAGTGTCTGGAGACCTCAAGTACCCAAGAACTTAGGGTACACAAAGTACATTTTGCTTATGGAAAATTTCTATTAAGTGCTGATCCGGGACCTTTTCGCACGGGCTTTCCCAAGCGAAAGAGCCCCGTGAGCAGCGCGGGAGTGGGAGCGCCGCTGCGCACGACGCACTCCCACTTCCGGCGCTCTCACGGGGCTGCAGCGGCGCGGGCGCGGGGTTTTTGATTTTCGCTTTCAAGCGAAAATCACCCCGCGCTCGCGCAACGCTCCCGGCGCCCACACGCACTCACCTGTAGTGCGGTGCGTCGGGGAGGCGGCCGGGTCGCGCTTCCCTCCCTCCGCCCATGCGGAAGGAAGGGGCGGGGCGGGGAGCTAGCGCGGCGGATGCGACGGCACCCTGCTTCGCACGGGCGGGGGGCTGCTCGCGACAGCCTCCCGCGCGCGCGCGGGGGGGCGGGCGCGACTGTCGCTCGCTCCTGGCGCGCGCGGTGGGGGCGGGCGCGACTGTCGCTCGCTCCTGGCGCGCGCGGGGGGGCGGGCGCGACTGTCCCTCGCGCCAGGAGCGAGCAACAGTCGCGCCCGCCCCCCGTGCGCGCGCGATCGGGAGGCTGTCGCGAGCAGCCCCCCCGCGCGCGCCAGGTGCGAGCGACAGTCGCGCCCGCCCCCCGAGCGCGCCAGGAGCGACGGGCTCCTTTCTTGCGCGCGCGGGGGGGATGGACTCGCGAGCCGCCGCCGCCTCGGGGACGGTGCCATTTCCCAGCTGGTTCCTTCGGCTGCGGAAGGAACCAGCGGGGAACCGGCAGGCTCCCGAACTAGGCTTTTCCCGCAAGCCGCCCGCCCCCGCTCGTGCAAAAAACCTAGTGCGAAAAGGGCCCCAGTTATTTCTGACATGCAAACAAAAGAATGATGATAGCTCCTACCTGCATACTATTGCCAGGATCTAACTCTTATTTATTTATTTGTTTATTTCATATATTGCACCTTTCTCCTGATATGAGGTCCAAGAAGACTTACAATTGCTAGTTCCAACTACAGTAGAGCCATTGAATCAATGGCTAGTAGGGCAGCAGAAGCTCGATCCAGTGTCTATTCCAATGGAGTAAAGAAGGGTGGCCCTGGAATAATACTGATAGTGAAATTCAGTGCTTGGACCCTTCATATTCTCCCAAACATCAGTTTTCTCTCTATTATTCAGCAGTTCACTGCAGCTTAAAGATTTATGCTCTGTGTTGCTTAAACCTTCTGTGAGCAGAGGGCCAAAGGTTCCTCACCTCAAAACTATAGTTCATTAACTCATAAACTAAATTAATCAAAATTGTATACTACACATATTCCTTACAGTTTTATCCGTAATATAATTAAGTCCCTGATCCCACACAGAAACTACAGCTATCTACTAAACAACGCAATACTGCACAAACAAAGGAAGTCAATGTACAATGAGTTATAGGGGAACTTATCTTATTTGTAGCTCAGCTACAAGAAGAAAATAAAGAGGCAATTAAAGTAAATTCCCACAATTACAGCCATTTCCATTTACTTACTCATTTGCAGTCGTTGTTGTTTTTAAATTCTATTTAAAGCATCAGTGAATTTTATTCAGGGACAAATGAAGAAGATATAGGGTTGCATCTAATGCAATGCTGCAATGGCAGCACTAAAGCAATGGAAATTCCCTTCCTCCCTGTGCAAGTGGTCTTTGATCAATTTCCCATGATCTCCTTCTCCCACCACAGCCCACAGCCTCATATCCCATACTATTCTGAGGGTCACCTAACCCTCAGGAGCACTGGAGTGGGGTATGGAGACTGTGGTAGGGAGGAGGGAAATGCCCTGGAAGAATCATGAGTACAGTTGGCCCTCCACAAATTCATGGGTTTATCAGTCATGGATTTTATTTGCTAGTTTCTCCAACCCCTGTCCCCCACCTCAAGTGCTTCTTTTCTGAGGGAATCTTCCCTCTCAGCAGCTCCAATCCAGCTGTGTAGCTCTTTGAAAACCAGTCTCTTATCCTCCTCCTCCAGCCCCTGCCTGGCCAGTTAAGGACAGCTCACACACCAACTTCTCAGCACCATGAACCCTTTTTTGATGCCCCCGTACACCCAAGGAAGGGGTGGATGAGAGACAAAAAGGTCACCATGCTGACCCACCCCTTTACCCTCTCCTTTCTCTGAGCCAGTTTGGACCTTGAGTACCTGTTCTCCCCAGCATGCCTCCCCATCCCACAAGCCCACACAGTTTTTCCACTTTTGTGGGGGTCCTGACCTCCCAGCCCCAACAAATGTGGGGGCCAACAGCATTCCCCTTGAAAGCCCTGCATTAGATACATCCTATCAATATTTTGGTCTGACCTGCCAAAATCAATGGAACCCAATAGATCTCTGCGCATACATATAAATACCAAAAATTTTCACAAGTGTTATATTAACAGGTTATTATTTCATAAACAAGGTGCCTCAAGTCACTTTCAAATTCATGGGATGGTTTGCAATTCCAAGTCATGTCCTTAAAATAACCATGTCTTGCAGGAAGGAATGAAGGAGAAAGATATACAGACAGGTTCAAGTTCACATTTTCTTTATAGTTGTCATATGTTGGGTGCTTTCCTAGCATGTGTAACTCTAATTAGCTACAAAGGAAAAGACTTGCTGCAGAAGGTATTAAGCAGCTGAAGCTTTGAGGAAAAAAGTATTAATAAATGGGGGCAACAGCAAAAAGGTCCTTTACACTCTTCTTTATGACTGCTATAAACTACCTGGGGTATCTTCAAGGAAATGTCCTAAATGATGTAGCTTTTTTTCCCTAGCTTGGGTAATAAAAATTCTGTATTACTTCAGTTAATTTAAAATGTATTTTTAAGTTGGGATTCACTGTTTTTTTCTTGTTTTAAAAAAGTCTCTGAACTGGAAAAAATGGCTTTACATTAATACTTTGCTCTGAAGTGCTCCAAATGCTCCAAGTTGTCTATTTTCGCACTAATACAGTGGCCCCTCCACTTTTGTGAGAATTTGGGGTGCAGAACCCTTGTGAAAGTGGAAAAACTGCAAATAACTCCCTCCTGTGATTCCCCTCCCATTCCCTTGCCTTTTGAGCACTGGGACCAGAGGCAAGGGAATGGCAGGGGGGAGCTCCAGAGGGGGGAGGAAGGCAAGAGCCTTCCTCCTCATTTCCTTGCCTATTGCCTCAGCATGAGTTCCTAGCACTAGGACCAGAAGCAAGGGAATGAGAGGGGGAGCTCTGGAGGGCTCACATGAATCCCCCCCCACTTTCCCTGCCTATGGCCTTGGCACGAGTTCTCAGAGCTAAGGCCAGAGGTAAGGAATGGCAGGGGGGAGCTCCAAAGGGGAGAAGGAAGGTCCTCGTGAGTCCCCCCCTCATTCCATTGCCTTTTGTCTGGGCACTTGCCTTGCAGAATGCAGGGAAATGAGAGGAGAAAAATGGGGGAGGGAACAAGGCACGCATACGCCTTGTGAATAATAAAATTTGTGAAGGTCAAACCCTCAAATGTGGAGGGAAGACTGTATGTGTAAATGGGAGAGGCAGTGTAGTGGTTTGAGCATTGGACTATGACTTTGGAGACCAGGGCTTGAATTCCCACTGGGCCATGGAAACTCACTGAGTGACCTTGGGAAAGTTGCGGTCTCTCAGCCTCAAAGGAAAGCAATTGCAAACTTCCTCTGAACAAATCTTACCAAGAACCCCTGTGATGGTTTGCTTTAGGGTTGTCATAAGTGAGAAATGACTTGAAGGCACACAACAGCAGCAACAGTAAGAACAATATGTAAATAGAAGCCAGGATGCCATGATCCACTGCAAGAAGCAGTTCTGTGAGCTGAATTGGGATGGTGATGATCTACTCTTTTTGCAGCCCCTTTATACCCTGCTCTTTGGAATGGGAAAACCCTCTGGAGCAGGGATTTGGTCAGTATGGAGGACTCCAAGGTGGGGCGAGGGAGAATAAAATTCTACTGCTAGCACTAGAGTGATGCTGGATCAGAGCTTATGAACTTACTTTTTAAAAGTAATTCATTCTACTTTGAAGGCAGTTCATTACCATTACTTTTTATCACATTTGAAAGTGATTTGTTGCATTGATTGCTCCTCTTTTGGTCACTCCCTCCCTTTTTTTTTTTTTTTGAAGAAAAAAAACAACCCTTAGTATCGATAACAAAATGGCATAAAACAGCTGTCCAAATGCCTCTAAAAATGTCTAAAACGCTCTTTCATAAGTATCTTTCAATAGTAATTAGGAAAAGTTACTCATTGCACCAGTGAAGTGACTTTGTTTCCACTCATTATGTTACTTCTGAAATGTGGCTTCCTTATACAGTCAACAAACAAAAAAGGAAGTGCTTCATTAGAGATAATTATGTTACTTGTAGCTTATTGCTTCCAAGCTCTGTGTTGGATTTAGGGCAGAGATAATGAGTGGCAGTGATTTAGGCTGGCAACAAACCAAAGGATTGTTTTTGTGCATTCAACAGAAACACTGCAATAGGATATTGAGTGGTGGGGCTCAGTCTGCATCTATTTTACTTCTCCATGCCAAGCACCAGTTACAGACACACCTTATTTTATTTACCACCCAAACAAGTAGCACATCCCTTTTTTATGTTGGTGTTCCTTTCAAATGCATCCTGTTATACCTAAATATACTGCACTTAGGCCTTTCTTCAGTACCTTATAGATAAGACAGCATTTTAAAAGAGAATTAAACTGCAATGCATTTTATCTGGCAGAGTAAAGGCACTCTTTGTAAAACTGCTCCTATCAGAACCTTTTGAAAGCCGAACTCTTAAGTCCTAATTGGAGCTGTAGGTGATGAATGTGTACCATCAGTGAGCAAGACTGCAAATGTTTTCGTATTGATTTCTCACTCTGATTAAATCTTGGTTTTCAGCATATGCAGCAACATTTTTTCTTTAATTTAAAAACAGACTTCAGAGTGACACATTCAACAGTATATTTTTCTGTTCATTTTTCACAAACCCAGTTCCTGCCTACACTAACGTTGTCCATCTTTTCCCACGCATCCATCTTTGTCCATCTTTTCCTACTAACCATGGATCAGACATCATAAAGCACGCGGAAAATTAAGCTGGTGAGTCAGACCTTAAAAACTCTTCCATCTGAAGCTTTTCTTTTGGGGGACACATGAGGGTCAACTCCTACTAGGGATATAAAACATCAACTATTTCATCCTCACATGTGAGAATGAATAATTACTGTAGCTTTTCCCTGCTGCAGGAGAAAATGCTTATTTCTTCACAATATTCTCCTCATATTTGAACATTCCAAAGTGTTGCAAAAGAATTATTCTTCAGAGAAAAAAACTTATTCCACATAAAAAATCATGTGGTTTTTCTGTGCAGAACAATTCTTCCGCACTACTTTGGAATTTGAAATACTGGGAGAATATTTCACAAAGTTCTCACTGATCTTTCATGTGTGTGTGTGTGTGTATGTGTGTGTTTCAACCTCATAATGAACCATTGCATTTTTTTTCCATTTCTGTCTCCTTACTACCCATTGCAGCTCCGTCTTCCCCACAATCACCAGCTGAAGGGGATGCCAAAGAAAAAGCTACCGCTGAAAATGGAAGGTGGTTCACAGGCCACTTACACACCCACCCACCAAATCAGATTGAGTCTCTGGCATGTGAGGTTTCATGCTTTACTTCACTGTTGTCCTGATTCACTCACTTTCCTGCTACTGACAATGGTAGAAAATGAGCCACTTGTTCCACTATGTCAGTTACTTGTTTAAACAAAAAACTGAGCAACAGAAAGACCAAAGATATGAATATAAGTTGCACCAAGTTGGCTACAAGGTTGGTCCTCACCACCGCTCCATGACTGAAACAGCTGAAAACACATCTGTAATGCCATCCCTAGAATAATAACTTTAGCAGCTGTTGAATCATCTGGGAAAAAGAAGAGCCATCTTTCCCAAGAAAGAAACATGAAAAGCAATGAGATTCCTCGCTATTACCTCTGGTCAACACTATCAATATAACTTCCCGATATCCTATAGCCCATCTTGCCCTTAGATGCAGTTATCTTGCACTGAGTCGCTCTGTCAAATCACTTGCCAGATGTAGGCAATGGGGTCTCTTAAGGACTGATAGAGCTATTCTGGTATCTACATGGCAGCTTCTACAGCTGGGCACCTGCCATCACTATAGTCCTTGACAGGTAATTTTCTTGGGCTAGGTTTTCCCTGGTTGGCTTACAAATTCATATATACTAGTTTGCCCTGAACACAATTACCTTCTCAGGCAGAGCATAAGGCAGTGTTAAAGGCAAGGTACAGTTGATATGTAAGCAATACTTACTTGTGTGTGTTCAGCCTACCTTAATTAGCTAAGGAAGACTACTGCCTTATCTGTTTCCAGATAATTCTTTGAAACTTTCTCTTTTATTCATTTTACTCTCTCCCCAAATGTTTCAACTTCGTCACTTGATTGTGTTCAACATATTGTCAACTTTACACACTGGAACCATTTTGATCAAGTCCCCAACTCAGGCTCCTCCCTGCCCCCCACCTTTCAGATAAGGCTCAGAGCATCTCTGGTAAGCTCTACCTCACTGTTTCCAACACGTTGCATGGCGTCTCCTAAATGAAAGTAAAAGCGACCATCATCAGTCCCAGGGTCTCCTGATTCTAGACCTTCCTAAAAGAAGGAGAAAATGTGCAATCAGTCGATAGTTATTTCTAATTCAGCTCCACAGTTTTCTCTCTAAAATCTGTAAAAAGAAGTGGGAACTATCAACATGTTCCAGTTAGTCAGCCACACGTTACTCCCAGGTATCCAATTCTGCTAACTTGCCCACTTTTTCGTTTTCTGCTTCCAAAGCCAGTCAGCACACTAGGCCCTTTCCACATGGGGTTAAAAAACGGTGTAGAGCAACCTCCGCGGAGGTCGTCTACACCGTTATGCAAATTGGGGTGGATTACTCTCAAGTAATTCCACACCACAATCCGTGGTCGGGCACCCGCAAGTGGCGCCGCCACATGCTTTTGAAAAACCACATTTTATGTGGTTTTTCAAAGGCACGGGGCATCCAGCCCCATGCAGCCCCATCGCAGCGCCTGTATGGGTTTACGGACGCGCGAAAGGGCGTCCCTGCAGATTGGGCAGGGGGCGGGATTTCTGGCTGCCGAGCTTCTCTGATTGGTGGAGAGGCTCCGCCAGTCAAAATCCGCCATTTTGGGCGCTGCCGGGCACCGAGGACGCCGCGGGACGCTGCTGCGTGTAGAGCAGCGAAATGCACTGCTCTGCGCAGCGACGGAACAAGGTAAGCCCACGTTTTAGCGTGGCTTTCCCCGTTTCCCCGCCCGCGTGTGGAAAGGGCCTAAGTCCAAACTGCTTAGAGTTCCCCACCACCAGCATGAAGGTTATTTTTCATCTTAAAAATATTCTGCAAACTTTAGGATTCCCCTAACCCTACAAGTATTTCCACTTGTATGTGTGGATGGATTTGTTTTGGCTGCAGAAGGAGCCACATCTCTCCACAAAGAAAATGACTTCACTATTAATACGTACTTTAGAAAAACTCTAAAGCACAAGCAGTACTACATCTATTATCTTAACACCTATACCTGTAATACGATTTATCTTTATGTATATTTTTTCTGGTCCTGTTCTCACACAGGATGGGTGGATTCAGACAACATGGTAAGTCAGGGAACAGTGGGACCTCTAGCTTAATGGATATAATTAGGGTTAATACTGCCAAGTTGCAGTAAAAGTAACTTAACAGGAATAAGCAAACAAAAAGGTTTTGGGGCTGTACCTGTTCTATCTTCATTGACCACACACCCCTGACTATTTTATTGGTACCCCTCCTTTCTATCAATACGGGACTCAAGGCAGCATATGGTATAGGTTAAAACAAAACACAACTAAAACAATATATAAGTCATTTTAATACACAATCCTACTTTTTAAATAAAATCTGTGCTGGGCTTCTCAAAATGTCTGCCCAATCCCAAATAGTGAAGAATCATGCCTAGCATCTAGGGTACAATTCTCCACTTGATGGCTGAACATTTTGGGTGAAGTTGAGGGGAAAGTTGGGGGGGGGGTCTCTGAGGCCTTGACAGGTCATGTAGTTTGTAGGCTATATAGGTCCTAGTTCTCTTTCTTTCTTTCTTTCTTTCTTTCTTTCTTTCTTTTTTAACAATACTCACTCCAGGTTATAATGTCACCTGAGCATGAGCACTTAATTTGCTTTTCTCACAATCAGTAGAGAAAGAATCCATGCTTTGCTCTTGGTTTGTTTTTGGAAAGCTCCATGGTTTTTGCAGCCACTCTCCCACTGAAAGTAGAAGCAATCAGGCAAAGTGCACCAGCTAACAGATAAGCGAGAGATCCTGTGGTCCTCTGGCATTTTCTATCATGCAGTCATAACCAATGTCTGTTAATTATCATCCCTTCTTCCTGTTTTGTAGTTTCTGCTACCAAGTGCCAAATTTTCTGCAGCTGGAAAAACACTAGGAGATGCTCCCACCAAATATTCTCATGAGAAGATGATCTTATTAAATAACCTCTGCAGAGTAACTTACTATTTTAACAGCTGAAACACACATTCAGGGGGAAAAAATCCCAAGAAGTGTTACACGAACTGTCTGTCAGTAGCAGAGTAAGAAGGAAGCAAAGAGGCACTGATAAATAACTAAATACAAGTTGGAACAGAGAGTTTGATACTTATGTAGGGATGTGGAATCACAGAGCTGGAAGGGGTCCTATGGGTCATTGGGTCTATCCCCCTGCTCAGTGCAAGACCTCCAGCAACACTGGATATAGTTCACCATTGATTTTTGGGAACATCTAATGTTAATGTAGATACAATTCTGTACATGACATTCATCGTCCCTTCCCCCACTAATTTGAGCTTTCCAAAATATGAAAACCAGCAATATCTTAATGTAATTGTTACTTTCAGATAGGGAATGCTTTCTTCAATCTTGTTCTCCGCCTTCAAAATGAAGCCGTAATGCACTTTAGCAAAACCATCATTTGGCGCCAGGTTCAGAACCTGTGGGACAGCAAAACAAATCATTATAGTTTTACCTCTGCTGTAATTCTGACTATAAATTTATTGTATTTAAAGACATGTAGAATTATATTAGCAACTCTGATGGATCACATTCAGTTTTCTTTCCTTCTGTTTTCAGAAGTAACTAGTTGATCATTTTTATAAGGGGAGAACTACACATAATGGGACTGCATTAGTACAGTCCCAAGTCTCTTTCTTGCAAGGTAGTGCTGCTGATTTCTTAGTCCTGTGGAAGTCATTCAGCTGAGATTCATGATAACATATGGGCAGGCAAACTGCAAATCAGGCTCGTAGGGACAGCTTTATCTTTTACTTGAACATTTAGGAACTTCTGTATAAAATAATAATTCCAGTGATAGTGGCAGGACTTGTAGTGAGGTGTGTGTGCTGTTTTTAGAATATTTAGAATATTTATCTCCAGAATTTGTTTTTAATACCTATTTTGTATGTCTACTGACATAAAAAATCCATGTGTTTTAAAGTTATGTGAAAATATTTTCTTACCCCATACAGCTAGCACAGTTACGTCTGAAGTAACAGTTGTTTTGTTTTGTTGTCAGGGATGTCAGTGTATTCCTGATAATGCACTATGGTTTCAGGTTTCTCTCTTATTGTAGATACATTGTTGAAGGATTTTTCGTTGTTGCCAAAAAGATTCATTATGTTCATTTAGATGCTTTAGAACTCAGTCACATTCTAATAAATGGACTGTTTCACACTTGTCATTCATGCTTCAAAAATGGCTTCCCCAAGCTGACATCTGTCCCTTTTCCTTATAACATTTAGAAACACTTCCCCCCATGTTGTGAAGTCATCATACTAGGCAGCTGCTTACTTCTGCTCCACATAATTGGCTGTCCCTGCGGAGGCAGAAACACTTATAACTTGATGATATGTGATTGTGAATGTTGTGAAACTGGGCTGGGAGATATGGGACTAAAGGAAAGTATTATTAAACAATTTGTATACGGCCTCTCAGCCTGCCAGGGCCCCAAGGCAACACACAATGGATAAAAACTTTTAAAACAACACAAAGATTTAAACTTTTTTAAGAAAACTAAACATACAGCTCTAAATAGTTTAAAACCAGGTAAAACAGCCAGAACAGTTTCAAAAATCATAGGCCATGTGGAACACATTGTCTTAGCTGCCTACTGGAAGCAAAAAAGAGATGGAGCTAGCCTAACTTCCTTTGGCAGGGTGCCCCATAGTCAGGGTACTGCTACAGAAGGAGAACTTGTTGTGGCTACACACCAACATACAAGTTCATAGCTTTGCATACACGCTCCTAGCTTTGGAACAGGGCTTCTGTTGAGAATCTCAAATTTTGGGCAGGCTCATATGGGAGATGACAGTCTTTCAGATATCCTGCCTCCAAGCTGTTTAGGGCTTTGTACATCAAAACCAGCATACTGAATTGGGTTTGGAAGCAAACTGGAAACCATTGTAGTTCTTTCAAGATTGGTATTATGTAGTCTCTAATATACAGGAAGGCTGTATTTGCATTTTCATATTGCAAGAAACATGCAGTTCTATAATCAGCTGTGGACAAAAGGGTACAGTCCTTATATTTTAAGTAGCATTCCAAATAGCACAGTTAGGATTTACACAATGGCTTAAGTGTAACATAGTGCTAGCAGAGGCTTGTTGGTATAACAGGACTTCTCTTTACTCTCCTCTTGCAATTGTCTCAAGCCACCAAAAATCCATTCTTGCAGATTTCCCAGCTCCTGGAGAAGATTCTAAGGATAAACATGGTAAGAGTGAGGAAGAATTACCCTCTTTTAGTTTCACCAACAGATGCAGTTCCATTGGTGAAATGACAGTCCTGGACCCATGCCAGCAGATTTTACAAAGGAAACGATCTCTTCCCCAAAATTGTGCAATAGGAAGTGGAAGAGAGGATTCTTGTTTGCCACCATGTCTCTTCCAGCCATTAAACAATCATAAATGCATTGATCAGGACTAACCTGACATTCATTTAGAACAGTAGCCTGTGAATGGTACAAAGTGAAAGAGAGAAAATGCACCTTGGAATTCTTTCCTCGAAGAAGGTCAAACCAAGATCTATTGCTCTTTGAAAACAAAAGTGGCTTTGATTTTTTTTTTTAAGAAAGATCCTATTTAATGCACTGTGTCTCAATTCCAAACTGCGAGATTCAAAAAGAAAATATCTAATAAAGGGAAAAATGGAAAGCTATCCTTTCTTGACACTGCCTTCAATGTTAATACAATGGAGGATCTGTTAAATAGTCCCCCCGCCCCCCGCAAACAGGACATGTTTCCCATCAGGTAGAATAGCTGTAGAGAAAAAAAAGTTTGAATTTCAGTATTTAGGTTCACTGCCAACTTTGGTGGACAGGAGATGGAGGTAGGTAGAAAGTATTCAAGAGAAATGAACTACTGAACAGTATTCAGACCATCTGTGAAAGTAGCGATTTATTAAATGTTTTTGTTGCTGTCGTTGCTGCTACCACTTTTAATTTCTCTCATTCCAGTACTTCTTCTCTGTGAGTGGAGCTCAGATGAGAGGAGGAGAAAGGAAGGGAAGGATTAGAAATTACTTGTTTCTCATTGGCCAACTTCAGTATCATGGCTCTTCAAGGACACTACAATGGCACCAGCTCCTCAAATCCATTGTTCTTTGACAAGCTTTACATGGAAGTCTTTGTACTTAATCCTGGCACATTATATTGATAAACTTGATTGGATTGGATTAGATTACAGAAGTGTTTGACTGCTCCTACCTAAACATATCTTGTAAGCTTTAAAATCTATTGTAATAATAACCAATACTTCAAGCAAATCCTATTTTTTAAAATGAGTATGAGAGTGGTGTAGTGGTCGAATCATTGCACTATGACTCTGAAGAACAGGGCTTGAATCCATTCTTGGTCATGGAAACCCATTGGGTGATCTTGGGCAAGTCACACTTTCTCAGCATTAGAGGCAGCAAAGGCAAACCCACTTTGGACAAACCTTGCCAAGAAAACCCCATCCTAGTTTCACTTTAGGATTACCATAAGTTGGAAAATATTGAAGAGACTCAATGACAACAACAAAATGAATTGAAAAACAAGTTGAGTAACATTTCTAACAATTTAATCCTGTGTCTCAACTCATAAACTGCCTAGAAGAGGAGGCAGTCTAGCAGTGGACACTTTCAATGCTGCTGCAGCTACCTGTGCTGCCTCCTTCACAGGTTGCTGCTGGCTGCTCCCTCCCCTGCTTCCCAGAAAGCCCTGCCTGTTGGGTGTTGCCACTGCTTATTGCTGCTGGACTGTGCTAGATGCAAGATCTCAGAGATCCTTCAGAAGGAAAACTATGTTGCTTCTGTTTAGGGATATAATCAATGTAGCAGTTAGTGTAATTTGACGTAATTAGCGGATTGCTGTTCTATTCCTCCTTGCTGCTCAGCTGGTGCCTAGAACAATACTGTTCTGTCCGCTGTTTTGTCACTGTGTTCTTCTGAAATTATTTCTTTGCATCTTGATTACGGCCGCTCACAAACTACTTGCTATATTTTAAAACATAAAAAAGCATTTCTTGTGTTATTTTTTTCAGACATACAGACATTCACAATTTTTTTCTCCTCTCAAAAAAGTCACCTATGCTTTTATACAGCCTTTGCTTATGAATGATCTCTCTTTCACACTCTCTCTTAGCTTTGTATGCTTCCAGTGACATTTCTGAGTATTTCAGGAAGTATTGCCTTCACTCTCAGTTGGCTTCATTTACCTCCACTGGCATTGTTACATCACCACACCTGATTTATGTCCTACTCACACATTCCCTATTTAACTGATATGGGAAGAAGAAAAGGAAGCAATATATCAGAAGGAAAGAAAAGAGCATCTTGACATTTGAACAAGAACCTATAAACCAACAAATGGAAATTGCACATAGCCCACTAACACATTGTTATAACGACAAGAAAAAGCACGTATTTGAACTGGTGAAAGCACAATAATCTATGCATTATCTAGACTTAATTTCAAATGGATCATAATTTCACAGCTACATGGTTCTTTGGTTTATGTGAAGACTTGCATAAGCAGTAACATTTTTGTTTTGTTTTAAGGAAATATTTATCTGTATAGTCCTCCCTCCACATTCACTAGGGTTAGAGGCACAGGACTCTCAAAGTGAAAAAACCGTGAATAACTCTACCCCCCCCCAAACCATATTTAACACACACAAAAAAGTATGATCACTATATTCAACCCACCATGGATTACTTTGAGGCATCAGGATTCCCTCACAAGGCAGAAGTGGCTGGCTGGTGGGGCTTACTACCACCTCCACTGCGGCCCCATACCATTTTAAATAGAGACTTACAAGCTTTGTTCACAGTTTCTCAGTCTCACGAGGCTTGCAGTTGCTATTAAAAATGGCATAGGGAGGCAGCAGAGGTGACAGCAAATAATCCATGAATAATCAAATCCACAAAAGTGAAACTCACAGATGTGGAGGGCTGACTGTATTTAATGGAAGCTCACCTCCTCATAAACTTTCTTGGCACTGTTGTTGTCTCCAATCAAAAGGTAGCCAACTCCAAGGTTATTCTTGAATGAAGTATCATTGGGAAACAGATCAACCAGTTTTTGTAATGTAACCAGTGAACCTCTCATGCGACCTAAAGTGATTGGACAAAATCAAGAGCAACTTAGGATAGACTATGTTTACCAGTAAAATTGGCTTACATTATTAAAGCGTGTAACTGAATGTGCATTAATAAACATTGACAATGTAGAGTGTGAACATATGTAAAAAGATGAGAATATTTTCTTCACTGACTGATTTTACAACTGATATTAAAAGCAAGCTAATACGACATATCATCCAATCTTAGAGAGACCTCTTGTGGGCAATCATAGTATTTTCTCACCACAGCTAATTTCTCAGTAGATTCATAGAATTGAATAGATAAGTCCAGTATTCATTCTTAATTCTTTACAGCATATATTTTAAGATGGTGATCTTTCAAAAGTTAATTACTTGTATACATAAGTGAAATTTATCCACACGAAGGATCAAACTTGAAAGCTCACAGGAAGATGGCTGCTCATTGTATTCACTGAGAAGAATTCCATCTCTTTTTATTAATAATCAGTGAGCTACAACTTTCTCAGTGAGTCTAGAAAGGACCACAATGTTATCTAGTTTGATTCAAATAACCTCCTGCCAACTTGAAAAGGCTAACATGTTGAAACATTTCTGTGTTTTAGAGACTATATGTTGGGTTTTGTGATTATATATTGAATCATTTCATGCACAAGGACATTTGTCAACTATTAGGGTTTGAGCCTGTTAATCTATAATGGATCCACTTGTAATACATAAATATGAATGTTGGTATTTTGTCATTCACATTTTGATATTCACATGCAGTAATTGGTAAGGCTATATTTACTAGCAAAATTAATAACATAACTGATTGGCACAGCACATGATAAAATTATCTAAATTAACTAAAAATATATGGACAGGCTAAGGCAGCCAACTAGCCTGAAAACAGGCAAACTTTCTAACTTACAGAATGGATCTCCAGGATTCATAATATCCTTTGGGAACAATCAGATTATGAGTCTTTAGGGTCACCAATGGCAACAATATGATAGAAATAAAGTGTGAAATCAACCAAACCTCTGGAGAAAATGGACACAGTTGAAAATAGGGTAAATTTTGCACTGAATTATACTCCCATATAAGTATCATATAGTGCTGCATATATAGTTTTACACAGGCTTTTAATACTGTCCTTTTTTTTTTTTTTTACTGTACTTCTTAAAAAGACATTGCTGAATTTTTGCCTTTGTTTAATATTTCTTATCTCTGTGTTGGCAACACAATTGGATAGGGCATTACACACAAAAGTCTCCAGACTTCTACAGATATATTGCAGCATATATGGCTATTTCCGCACTACACTCTTATAGTACTGTTATTCCACTTTCAACATCCTATGGAATCCTAGGGTTTGCAGTTTAGAGAGAGCCCAGCCAGCTCCTCCCTAAACTGCAAAGCCCAGGATGCCATAGGATGTTGAAAGTGGAATAATCGCACTATAAGAGTGTAGTGTAGAAATATCCATAGTGTCCCTAGAGGGAAATACTCTCCCATACTTCAAATTGTACTATGTTCTCTGCTACTGTGTTTTCCAGGCTTCTGGGAGCTGAAACACATGTTTCCCTTTGCTTAAAATCACTTACTATACTAAACCATCATAGCACAACATGTTTCCTTCTAAGAATTTGTGAGAAAAACAATTATAAGGACATAGAGGAAAGCTACCCAGCTCACTGACAGCATATACCATTTATGAAGAGCAAACTGTGATATACATGTGATATGTCACCATTGGTTGTTGTATAGCAACCATCTCATACTGGGAAAAAAATCAAAAATGAAATATGAAACCTTGTAAGCATTAGTGTCAGACTGAGACAGAAACAATTCAGAAAATATTTAAAGAAATTGAGTGAATATTTGGAAACTATTCTATATTTAAAGCAGAATTTTGGAGACGAAAGTCTTCAAATGTGAACAACTGCTCCCCATTAACTGACCCCCATCAATGTCTGCACACGTGTATGTTTACCCACAGACAAATACAGTCTTGAACTTACCAAGAAACTGTTGCCTGTCTGCCCGTCGCTTCAGTGCCAGTTTCACCAGATCATCAGGGACATTAGGTAGACTAGCTACCTCTCCATAAGTATTGATAGATCGCTGTAGAATTTCATTGCTTCTCATTTTCTCAGCCAAGTCATCTTCACTCTGCACATGAGACCAAAAAGGCATTACTCGTATGACCACCAGTACTCAACTTTTTGGGCTACAGGTGGCCTTCCACTCCCATGACCTATTGCCAACATAGTCAGTGGTAAAAAATCGTGAGAGTTTTATTTCAATAGCATCAGGAATTCCACACTTTCTCTGTCACTGCACTATGCAATTTTAACTAGCTGGTGGTAGTCTGATTTTAATAGTTAATTAGATACTGTGTCTGGAAAAATGAGTGGTGATTCCAATGAAAATGGGTTGGTGTGAGGTGGAGAGAGTAACATTAAGTACAACAAAACAACTGGTTAGGAGGTAAAATGGTCACAACTTTATTGCTGTTACAGCTGTACAGACAGAGGCCAAAATAAAACCCAAAGATCAAATAACTCGGATCCTAGCCTCCTGACCCAAAGTAGGCAGCAGCCAAGAGAATGCAAGCTGAGGAAGCCACTTGGGCTCGTTGCCACTGTCTGGTTCCCTGCCACATGGAATGAGGCAGGCAACACTCTGATCTCGGTATTACTCTGTATGCCCCTCTGCAATGTCCAGAAAGGGAACACCTATGTGGGAAAAATTCAAGAACCAAGTCCTTTCCAAAAGCAGTCATATAGGGACGGGGAAGGCAATAGGGGTGGTGCGCCCTTGGTGGCATTTTTTGCCACCCTCCCCCATGCGCCCCATCCCTGCCCCACATGCCATAGCCCCACCCCCATGTGATGTAGCCCCCTCATGTGATGTAGCTCGGTATATACTGTTGAGGCTTTCAATGTGAGTGTGGAAAAGGTTTTTCTAAGTGGATGGCAGGAATGAGGTGATGTGAACTTGAGTGCAGCTGCAAAAAAATGTTTTAGCCAGCCAGCCTCAGAAGGCCTTGTCTTGTCACATGAGAAGGTTGCATCCTGTAAATGTAATTGGGTCACCCCATAGGGTCTGGGTGTGGTTAAGGCCTTAAAAAGGCTTAGGTATGGCACTATAATTCACAATTTAGGTCAATTTTGGCGGTCATGCTGCTGTAAGGGCTAATTTATGGAATGTATCCAGACATGCTGCCCCTCTGCTTTTTCATGCTGATTTATGTTCTTGTCTTGCTTATTGCTTCTTGGTATGCTGCCAGAACCCTAACTGAGTCTTATCTCTTTGAGTCTATGGAACTTTTTTAGCCTGCTTGGAGCTGCTTGGTTGCAGCTGGACATCGCTGCCCTGTCAGCACTCTGCACATGGTCTGGGGAGCTACCTCATGCTACCCTGACATATACACTAGTAATAAATAAAAATAAAAAGGGTGTCCCCACCGCCACCCCAAATGCTTGCAACATACTCTCTAATATTTCACGTATAAAAATGGGACATCAGTGGCCAATCAATATGAGACTGTGGTCAAGATGGCAACAGTTATTAATGAGGAAGAACACACAAGCTAGGGGAGGTTGTAGCAGTTTGCTTTTTCCTGAGTCTGCAGGGAAAAGCAAGATTCCATCTGCTCCCATCCTCTTCCACTTCTGTGTTAACTGATTGCAGACTACTTTTGCACTTTGAACTTGCTTTGCTATTGCAATTGAAAGAAGAAGAAGATGAAGGGGGAAACTTGGAAGAGGAGAGAAATTGTGACATTTTAAAAGCAGCAATAGGAGGACGGCAGAAAATTAATCAGGAATATTTCTGTCAGATTGTGATAGTTGTAAACATGCTCCAAACACCTCTAGGGCCCATTTTAGGTTCAGGAGAGGACTCTTAGCACCAGAAAGTGACCAGAAGCCACTTCCTGTTTTAATAAAAAGTCTCTCCTGGACCTAAAGTGACCTAGAGAGGACAAAAACCTAAAAAAAATTCCCCATGCCTCCTAGAGTGTATTGGGGAGCTTTGGAGGCAAAGAAATACTCTGAGGGCCTGTCCACCCCTGACCTAGGCATTCACCAGCCCTAAGCCTGCTGGCCTACAGCAAAGAAATAAGCAGGTAGCAGGAGGACTTGGTTTGCCACTGCCATGTTTATAGACATAAAACCACTAATGATTTTTAATTTAGAATTATACTTGTTTACTAGAACAAATCTTGTCTCTACACAGAGAAATCACACAGAGAGATATAGACAATTTTACTTTCCATGTTTGTATCTTTAATTTTTTACCTGTGCTTTCCCATATCTTGCCCGTGGACTTTGGGGATACTTGCTTACTAATGTTTCAAATGCCTTCAGAGCTTCTTCCACTTTTCCCTGAAATCATTTGAAATAATTTTCAATATAAAAAGAACAGAGAAATCATCATCATCATCCTCAGTTTCAATCTGCGTGATGTTGTTGTCATTTAATCACTGTTGAGAATTAGTAAACATACAAAACTTGCATTGTGGTAGAAACTTAAGGGAGGGGGAAGAATCTGTTGCAGTTAGGGAACGCATAATATTCATTTAAGAAAACTGCACTGAATAATTTTTATAAAGAGTATTGCTTCAGATATACATTATTAAATGGCTGCTTAAAAGGATACAGATAATGCAAGGGACTGAGGGGCAGGTGGGGTGTGGAGTAAAGTATTGTAATCCTTTCTTTTATGGAGTGTTTTAAGCTAAACGTTCCATATAGCATTGTAATAGTTCCAATTTATTTTTAAAAATGCACTAGGAACCCCCCGCCAATAAATATGTAATTTCTAATTGCTATACTAATGGAGTAAATTTTCTCATTTATTCCAGTGACTGGGTAAACCTTCTTTCAGGCATGTCATAGCTATCAGTCCCACAGTGAACTGTGTGTTCCAGAAATTATTAAGCATCCTGTTCTGAAGCCACAGGGAACAAAGTAAGTGCAAGATACAGCTGTTACTCCCTTGGCAGACCCCATCCCGGGGGGATATGAAATCAATATCAAATATAGCAGATATGCCAGAGAGGTTGCTCGGGTGGGTGCACAGACAAATAGGTCAAGCGACTGGACCTAGGTCAAGGCCAGGAAAATCCACAGTCGCATTTTCCAAGGAGACCTCAGGCAAGGCACATGCCAACAAAAGGTCCTCAGCCGCAAAACCAACTTGAGGGGATTACTGGGTTTTCTCCATGCTGAGCAACTCTGACTTTGACAAATCCTACAAGGACAAGGTCCATTTATATGAACCAATCATGCAAGCCATCAAGTTGCTATTGTGAGGCATTTTTCCTTCCATTTTGGCCATTGTTCCTCCCTGGAAAGGGCCTGCCCCCAAGGTACATTCTGCCCTATAAGTAGTCCCCATTTTCAAGACTGTCTTCAGAGAACTTCCCACTATGCTAGCAGACCAGCACTCTGTTAGTTGAGTGCTCCCCTCAGCTGCCTCTCTTCGCTGAGCTCCTTCTTTCTCACCGCTTCCCAGACTGAAGACTTCTAGACAGCTGCAGGATTACTGCTTTTACACCCTCTCCACTTTATCCCCTATAATTCCTTACCTCTTTCCCTTCTCAATAGGCCTTGTGTGCCTGAGTGAGTGACTGCATTTGTGTGTGACGACATATTTGTTAACAAAATTCATTCATTAGTACAATTGTCTGGCTTTTTGCTTGGTCTGACCCCGTAAAAATTGGGTTGAAGATCTTGCTGGGTTACCCTGCCCCTTTTCTGCCAAGCTAGTGCTCCGCTAATTTCCCCAGTCTTTGCATTTTTGGAGTGAATCAACATGTCCCCCAGGGGACCCCCAGAAGTCAGGGTAACACAGCTATTACTGATTAGAAATGGACAATCATGGCACACTTGGTATGTTCATACTGGCCAGTGGTCAATTGCTGACATGATGATGAATGATGAAGAGTATTTTTGAAGATGACTCTCTTGTATCAAGTTGCAGTCTTGTCTGCATATTGTTTTGCCAGTACCTACCCTGTGACATTTTCACACAGCCCCACTTTCCTGAGCAGATGGCTACTATCACTTAATTTAGTAATACCACAGTCAGAGGCACCTTGATACTCTATTTCTGTATTTACATATTTAAAACACATTGCCTCTCTACCTGCCAAGGGCCCTGAAGCAATATACTCAACGTGAAAAACATTCATGGAAGTCACTGAAAGGAATTTTTTTAGGTTCCATTGTGATTATTTCAAAGCTAGGATATAGTTGAAATGATTAGTTAGGAAGAAATATTGAAATATGAGAAACCAAACAATAAAAATCCCAGGGATTCCATGACTAAATCTAATTTTAGCCCTAGCTAGCATACCTAAAGAAATGAATGAATGAATGCATTAGTTGCAACTAACTTGAGCCCCATTAATTTCTGAGTGCATTCCAGGTAATAATAAGATTGGATTTAGCCCAGTTAAATTTTTTACTTTACTTGTGAAGATACTTTACTTGGAGATTTAGCTTGACCAGATTATGTTTTGTGCAAGGGAACGGTGGACACTATGCTGTTCTCAAGATATTTTGAGTAACACTGTCCATGATTCCCGACTATTAGCTATGCTAGATGAGGGCTTCTGGGAGCTGAGGTCCAAAACACTTAAAGCACACCAAGTTGACTATGCAGTTTAGCCCACCTTATGCCATTTTTGAAAAATACTGTAGTAATATGCTTTATTTCTGGAGTATTTGTGGGGGGCTATGAAACAGTGATGAATATATGGCATGTTTTTCCGATAGTTTTGAAAGAACTGACTTGCTGTCACCTCTTACATTGTTGTCATCAGCTAGCATTGCCAATGGATGGTTACAATAGTTTATAGAGTATCAGCAATATCCATTGAGGGTCTGTGTACCCAGAATTTTATTCTTTATCCTTCCATTGTCTATAGAGATTGTAAAGCTGAGTTCAACCAAGTTTAAAATTTACCTTTTTGCGCAGCTTCTCTGCAGCATCAAGCTCCACTTTAATGCCTTTATCAAATTTATTGAGCAATTTTGGCTTCTTCTTCTTAGCTAGAAAAAATATTTTAAAAGAAACACCAGATTTACCCCAAGAAAACTGTAATGTATTTAGAAGCTTCTACAGAAGAAACATGGGAACCTGTTACGATAAAGACAAAAAAAAAAAGTTTTCATGTTTGGAAAAATATATTTTATTGTTTATGCCGGTCTATGACAGTAATAATAAAATTGTCTGTCCGTCTATCTATCTATCTATCTATCTATCTATCTATCTATCTATCTATCTATCTATCTATCTATCTTATTGTTAGTAATTTTAGTCAACAGTTCCTTTCAAGAGTTCAGTTTCCCAGGAAATGGAAACAAATTCTTTTTCTCACACGTGTTCAATCCTCCTATATCGCCAATATCCTAAAAACCATGGGCATGAAAATAACAAAAAAAAATTTGTTAGTAAATTTTACAAAGCATTTTCAAAATAGAAGCAAACAAAACAAAAAAGAAACAACAAACAACAAGAAAAGAAAAAAAGAAAAAGAAATATTAAGAAGTAAAGATAATAAAGCATAATTTTTTTAAAAAATAAACATCTCACTTCCAGCTTTCCTAATGCAGATTATATATAAAAAACTTCCCTACATGCAAATACTATTCAATTGCTTCAACTGCTTCTTTTCTGAGATAACTAATTGTTGAAAGCTATGTTGGAATGTCTTTTATTGGAATTGCTGTACTCTTCCATTTCTGCGCATATGGTAATCTTAGTCATGTATCATTGTATCTTGCCATATTTCTTCTCCATTGATATCTACTATTCCCAACAAATTAACAAATTTTAAAAAAACTAAGTTAATTTTTGATGGAAGTTTTAGTTATTATTATTGTTGTTGAAGTAGTTGTTATAAAATATAACATAAATAATAATAAATGATAATAATTAAAACTTCCATCAAAAATTAACTTAGTTTTTTTTAATGAACGGTCCCATAACAATGAATTCCCTGAATTCTGTAAAGCATTTTATAAAGATGGAAAATGCCATATTAAGGAATAATAAATATACTTTTACAAATCCAACATCTTATCTATATATTTAGCAATACCCAAGGTTTACATCTTGAAGTTACTGAATAAAGAGCAAAACAAGATAGTTTTTGCACTCTTAAAATGGAAGTAATACTGTGACTAGTGAGAGCAACTCCAATAGCTTCTAGCCAGAATTCTTGTGTCCTGTTTCCAGTTCAGAGCTATTGGCAACTTACAGCAGTCTCACTACACCCAATTCTAGGGTTCTTCATAGAGGGTCAAAAGTACCGTACTTCAAACAGGTGAGAATCTCTACACCTGATTTTGAAACATTTGGCTAAACATGTGAACAATACAGAATTATGTGAACTTGATGCCTTTGGAAAGGGGATATTTTGAAGGCCAGCCTTTGAAAAGTGCTCATGAACTTCAGTAGCCTCAAAGAGCTGCATTCAGATTGTTAGTTGCAGTTTGGATCCAGGGAGCAAACAACTCCCTTCTTGCAAAAAGAAAAAAAAAAAACTCTACTGTTTCTAGCACAGCTCAACATTACAGGGTAAGCCCTGTACAGCTTGAGCTCAGGCTGTTTGAAGGACTGTACCTCTTTATATGAGCCTGTTTATCTAGTATCTTTTAAAGATGTGCTTGCCTCTGTCTTACTACCTTCCCAGAGACATCTTGCAGGAGCAAGGGAAAAGTTCTTCTTGATGGCTCTTCCAGATTTTAGAACTTCCTCCCCAGAGAAGCTAGGATGTCTCCCTTCTTGCTGTGCTTTTGCGGGTATCAGGCTATTAGTAATGGACTGTGATGCACTTTTATTAAAAAAAAACTAGAATTAAAAATTATTTTTAAAAAATATTCTATTAATGAATTTTGAATTATTTTAACTCTATAGTTTATTGTACAGAGAGAGAGAAAGAATGATTTGCATGTTTTTAGATCTCTCCTGTTTTTAATAATTTGTACACTGTCTTGAGTCCCCATATTGGGAAAAAGGTGGGATATAAATGAATCAAACAAGCATAAATAATAATCCATGTAAACACAAATGTGCAAAAGAAAATAAGATTTAAGTCCTATCATTTCACAAGACTGGGAAGGAACGTTTTCATGTGCTTATTCCAAGAACTGTGTGTGCTATGCTGAAAGACATGGTGTCGACAATCTACCATATGGTATCATGTTCTTGAACTGATAGTGAAATGACAAGATCCTGCATGTGCCAGTGCTGTGGGAACAGGAATTGCACTTGGACATCTTGTTGTTGTGTTTCTTCAAGTTGCTTCTGACCTATGGTGACCCTAAGTTGACTTGGGGCTTTCTTGGCAAGATTTGTTCAGAGGAGATTTGCCCTTTCCTTCCTCTGAGGCTGAGAGAGTGCAACTTGCCCAAGGTCACTCATTGGGTTTCCACACCTGAGCTGGCATTTAAACCCTGTTCTTCAGAGTCCTAATTCAGCATTCAAATTACTATACCACTGTAATATCTACCGAAGTAAAGCTGTTTCCTCCAGTGGCTGTTCTCCAAGGTTGTAGTCCAACATTCAAATCACCACCACCACACAAGCACTACTTCACACTAGCTCTACAGAAGGTTTGTGCTCAACCATAGCCAAATGGTGGCACCTCTAACAAATCCTACAGGTGTCCAAGAAGCCTAGGGCAGTGAAATGGTGTCTGAGTGTCAAGAAGTGCTTAGGTCACTGAAAAGGCCCCTATGTCAGATCCACTGCTGATAGTGCCCAGCTTTGACAAGCTGTTCATTGTAGAAACAGATGCTCCTGACAGAGGCATTGGAGCAGTAGTACTGCAAGAGGGTCCAGATGGCATCTTGCATCCTGTTCTGTTCATCAGCAAGAACCTTTCTGTGAGGGAGTCCAACTGGTACATGCCAGAGAAGGAATGTTACAACATTGTGTATGCACTTGATAACCTCAGGCCATACGTGTGGGAATGCTGGTTTACTCTCCAGATAGATCATGCTGCCTTTGGTGGCTCCCAACAGTCCACGTGATAATAAGAAACTGCTCTAGTGGAGCCTGTCACTCCAAGGCTTTGACTTCTGATATTCAACATGTGTCTGGAAGTTCCAACTATGTGGTGGATGTCTTCTTATGCCGAGGACTAGCGGGTGGTTAAGGGAGAATGATTCCTACACATCCGCTAATTGACAATATAGCGAACCTATAGTACTGTGTGTTAAACTGTGTGTTTCAACTCTGTTCTTTCTTAAGTTTCAGGATGAAATCAAAGCCAGTGTGGTTCCAGCCTTCAGATATTCCCAGACTATCAGAGATTTGTTTCGAATAAATGGGCTGTATCACTATCTCCTAAGACATTCTTGCCAAAAAGCTAGTAAAATGTGGGCTAGACAATGCTACTGTTAGGCGGATTTGTAATTGGTTGACTGACCAAACCCAAAGGGTGCTTACCAATGGCTCCTCTACTTCCTTTGGAAGCAAATCTATCTAATATTCCAGGCTGGTGATTTGTGCTGCAATATGAAATCATTTCCTGGTAACTTACATTACATATAAGTTCTGCAGCTTTCTTGAACCATAATTTACTATTTGTTAATAAATGATGCATTCTATCATTTAGACATAATATAGTCCATACATGTATTAACCAAAACGTTAAACTGCGCATTACAGAAGTTAATATAATTCTCTCACTCAGCGTTCAACTAACTTGGAGATTTAGATTTAGATTTAATATTGCCAACATTATTTTAAAGATCAGATCATCGGGGTTTTTTTAAAAGCTTCTCCCCCTACCCCCTTTGAGAATCTTCTGGAGGGAGTATGGAGCCTTGTATGATCTTTTCCTACTAAATTTACAGGAACATATGCATGGAGAAGATGGCATACCTCCTCCCACACAAATGTACCCTTAGAAAAATAGAGTGAAGGAAACCACAGGCACTGACAGAAAACCGGAAACATTGCCTTCTGCTCAAAGAATTACAGTAGGAGGCTTCAAAAATTACAGGGCCCCCAAGGAAATGACAGTATCAAATAGAAATTACACTACTAAGCTTAATAATTTTAGGCTAGTTAAAGAGAGCAAGACTTCTATCTTTTTCCCACCACTGGTTCCTCCTAGGTTTTCTTGGAGGAAAGGGGGATTGGTAGGGAGAGCTTTGATATCCAATATGGGAGTTTAAAACTCAAATCCTTTGTTACATCAATTTAAATATATCAAAATCTTTATTTCTGCAAAGGTTCTGATAGTCACTGCCTTTCCTATATATTCTTCTTCTTCACTTGTTTTGACAATCCCTCACTTCTTCAAGGGCAATAGTTCTGTAAGTGCTCAACAGAGCTCTCTCATTTGAGAAGAAAATGAATAATATTAAAGGGAATGATTATTTGATAAATTAGTGTAATCATTGAAATTAACAACCTACAAAAGTAAACTAATTGTTGAATGAAATTAATAATGAAATTGTTCATTCACAGTGGACTATACATAGTGAGGTGGTATCCACACTTAAAAATTCAAGCTAAGTTTCTAGCATGTCTATCTATACACCCATCTTAAGAAAACTTATAGCAGCCTCTTAATTTTGTAGTGAGTGGCATTAGACTTTAACACATATGTGCTGATCAGAACTACAAAAGAATTCTGCTCCAGTAGTTTACCCTCAAATGCCAAGCCTCAAGGCCTCATGTTATGTTTTATTTATTTGAAACCACTGGCCAACTGGCATGCAATATGGGTTATTCATGACATATTTATCATTAGTTAAAAACTATTTATTGGGTTGGGGTAATATTAATCAGTCCAATAATAGTAGGAACAGAAATTTACAAACATGCTGATCATTCCCAAAAAAGTGAGATTGGAAGTTCATAGTGAACCCTTCTATCATTTCCCAGACTTAAGTCATCTCAACAATGCTGCCTCAAACCACACAAGAGACAGGAATATGTAATAAAGTAGATCTCTTTGGGGTCCCCATAGCTGCTTCTCTGAGGCTACTGTACCTTAGACATAAAATGAATTAACTCAATGGAAAAGATGATAATGTTCTGCAAAGTTGGAGACAAGAAGAAACAAGGCAGACCACATTATAGATTGGTTAAATTGAAGCCACAGCTGTGAGTTTGCTAGACCTAAGGATGATCGTTAATTACTGGGTTCATTAAGATATCTCATTCATAGGGTCACTGTTAAGTCAAAGCCTAACTGAAAACAAACAGCAATGCTTATGGAAATAACAAATTCCTTATGAATAAACATAATAGAATCATACAATCATAGAGCTGGAAGAAACCCCAGGGGCTATTCAGTCCAACCCCCTGCTATGCAGGAACCCACATCAAAGCACTCCCGACAGATGGCCACCCAGCCTCTCCTTAAAAACCTCCAAAGATGGAAATACAATGTAAACTGAAAGATGTGATCACCAATCTCCAGTGTCACATCTAGCTTGGCCCAATGACATATAGGTTTTCTTTGCCCATATCTATCTCAAACACCAATGCAAAAGCACTAGATTCTTGTAGGACATGCTCTCAATAACTTACCTTTCTCTTTCTGCTGTGTTTCTTTCTCTTTTCCTAGAATATGTAAAAAAAAAAATTCTTTGATCATCATGAATTTTTTTAAACAAAACCATTAATATTGATAAGTTAAAGAGCTTATATCTCTTTGTGCTTCACCCTTACACTTTTGTGGGAAAACCCCTCAGTGTCCAAGCTTAACACAATTTAGTTATAACATTCAGAGAGTGAAATACAAACATGCCGATCATTCTCCAAAAAGTGAGAACAGAAGTTCATACTGATCACTTTTCAGTCCACTTCATGCATTTGATAATGGAGGCTTTTGCCGGTTTGTGGCAAATGTGGCAACATCTGTGCCAGTAGAAACTACTTGGTTTCTAAGCTGCCAAAACAGTTTTTAATTCTTGTTAGAATAGTTTAGAACTAGCTATTTTATGGAATAGGCTGGTTGTTTCCATGTGTAAACATTTCAGACAACAGTTGTTTTTAATGCAGTAATTATCCAGCATGTTTCCTTGTCTAATGTACAGAAACTCAATGTAGTCACATACACCATCAATTCCCTTCCCACTGTATTGCTGCTTCTCAGAGTATATGGGATATGTGTTTTCCTGGACTAGCCAAAAAGTGTGCAAGCAACTTCCATATGGAAATTGTACAGGCACCCATTGTAATTCACCATTGTCAACAATGGGAGCTACCCTCTCAGGCAAAAAGCAGCTTTGAAGAACTGATTTTTGTTGGGACCCAGTGGGGCAAGGAAAGGGGATTGGACAGTACGCCCCTTCATACCGAAATTGCACTCCTCCTTCATTCCTTCCAGTAGTTGCTATTTGCAGTTTTAAAAAGATGTACCTGTTAACCACACACTTTGGGTAAATCTAATTTGCTCAGGTCTGAGAATGCAGGCAAGGTACTCATCACTATATGGCATATATATGTACTCTTTGCCTCTCTTGACTCATTACAGAGAGTAGGGAGAAATGGATACAGCTTGATGTAGAAGACTGCCAACTTCTTTTTGAAGGAAGGATAAATATCAGCCGCTTCAAAATAGGCAGTAAGCAAATCTGAGTCCAAAAGATGAATACAAACAGCTGCCAACAACCCCTTCCTGGGCAAGATGGTCAATCAAATAGTCATTGACCAACTCCAGGCTGTCTTAGATGAAACAAATTTTTTAGATCCATTTAAGAACTGAGTTGGCACAGAGACTGTCTTGGTCACTCTATGGCACATTTGTCAAACACAAGGTCCATGGGTGGAATCCGGCCTGCCAGGCCATTTCATCTGGCCTTCACCCTTCTCCTGCAGCTGTGGCACTCCCTCTGCCTGGTGAGCCTGATCCCCACATTGCGGGCTACTGGCTGCCAGTATTCTGAAGAGGGGCCCAGCAGCTAGCACTTGCAATCTACTTCTATTTCTGACTGTTCCTCTGTCCAAGTCTTGCTGTCACAGCATTGCTGCAGGTTACTGTGCATCCCATGAGAGTTGGACAGAAGAGCAGTCAGAAGTAGAAGTAGATCATGAGTGCTGGCTGCTGTGCCCCTTTAGAATACCAGCAAGCTGGAGGCCTGCAATGTGGGGATTGGGCTCACCAGATACAGAGAGGGGTAGGGGGGCAGAAAGAAGCATAGAGAGGATCAGGGGGCAGAAGGTGGCACACTTTGAATATACCAACAAATTCTATGTCATTTCACAGAGGTATAGGGACCATTAACTATGATCAAATAGTCCTAAAATGTCCAAGAAAATAAAAGCTGATGCAGAGGGAAGGTAATTTAAAAACCAGTAATATTTGAACGCAGAGGCAATTATTTAATATGATAAAAGAGTAGATACTTTTTATATAGCCTTACAGATACAACTGGCCCTTTGAGGGCAATCATAATGTTGATGCGGCCCAAGATGAAATTGAGTCTGACACCCCTGCTTTATGGGATGACCTGTGTTGGGAGAGATTTAGGGGCGGATTATACTGTTAGCTCTTTTGGACCTCTCAGTGACTTTTTATAGTACTGACCATAGTAACTAGAAGCTGTTTTGAGGCCCACCATTGGACAAAGAGGGAATATAAATAAAGATAAAGATAACAACAACAACAACTTGACGTGGGTCATTGTACTACCACAGTCCTATTCCTGCTTTGGACAGCCAATGCAAAAAGTGAGCTCTAGAAGTGCTGCATGGCCCCATGGGAAGACTTTGTAGTTCTATTCTATCATTCTTGCTTTTAAGGTGATGCTGTAGGGTTATTATTTAGCCTCATAGCAGTTATACTATGTGATATTTCATGACTGTTCAATCTTCCATGCTTTTAAACATCTACATGAAATGACTGGATCAGGCTGTCTATAGATGTGGGCAGAGATCCTTTAATCTAATAGCAGTTAGCAGTTACATTTCTATACTGCTTATCAGTGCTGGCCAGTGCTAAGCACTCCCTAACTCCTTAGTTAATTGCCCCCAACAAGCTGCATACTCATTTTACCAACCTACAGAAGGATGGAAGGCTGAGTCATCCTGGAGCCCTGCAGGATCAAACTTGCAGCGTTGTGGCTGCAGTACTGGCATCTAATATATTGTGAGGCACTTGATGTTCTGAACAGCTGTTTAGAGTAGTGGACTGGATGAGGGCCAACAAAAGTGAGACTCATAGCAGACAAGATGTTGATGGGTGGTTCATCTGTCTGGTTAAGCTTATTCTTAAGGGAGCTGCACTTCCCCTAAACATTCAGGTTCATAGTCTACAAGTGACCCAACACTGTCACTGGAGACAGAAGCAATATTCAACTGGTAAACATGTTATCCCAATTGGATTATTGCGATGCATTATATGATGAGATGCCTCTAAAAAGGGCCTGGAAACTTTAATTAATCCAAAATGGGACAACTACACTGCAGTCTAGTCTAGATTATTCTACCTTGTTACACTGGGTTCCTGAAATCTCAATTGGCTGCCAAAGTGTTTTCAAGTCCAAGTCAAAGTACTGGTTTTAACTCTGTCAAGTCCCAAACAACTTGCAGAGGTCATCTGAAGGAGGGTTTACTCTTATACCTATCTGGACCCTATCAGAGGCATTCCTTCAAGTGTTCCTGCCAAATGAAACTAGGTGGATATCTGCACGAGAGGGGGCCCTTTTTATGCTGGCACCTCATCTTTTAAAACCCCTCTGCAAAGAGGCTTGACTGATGACTACATTGGGGTGTCGTTGGGGTAGACTTTGGGGTGTCGGGGGAAACCATTTTTATTCTCATTCATTTTAAGAGCTGCTATTACATCTTTGCATTCCTTCCCGCCTCTGGTTTTAATTGATGCTATATGCTAAAATATTTCATTCTCTGCTGTTGGTTTTATCTTTGGGTCCTAAATTGGGAGAAAAGCAAGATATAAATCAAATCAAAATCAATCAAACAATAAATACTTGTTCTATATTCTGCTCTTTATTGTTTCATTGGTCTATTTTATTTTAATAGATTGTACCTTACCTAGAAACCATTGCTTGTCAATTTAAAACATATTTTTATTTAATATTTGTGCGCGCGCGCACACACTTTTAAATAAACAAATAGAATGTTTAAAGAAAATGCAGTTTGATCCTTAAGAGTTTCTTCTCCTCACATCACTTCTCAAATGGCTACTTAGAAGAAAGCCTTTACATTCAAAACTGATACACCTGATTTGTCATTTTCCAAACTTCATGTTAGCCAATTAGCATCCTGATCTGGTAGATAAGCACTACAATATATACAGTAGATTCTCCACTTTTGCTGGTGTCAGGGGAGCAAGACCCCACAAAAGTAGAAAAAACATGAATACAAGTAATTGTAAACATTTTTTTTTTAACCTGAGAGAACATTTCTCAAGGAATCTTTAGGTCCTCCAGCACAACTCCATGATCAACTTCTGGTGGAAGTGGTCCACAGAACCAAGCTGGAGGAGCTAGAGATTCTAAGAACATGCCTTTTCTGTGCCAAGGCAAATAAAGAACTTTTTAAATTAAATAAAATAAGTAAAATAAAATAACCCACAAATCCGCAAATGCTGAACCTGCAAAAGTAGGGGGCCCATTTTAGCTATTTGTATCAAGATAGCTGTTGTCTAGCATATTATGTGAAGCAAATTCTGGAAGGGTTAAACCTTGTTCATCTGGTACAGCCAAACAAACAAACAAAAAAAGGATTTTATACCACTTATGAGCCCAACAGATTTATATGTTGTAACACACATTACCCTTTAAAATACTGCAGGACTTGAGATATTCACAGAAATATATTGTCCCCTTATGTTAAATTTCAATTCTAACTCACTATCATGTAGCTCAGGCATACTTAGAGTAATATAGCTGGCACCAGTACTTTCATGATGATCCATGAGAAGGGATGTGAAGAATATTCATTAATGCTTGTATCCTTTCCTTTCCTTTTTTTTTTATACAGGTGTTTGTTAAGGGAGCAGGAGCATAGTTATGATATAGTTGGCATTTCAGGACTTCTTTCACAACAATTTGTTTGCATAAAATACACAAGTTGCATATAAAGTTTTTTTTGGAGGGGGTAGAAAACTTGCTTTGCAATATTTTGCAGAGGAACAATTTTGTGGAAACATGTGGAAACAAGATCTCTCTCTCTTCCCTGTACAGAGCAAAATGCAAACAATTTTTCCCAAAAAAAATAATAAACTGGGAGTAGTTGTGTAGATTCCCTTGTATTCTCATGCAGTTGGGAAAAAAATTATTTCTTGCATGCAGATTAAGTGGAGATTTACACCTTCTAAGTTATCTCCCGCCATACCATCCTCCTGCTCAAAATAAACACCCCAGTCCTGTCTCTTTCAAAACCTTATAATGGCTTTGTGCCCATCGCTAAAACATGTCTGACTACATCAACTGTTATCCATATAATAATTTAACTCAAGCTGCTGAACTAAAAAGGCTTGCTGAGGGGAACAGAAACAGTGGTTAGTGGTCCCGACAAGGATGTCTTCTGAGGTGTGTTGTCTCCCAGAGGCAAAGATCTATAACATAACACAGCAGCTGACAAACTAGTCAAGTCCACGGACCATTACCCCTTCCTTTTGGTCCACATGGGAATGAACAACACTGCAAGGCATAGCCTTTAGGAGATCATAAACAATTATGAAGCTTTGGGTAGCAAGCTGAAGGACCTTGATGCGCAAGTTGTCCTTTCATCTCTTCTCCCAACTGAAGGACACAGCTCAGGAAGGGAGAAAAAAACAGTAGAGGTGAACAACTCGCTCTGCAAATGCTGCCACCACGAACAGTTTGGCTTCTTGGACCATGGTCTGCAAGTTCATAAAGATGGACATCTGACAAGTGATGGGTTGCATCTCACAGCAGTTGGCACAAACTTTTTTGCTAAGAATTTCACAAACCTCATCAGGAGGGCTTTAAACTGAGATATGGTGAGGAAGGAAACAGCATACCTGAGGGCAGGAATTCATCAAGTACTAGAGATTATATCCTGAATGTTATGGGGAGAACCAAGCAAATGGTATGAGAGCTGAACAGTGGGAGGGGAAAAAATTTAAATAAGCAGCTAGGAGGAATGACTCATGGTCTCAGATGTTTCTACACTAATGCACAGAGTACAGGAAATAAACAGGATGAGCTTGAACTCATAGCACAGCAAAGCAAATATAACAGACATCACTGAAACCTGTTGGGATGAGTCTTATGATTGGAATGTAGCAAAAAACTATTTCAAGGACATTTACACCTGTGAAGAGATCCATGACTTAAATCTTGGAAGCCAAACTGAGAGCATCTGGGCAAAAACTTAAGGGGGAGAGAAACAACAGTGATGTCATTGTGGGGTCCCCTCAGTGTAGTACAGGAATACCTGGTTATTCTAAATGAATTCCAGTCTCCAGGGCCGGATGAACTACATCCAAGGATATTAAAAGAATGGGCAGAAGTAATCTCAGGACTACGGGCAATAATTGAGAATTTCTGGAAAATGGGAAAAGTCCCAGCAGAGTGGAGGAGAGCAAATATTGTCCCCATCTTCAAAAAGGAAAAGAAAAAGAAAAAGAGGACCCAAACAATTACTGTCCAGTCAGCCTAATATCAATACCAGGAAATATTCTAGAACAGATTATTAAACAGACACACTACAAACACTTAGAAAGAAATGCTGTATTCACTAGCAGTAAACATGGGTTTCTCAAAAAAAAGTCATGCCAGATGAATCTTATCCTTCTGGATACAATTACAAGCTCAGTAGATGAAGGGAATGCTGTGGATATAGCATATCTTGGTTTTGGTAAGGCCTTTGACAAAGTCCCCCATGATATTCTTGCAAACAAGATAGTAAAATATGAGACAATGCTACTTTTAGGTGGGTTTGTAATTGGTTGGCCAATCAAATCAAAAGGGTGCTCATCAATGGCTCCTCTTCATCCTGAAGAGAAGTGATGAGTGGGGTGTCACAGGGTGCTGTCCTGGGTCCAGTGGTATTCCACATCCTTATCAATGACTTCCTGGATGATGAAATACAGGACATTCCTATCAAATTTACAGATGATACCAAATTAGGATGGGTAGTTAAAACCCCAGAGAACAGGATCAGAATTCAAAATGACCATAAAAAATTAGAAAGCTGGGCCCAAACTAACAAAATGAATTTATACAGGGAGAAATGTAAGGCACTACACATGAGCAGGAAAAAAAAAATGAAATCCACAGATATGAGATGGGTGACACTCACCTTGACGACAGTACACACATAAGTGATCTAGGAGTCTTAGCACACAACAAGCTGACATGAGTCAGCACTGTGATGCAGCAGCTTAAAAAGCCAAAGCAATTCTAGGCTGCATAAATAGGATTATAGTGTCTAAGTCAAGGGAAGTGATAGAACCACTCTATTCTTCTTTGGTCAGACCTCTGGGCATCATAGTTCAAGGAAGATAATGATAAGCTGGAATGTGTCCACAGGAGAGCAACCAAAATAGTAAAAGGACTGGAAACCATGTCCTATGAAGAGCGGCTTAGGGAGCTGGGTATATTTAGCCTGGAGAAGAGAAGGTTAAGAGGTGACATGATAGCTATGTTTAAATATTTGAAGGGATGTTGTATGGAAAATGGAGCAAGCTTGTTTTCTGCTGCTCCAGAGACTAGGACACAGCGTAATAGCTTCAAACATCAGGAAAAGAAATTCCACCTGAACATCAGGAAGAAATTCCTGGCAGTAAGAGTAGTTTGACAGTAGAATACGCTGCCTCACAGTATGGCAGAGTCTCCTTCTTTGGAGCTTTTTAAGCAGAAACCAGATGTCCGTCTATTGGTAATGCTTTAATTGTGTATTTCTGCATGGCAGGGGGTCGGACTCAATAGTCCTTGTTGTCTGTTCTAGCTCTATGATTGTACGGAATCCAGAATTAGTTTAGAATGTTGCCTCAGTATATAAATTGGGAAACCACACCAGAAAGGATAGTGGCCTGTTCCTTTTTGAGAATGCCAGGGTCCTTAAAAATCCTACTTTAAAGCAGTAAGCGCTTGATAATATTTTTAAAACAACACAACTGATTAATGGCAAGCAGAAAACAAATGCAGACACATATAAATATGCACACATATACAAACAGGCAGTAAGCTATTTTGAACCAGCCCTGGTCCAGCTAATAAAATCACTAGTCATTCAAATGGGAGAGATAAAGATGAAACAGAGCAATGATTAAAAAGATGTATAATGTCAGCATTTTGTACAATAATGATTCCACCAGTGAAAAAGTTTCTTCTGTACTTTATTGCTGCAAACATTAACACAGAAGAAAAGGTACATCTTTTAAAAATCCCCTTCACCTTGCCTTTCATGGCACAGTTGTGTTAATCATATAAGAATTTTTTTAAAAAATTGATCACAGCATAATAATCCTCTTGTTCCAGCATTCTAAAAATAGATTGTCATCATTATACAAAATTAATGTTAATCAACCAAACACAATGTTACTTAATTCCATTTCCTTAAAATATATGGCTTTATAAAAAGTATTGCTTTGCCACTTAAAAATAAGCAGTATTTCACTCCATGAACAATAATGCTTTGCTTCAACCAGTGCTGACACACAGTTTCCTGACAAGTACAAATTCATATGGCATGATTCTTCTGACACAAACCACCCATTTCCTCTACAGTCCCAGCACAGTGTCAGCACATACATACTGCAGAGGCGGGGGCAAAATCGGGCTTTGTTATGACTTAGGTACTCCTCCCACCTCCAAGCTGAGGTATAGTGCTCACGCGGGAAAGGAAGATGACTACAGAAATCTAGGGCACACAGTTCATTCACATTCACACTGTATAGATGTCTCAATATCTTGGATCCCAGTATTTTAAAATCACATTTCACATACTGCATTTCTCAAAACTATTTCTATTAAAAAAAAAAAAGTTGTCCAAGCACTGGCTACAGTTCACAAGTCACATACACCACTATAGTTTTAGTGAATTTCCATTGACTTCAATGGTTCTGAAGTGTTTCCTACTGATATCTCATTTAAACTGAGATTGTCATTTAGTTTTTCTAAGCAACAGCATCATTACGCAAACTATTCCTGAGCCATAAAAAGATAACTAAAGTAATGTGGCTCTAAGATTATACGCCTGCACCATGCAACAGTTATTTAACACATCACCTCAGTTACTTTCACTCATGAGGGCCAAAAAGGATTTCATTAATAAATACTGAGTCGTAACAAGCAATTTTTGGTAAAGCACGCAAGTTAAGATAAATCAGTCAAATTCTGGAATCCTGAAATCATTGCCCCTGATGTAATCCTAATTCACTTTAAAGGGTCTACTGCTGAATAGCTGGTTGTAGCAATATCGCTTATGTATTTATCTGCTACAATACTTTATTAAGTAATATCCTACTGAAATTGCAGTTGAGATATCAAGCCAAAGGGCAAAATAGAAACAAAAATGTCATTAAGACCATACAGATATTTCCAATGTAAATAGATCCAGACTGCTATGCAATTCTTCAGTGTTTACTTCAGTCTATATTACATGCTCCTCATGTGAAGAACCAATCAAAACAAACAGTTTGAAAACAATCTTCCCTCAAAAAACCTTTTAGCAACCTTGTGTATACATGTCTAGAATTAAGGTATTTGCTTTACTTTCTATCTGAAGCTCAGACAGAAAAATCACATATAAAACTAGTACATATTGGTCCACACCAAAATTTCACAGCTGTTTTACTAGTGTTTCCAATAGTAAATTTAAATATACCAAATTGCTATTTTGATCACATTTTAAAACTCTGCTAATTCTAATTACTTCCAAGTTTTCTGTAACCACAGATATATATATATATATATTAAAATCTTAAATCATTTACTGCTACATCATAAATAGCATATTAACAATTGTGTGAACAGCACATATAAAATTTAGAAACAACAAACTGCTTGGTCAGCTAATAAGGGGGAAAATAAAAACTTGTATACTAAATGCTACAAAAAGATAGAAAGGTATACTGGGGTTCTACATATATGCTAAAGGTATACTAAAATGTCAACTGAGCACTTTACATTTTACAGATTTTAGGCAGTTTCACAAGTGACTTTTTTAAAAAAAAATCTTATATCTATAAAATGAATGAAAAATCTACACTGTATATTTAGTTTTCAAAAACCCTTCTACTGCTTTCTGCACCATATATATAACATTTATAAGACATGCATTCCAGGTGGAAAGGTCTCATAACATCACTTGTGAAATGCCTTTTAGTGTTTTTCCTCCCTAAGTCTATGAATTGCTTGGTTAATTATGTCAGAAAGACAAACATCTGTTCCCATTGTGTAGAATATGGTTTAGGCTGGTCCTCCTGTTGTTGGGATATTCTTTTTGAAGCTTTAAGTATCTGAAAAAATAAGGGGAGATCTAAATTAGAGGACCAACCAGGATACAATTTTTTTAAAAAAATAATATGCAACTTTGGAACATTATATTTAATTTGGTTGTATCTACATTTTGTTAATTGCTATCTACGGAAGAAGAAAGGCAAGAACACACCTTAGAAAACAGGCCACTGGAGTTGAGACAAGGCAACAGAAATGAAATCTCTTTCCCACTCACAATCTTTCTCCCTCTCACATGCACATACACACAAATAGATATGCTAGAAAAGGGCTAGGGATTTTGTAGCCCTCCAGACACTGGACTGCAACCCCAGCATCCCCAGCTTGCACAGCCAATAGTGAAGAATGCTAAGAGCAGAAGTTCAACAGCTCCCTGAAACTTGGCATGATTCCCAACCTGCACTAGAAAAACACCTGTTCTTATGATGGGAAGTATGTGTGTGAAGGGTGAACTCTACATTGAAGACCTATGTCAAGAAGGGCTTGGTTTAGCAGTGTTAAGGCAGGAGAGAGAAGGTTTTGCGTAATTTTCTCCAGGTGTAGCACTTACTTCACATTAGGGTAAATGGCAACAATTTGCTCTCATGAAAGTAAGCAAAGGAAAGAAAATGGAAATAAGCCCCTGGCACCATAGCCATTGAGAATCAAAACCCTGCCCTGTTGCAAAGCTCTTGTTTTTGTCTACCAAATTCTACTCTGGGCTCTGTTGGGCCAGCTAGTCTGGTATAATGTTGGGAACTGGCTTACCTATATATATTTGGAGAAGAAATGTTATACTGAAAATAAGGGAAGTACAATGATCTGTATATAACTTCTCCAACTTATTACTGGTCACTCAAATTAGCAATTGAATGAGGGACAGAAAAAAAACACCAAGAAAGAGGGGCAAACAAGTAGGATGAAAAATAATAAAGATGTAAAGTTGAAGAAGCAGTGTTCAGATTATCCCTAACTTCTGTAGCTATTAACGAAGTCCTCTGATGATGACAAGAACAAGAAAAAGAAAAATCCCACAGACACCAAGCAGAGCATGGTAGGTGAAGACTGAATAGGCTAAGTCACCAGAAGGGCACAGACAGCATATGGAAACTGCTATCCAATCAAGAGTCATTTGCTGGTGACCCTCAGCAAATGAAACCAGAGACAGAAAGAACCAGTTTCACACAACTGTGCAACCAAAGAAGAGCACAGAATAAACTGTGCTATTAGTTGAGACCCTCGTCCTGTCTTACAGTGCTAGAGGGTTTGTCACACTAGTTTGTCTTCACTGGACATCCCAGTTGAAAATGTAAGACCCCTGCAGAGTTAAACCAAAGACTTAACTTATCCAGAATTCTCTTCCCACAGTGGCCAATCAGTGATACCAACCAAGATACCAATGGAAAGCCTTCAAGCGAGACATGAGCACAGCAGCATTCCCTAGCACTTGTCCTATTCCCATGGTCTGTGAATACACATTCTATATCTTATATAGCCAAGAGACACATAAGTCTTGACTCTTTCTCCAGTCTCCTGCGCAGAACTTTCCTCTCCCTCAAGCATAATTTAGCACACTGTCAGGCTACTACATGATAAAAATAATGTATCTTCTTCCTGAACGAAGTCTTGTATGACACTTCATTTGAAACAACTCCAGCCCATCATTTAGAAAACATAACTCCCCATTTATGCAAAGTTTATTTCCAAAGCCATGATGATTAAAAAGCTGGAGATGAAACTCATCCTGCAGTATTTTACAAACTCATATGCACACTGATAAACGACTGAAGAAACTACAATCCCAAATGCAAAATAATCTTAACAATTTTAGGTACTTTGAACACTCTCTAAAGTGCTATCTCTGCGTTGGGTACCATGCAACCTTCCAGATATAGTTGGACTGCAACATCCAATAGCCACAGCCCTAGACAGCCTGGTTAATGGTGAGGAATAATGCAGTTTAACAATATCTGGATAGCCCATGATGTATCAATAGTTACTACTGTCTACTATATAAAAGTCAAAGTTTGTGAGTGATCTTGTCTGTTTGTCTGTATCAGGCAGGCAAAGACCTCGTATGATTGGCTGTGTGAGGCAAGAAGATCTCATACAACTGGCTGGCTGTGAAGATTCTATGGAATCCTGGGGTTGGCAGTTTAGGGAGGAGCCTTTAAAATTCTCGGCCGAGAGCTCTTGGGCCTCAGGCTGGTTGCTATGGAGACCAGGCCTACCAGCAAGAAGAAGGGCAGTGTATTCCCTCAGAAACCAAACTCTCTGTATGTTAACAACTCTGAATACAGATTGGATTGGGGAATATAGGGATAAGTTACAGGTACAATAGTAGGCTGGTTATTATGGAGATGAGGCCTAGCAGCAAGGAGGATGACGATGTATTCCCTCAGGAACCCAAACTGTGTATGTTAATAACTCTGATTACAGATTGCATTGGGAAATATGGGAAAAAGTTACAGGTACTGGAGAAGACAGTTTGGTGAGTTTTTAAGAGGAAAATAAAATCCCAGGCAACACTGGGTAAATACACTAGTTACTCATAAAATGAGAAATATGCATGAACCTCAGTGGGGTAATTCAAAACTAGTTTTATCTTTAACTGATTCAGATGCATTCAAATGCATGAATACCTCTTGTCCTTCTTGTCAAGAACAACACTGTAATTAAGTGATAATGTAGTGAAGTTTTTTTCTCTCTGGACTACTGAAAATAGTTCATGTCGTTTCATTCCAGAGGCCTAAAGCCATGCTCCTTATGATTATTAGTACAAATTACAGTTGGCCCTTTATGTTTGCTCGGGTTAGAGGCACAGGACCCCTGCAAAAGTGGAAAACCTGCAAATATCAAAATGTGTGTGCATGTCTGTGGGGACAGCGAGCAACTAGGATCAAAATCAAGGCAAGAAAAGGAGAGGGAAAGGAGGTAGGTTGGCATAATGGCCCTATACTTCCTCTCTCTTGCCCATCTCCTTCCTTGGGTGTGTGGCGCATCAGGATAGGGTTTGTGGTCCTGAGAAATCATGCTTGATCCATTCTTCGCTGGCCAGGCAGTGGCTGGCTGAACAGAAGGACCAGAAATGGGTTTTTCAAGAGCTGCACAGCCTGATTAGAGTTACATCGCAGAGGAACAGCAAAGTCAGTAGATTACCTCAGAGTTATTAAAATAATATTTAATCCCATCAGGTAAAAGTACAGAGATATCATCCCCTTGGTTAATGAAGAGGCATTAAGATTGTAGAATATACATATGTCACTCTTAACCACTGAGAAACATTGCATTTCTATATATAAGGTGAGAGATGCAGGACTTTTGGCTTTCTAGATGTTGCTAGACAATATCTCCCATCAGTCCTAATAAATGATAACACTTGTCTAACAATATCTGGAAGATCATTCCTGGTATAGATAATACTGGACAGAAGTCCCTCTGAACGGATCTTGCTAAGAAAACTCTGTGATAGGTTTGTGTTAGGGTCACCATAAGTTAGAAACAACTTGAAGGCACAAAACAACAACCATCACCACTGCTGAACTATGTGTTAAACATGGTTAATGTGTCCTGAATTTATCAATTTGATTCAATCAATCAATTTGATTCAGTAACAGATTGTGCATGTTTTATCCTTTATGACAACTGACAAGATATAGGAAAAAGAAGATTTCTCAATCACACAGGAAAACAGTTCATTAGACCAAAGTCATTTTGACTGACATCTTCTTCAGAAGCACTGTGAGAACACTGTAGACCCAGCATCTCAACTATGCTTTCTGCAATGTTTATCTTTCTACAGTTGACCATCGTTAAACTGAGTATTCCTCTTCTGTTTTTCTTGCATAAGCAATCCTCCTGTTTTTTTTACCCCTCCTCACACTGAACTGCAGAAGGAATTTACTATATAGCAAGATTTTTAAAATTTCTATTGCAACAACCTACCTACAAAAATGACAGCATTACACCCTGGCTTCCTGTTAGTGGCACATGCAGGCATGTTAACCATGGCTTGCACATGGCTATCTGTGATCACTGCAGAGATTGGTATTCCATACCTCACTCCACAGAGACCAAAGCTCCTGCTCCCCATGGGTCTACCACAGAGCCACTGAAGCCCCCCTCTGGCCATTCCATGCCTGGAAGAGAGCAGGGAGATCCCAAAAGTGTCTGGTAAAGCGGCACACTCAGATTCAAAAGTTATTGTATCATTCATTGAAGTCTGTTGGGGTTCTTTGGAGGTCTCAGCAACTGATGTCATTGCTTCACATCTGGTTATGAGGACATAGCCAGACACCTCTGCAATCCTCTTACTCTCTACCAGGCATAGAATGGTGATGGGGAGGGGACTTCAGTAGTTTGATAGTACATCCACTGTGTCATATATGGCTCATCATAGCATACTTCTACATGAAGAACTACTATACTAAGCCATGCAGGACTGCAGAGAGAGGGAGGCTGCCATAAGGGAGATGCTTCTTTTAAAAATGACTGCAAGAGACTCTAGTTCAGGAAAAGGTAAGTTTTCCCATCTTAAGAGAATTCAAAAATCAGTCTACAGGAGACCTCCTCCATCCAAACCTTAAGGACAATATACACATAGTCAACTCAAGCTGAAACAGAATTCAACTAATGCCGAAGCTAACTGCTATTAGATCAAACATTGTACTGTCTGGTTCCCTTCTGTAACCAGGGCTAGTAGTTGGCAGATGGGTAGAAAAAAGGGAAAGTTTAGAGGGAGAAATCAGAAACAGAGTATTAAAACATCAGCCTCAGGTGAAATTCATTGCTATTGCTATTCCCTGCTTTTGTTCTATTTTCTGCCATAATTCAAAGCAAAAAAGAAAAGAGAAATGAAATTCGGTTTGCCTGAGCACACATTTAGCATCAGAGATATTGTAGATATGCTCTGGTATGTTCAGAGTTGTGTAACTCAAGGAACAATGTTTAGCATTAATGATTTTGCCATAAAGTTGAAGCAACTATTTTTTCCCCTAGCTTTAGTTCAAATTTAATGAGTTTTTGCCTGAAATGTTTTAACGAAAAAATAAGGCCTCTGAAAATTCACTTACCAACTAGATCATCATTTGAATTATCTTCTACTTGAACAGGAACTTCTGTAAATCAAAGATTTATATCAATTTATTATTAGATAGTTTCATAGACATTTTAACAACATTTTATTGGCTCTCTTACTAAAATGTGAATTCACCACCAGAACTGGCATGGTGTAAAAAGATTACAGCTATGACAATGTCAACAATGAATTGACTGATAATGAACCCAAAGATATGTGCCATGTAAAAACACTGTAATCACATGGTTGATATAATCTAATAGCAGTCAGCTATACCCAGTGTTACGTCACTTCTAGGAAGGACACTAAATGTTTACATACGTGGAATATAATAAGTCATCTCTGTTTTGACTAGACAATATATGTCGACTGATTAGGCTAGGAGAGATATTAGAGAAAACAAATGGGAGGCAACTCCTACACAGATGTGGCTATTAGGCAGTCCAAGCACACAGTGCTGTTCCTGGCTGATAAAGACCAACAAACCATATTGGTAAGAGAAGACAGAATCTCTGCTCTCAACTAGGCTATGCTAAATAAATATATTTTCCATTTCTGCTAGATGTAGTACTGGATGCTACCAGATATAGCAATGCCCAGGGATATCAAACCCTGGATGTCTGTGTGCTTACAGATGATTATTTAGAGATGTATAAGTCCTCAACAGATGAGACAGTGTTCCTTAGTGAATAAATCAATAAGTTATACTGGTTAAGATGGTAGTTTTCCTCTGTGTTAGCTATGGAGAAGCCTGCTGAAGAGAAGCAGATGGTATAATAGCTCAGTCCTTATGAAAATGTAACATCTTACATGCCATATGAACATATGATACCTTACATGCAATGTAATGTAATGAAAGCTATGTACCTAGACACTGAGATGTCTGTGTTTGCCTCATCTATGACTGCATAGATTGTGCAACTGTGACTGCATATACTAGCCTAAAGTACTACCAAAGAACCTACTCATTCTTCCATATAAATATCCTGAGATTTCAATACTTAAGAATACTTAAGAGACTGTTACTCGCTGTGGCATAGTTAGGGGGGCAGGGAGGCAGCCCACACCAGACATCACTTTTTGGGGGGCACAACCGAGGAAGAGCTTCAGCCACTGGGATCACGGGCCCTGTCCACAGATTCTGACCTGCAACCAGTGGCACCTGGGCAAAAGATAAGTCAACTCTCCTCTCTGGCCGGGTGTCAAGTCCAGCTCCTTTCTCAGCGGAAGAGTGGACTCCCGAGCACCCCCTCCCCCCTCCCCAAGCCCGCCCATCTGCCAGTTCACTCCTCTCTGCTGGCCAGTATTGAAGGATGAGGTGCAGAAAGGAGGACTTTTAGGAGAGAGGAGCAAGGAGTCTGTTCCACACATGAAACTCTCGCACCACCAGTTCTGAAACCCACCTGCAGAAAAACAGCCTCTGGGAGGCGTGCCTGTAACTCCTGAGCATGTACGGTATGTTTTTTAGCTTACTGAATACAAGAGCCATCCTCATGTTTTGTTTAACACACACATAGACAGAGAGTCTGTGTGTCACAAGTGTTGAAGAGCGTTAACTGGGGTAGGAATCATGTGGCTCTCCACAAGTGGCTAGACTGCAAATCCCATCATATCTTGCTTGAGTAACCAAGGGGGAGGCATGCTGGTTTGATTCCCCCACTGCCACCACAGATCCAACTGGCAATTTAGAGCAGACCCACGTGGGACCTTGGTAAACATGGGCATGCCTCAGTTAATAAAGTCTCCGACAAAGAAATTCTATTGTGTAGCAAGGGGGCGCGATCTGCTCCAGGTGGCAAAAGCTCTAGCTACACCACTGGTTACTCCGTCTGTCTGGATTCTGCTATTGGTCACAAGCTGGATGCCCAGATAACTAAATTATGATAAAAGGGATCTTAAGACTGATACAGATTAACTAACAAATTCCAAAGAACTGTCAATCCTCCCTCTAAAGAGATGGGGTGGTAAGTCATGTCTTACTTATAACTATTGCTAATTCTCACATAGATATGCATTCTGTGCAGTGACTCTGGCATTTAAAAGCAGTCCTAGCACACCCATGAATCAAGATATAAACTTATGTTAATGTAACCATAGTGTCCTGGCCTTGACTTTGACACTGTGTGATCACAAAGATTAAAAGACTCAAATATTCAAAGACAAAGAAAATATGTCTATATTAGTAATATGTGTCTGATTGTGCACTTTACTTCATAATGATCATTTTTCTTCAAAGAAAACTTGCTCGTTAGATTTTGGGTAGCTGCTATGCTATAACATCCTAACCATTCTGCTAGACTACTAACTACTGGGTAAGTCTGAAACAGGGCTGGGGAACCTAGGCCCCTCCAGATTTCTTGTACTAGAATTTCCATCTTCTTTGGCTAACTGGGACACACAACCAACAACACCTGTCCTTAGATAAATATATCTGTAAATAAACAGTGAACCATCATATGCACTTCACTTTCCAGAAAACCAGTTATAAAATATTTCTACTAATGTCATGCTGTTATATACATGATCAAAGAACCATAAAAAACTGTTTAACTTGATAAACAATTTTGATTGCACCCAAATACGAACATTAGTAGTAAAGGTGTCATAGTTTATCAAAGTAGTATATAACACTGTGGTAGTTTTTATAGAAAAGTCTTCTACATACCTGTCTTAGGAGGTTGAGCAGCTGCATGGTCTTCTTCTGCATGTTTTCTCTCATCTACTGTGAACAAGTTGTAGAAATGTGTTGTTCTATAATGGCTCATGCTTGTATTTTTAAAATTATTGATATTCTCAGTAATTTAAAGCAAAAACATGGCCAATATAACATCACACACTGCATTTTCGAAACCACAATGAACAGGTTTTTTTTTTAAAAAAAATCAAAATCTCAATTCAGCAATACTTTAATGAAAGGTAAGGATGATATACTGCCCTTAAGTGGTCCACATCTACACTACAAAATAGGACTGCGTACGGTAGGACTATAAAGTGAAGCATTCAACCAGTGAAAAGTAACTATGTATAAAATGTACGCAAAAATAATTCTGGAGTAATGCCAGTGATGCCTTACAGTTATGAATAGTTTCTGGAAATCAAAGATAGAGAAATACATTGTGCACCAACTCCCAAATCTTCCATGAACTTCTCTAGCTCCCTATGTCCTACCAAGGCTAAAGACTACAACTCCCCACTCATTTTTTTCTATGTTCACAATTTTAAATCCAGACAGTTAACATATTCCTTTCTGCTTTTAAAAAAGTGTTAAACCAACTTGAAATTTATTAACTTTAAGCTATATATGTTGATGTTTTCTGATAGGTACTATCTTAAGGACATGCTATCTCCTCCAATAAACACAAATTGATGGCTGGATTCAATGACCAGTACCTGAGCCTTTCAGGGAGAGAAAGAGAGAGAGAGTCATAACATGACAATATACTCCATTTTTAAAGATGTATGCTATACTTCCAGTGATATTCTTGCATAACTCTTTAAGACAAGTCTGAAATACTGAGCTTCCACTAGAAGCTTCCACTAGAGATGCCTCTTTCCATCCAGCAGCACTGCAGACATTCAGCTTCCACTAGGAGCTGAATGATCTGCCTGCAAAGCTAATTATATTGAAACAAAACTACTAGGCTGTCTGGTAGAATTCACTCTGTGGTTTGCCTAATACAACAGAGGAGACATCCAGTAACTAAAAAGGTCCAAGACAGAAGACAACTCTATTGGTTCACAGGACTGCAAGCTTAAACTGCTATGCCACATGTTCAGCAGCGAACTGGATGTAGGAACCAAAAACAAGCTACAAATTACAGCATAGGGCCGAGGATGAAATCTAGGCAGAGATATAGTGAGCACAAAGGTGTTTCACTTGCTCTTTTTTCCTATGAAATGCCAAACACAGATCCAGTATTCTGGATAGGTAAAAAATAATTGGGAAGAAAGGCTGAAGGACAGAGATAAAGAGAGGAAAAGGTTAAGCATCCTTTCCCTCTGCTATTGTTCCCTTTCAAATTATACACTCTTTATACTACCATAACTCAACCTAGGAATGATGCTTACATTAAAAAACTGGGAAGGTAGCAGGAAGATTAGGGTCATAGATATCAGCTTTAATATGTCACACTACAACTTCCCTTTCCACGCTTGATTTATGAAGCAATAAAAGACAGGTTCTGAGATCTTGCCCACAGTTCAGGAAATTTCTCTTTTGACAAAATGAAGGGTTATCTACAAGTTGCCCTCATATATATCAGTACTTCTCAGGTTGCAAAAGGATACGACTAGATTCTGACAACATGATTTCATGAACACATGAAAAAGTCACACATATCCTGTTACAAAAACTTAGCCATACACAAGCTTATGCTATAATCTTCTTTCTCTCAGTTAATTGTAAAGTTGCTACAATATCCCTTTGCATACTTAGCCTTACACAGTTAAACTTCTTTCCAGTACATCAGTCTTAAATATTCACATTATTCTAAAGCTGAACACATTACCAATTGATAAAAAAAGATTAATGAAAAATTGGCTCAACTAAATTTTTACATTTATTAATAATTTCACTTGCATCATATTTTCCATGTCAGAGAATTTATGCACAAATACCTGATTCAAAATGCTCAGTAAAAGAATCTGGAGCTTCTGCTTTATCTATGGGAAACAGAAGATTTACAGTAATATATTAGATCATATATTTTAATTACAGAAACAACTAAAGAAAGGTAGACATCCTGGAAATCCAAAGACAGGAATTTCTCTAAAGGCTTCAAAGGGTGGCAGTGTCAATGTTGTCAATATTATTAGGCATGGAGAACCCAAGAATGTGTGAGGCAGTGTGAAAAAGTTCCTTGTTCACATCACCTACTATCATGATGCTACTCTAACAGCAGCCTGAGCAAATCAAGAATATTAAAAGAAATTACTAATTTGACTTCAGAAATGTGCAAGATTTTATAAACTTTCTCTATTAACAGAGTTGCCATCATTTGGCTACTGTGCTTTCTATAGCAGCTAGACAAAAAGAAAGTAGTGAGACTTCTCCTAGCATGGAGTTAAGCTGTACAAAATAATTCACTCATTTAACACTGTATATATGTGGCTGCTGTTAACATCACTGGATTAAAAACAGGGGGGAAAGATGACTACATACTAATCATAAAGTTACTGGATTAGGGAAGTTATTTTGGCAGTGTAATAGTGATACAGAGATACAAAGAATGAGAGAAATGAAAAGGAAATAATGCAGCCACTAAAAGGGTTCCACTAACTTGTGTATTCCTAACTACAGTCACATGTAATATGGATAAGAAAGAACAATGATTTCACTATCACTTTCTGGAGGATAACCAAGCAGCATTTACATTTTACATTTCTCGCATCAAAATGCCTTTGGCCAGTCCTGCTTCATACTAGGCATTAGTCTCAACCACTGCATTTAGCAAGTAAGATGGTTCTACTGGAATTACCAATATTTCTCTACTAGTGTTAGTTCTATTGTTTCAAAAACCAGGAGATGACTAATTCCCTCTATGTGTCTAAGAATAGAATATGAACATATGAATATAGACATTTTCTACATTATTTGATTGTATATTTAATATTTCCAATAAACAGAAATGAACAGCTTTTTAAACACCTACATTCATGCGTTTCCTCAGTGCTGTCAACTGGTTCTGCTAGATATATAATGAGAAACAAATCATTTAGGTTTTAGAAAAACAAAGCTATCAGGAGAATGCTTACAGAAACAAGTTATTTAGAAGAATATGTTTTAAGATACACATCATAAGCAGAGCTCTAAGGTATTTTATAATTTCTATCTGTTCAGAAAATGCTAGGGTCCTGCACACACAGCAATACTGCTGTGTGAAAAGTACTGGAAGCTAAGCAGGATCAGCCCTGGTTAGTATTTGAGATGACCAAGGAATACCATGTGCTATAGACTATATTTCAGAGAAAGGCAATGGCAAACCACCTCTTGAGGCAGTTGTCAACCACTGACTTGAAGACATACTGACACACTCACACATGAAATATCTATATATGCAGCATCACATGTGACACCTGTACACATGTATTGATTCACTTTGTGTACTCATATAAGTCATTGTGTCTTTCTAGTTTCCCACGATCTGTATATAGTGCATAACATACAGCAAAAATGTCACATTAATAATGTGCAGATAAGATTCCACACTATTTCCTATATGACTGTATTTTCTGTATTTTCACATTTCCAGTAGACCTGAGAAGCCAGTATTGCAGCTGCTAATGAACAGAGCATACATATTCAATCTAGTGGTAATACAGTAATAAACATAATTCTTTCTTCTACTTAAAATAAATACTGTATTTTCACCTTCCATATTTTCATAATGATGTTCAGTAAAAGGTGGTTCATCTGAAAAGAGAACAATATAATCTAGTTCAGAAGAAAACACTGATGGAAGGCTTCACAGATGAAGAAAAGAAGTTAGGTTTCATGCTATATAAATTAACGGAAACAGACTGCATGTGTTAACAGTCAAGTCCCACACAAAGGTATAACTGGAACTCTTGGCACAGTGGAAAGAAACTGGAGGGGACACAGTCTAATTCAAGTCAGTGATCCAAGTCAGTTTTTCCTCAGCAATAAAACAAACACACACCACATTAGGTGGTGGTCATAAAGATTCTATTATATTTGCATGTAATATGTGTATATGTATCTAAACTCATAAAGCAGGGTAGGCCTTGGGGTCACATATGGTCCCGATGCTGTTTGCATGGGTTCTGACTTCCAGCAGACTGCTCTTTTTCTGAAGAAAAAAAAAATTACTTGGGTTTTTCTGGAAAAATGGAGGAATGGAAACTCAACAGTCCACTCTAGTACTGCTTAACATCAAAAAACAAAACAAAACAGTTTTTCAAAATGAGAATTGGGCTTGTTGTTACTCCCCCGCCCCAATTTTGGAGATATTTTTGGCAAACCATGCGACTCCCAGAGTGGCAGAAAAGTGCGGTCCATCCTGACTTAAGGAACATCAGTTACACAAGCTGTAGCATGTGCTATATTTGTAATTCCTTCTGTTATATTCTTTTTGACTGCCTTCATGCTGTTTTAAATTTGAGTGTTTTAATAGGAAGAGTTTACTTATCTTTTTAACTTTTCTATAACAAGGATTTTAGCAGTACTTTGCTTTGATCTATATTATTAGCTGCCTTGTATCCCATGTTAAGACAAACACAGAATATTAAAACAATCAACCAATCCAATCAAATCAGGGGAATCAATGTCTATCACTTGAAAGAAACATATTCCTAGTTTTTAATCTATTTTTCAGTAGGGGGTTTTCCTCACAGTTTCTTTGCTTCATGTAGAATAATTATGGAAACAATTAGTGCAATGTTTTTCATAGAAGGTCACCATAAATTTACCTGTATCCCGAACCTCAATAAAGTCTTCATTTTCTAAGTCTAAAAAAGATAGCATAATTTTAAATTGAAAAACTGGATATGAACAATAAAGAGACTCAATAAAATAACAACTGAGTAAAAGAAAGTAAAAATACACACTAAAAAATAAAGTTCATTGTTTCTGTATAACCATGCTATGCAAAGCAGTTGTGGTGACATGATGGGTGTCAGGATGAGAAGAAAGATCCTGAACAAAGACAGATGGCAGGAGGCCAGGAAAAGCAAGGAAAGGGATGCAAATGTATGTTTATGTGGTTCCCCTATTAGAAGAAAGGTGTTAAGGTGAAGTGTTAAAGTAAGAAAGGTATTAAATAAATAAATAAATTTTATAAAAGCTGGACTGTTCCTTTACTGCTGATGTTGAAAAAAAACAATGAGAATACTTGATAGTATGCAGAAGTCATGTGAGTTTTTTTGCTGGGAAGATTTAGTAGGCCTTCATAGTTTGTGCAGGGTCACTGCAGGCATGTGAATCAGATGAAGAATCCGTCAAAAAACTAAGACTGAAATTTTAAAATTACTTACACAACAAGCCCCATTGAGTACCTCCTGCCTTACTTTATACTAAATCTATTTATTAATGTATCTCAATATGGCATACAATATAATTTAGTTTAGTCAAATATATTGTAAACTGTACTACAAGACAGTGAGGGAACAGCCACGAACTAGCACTAGGTGTGTGAATACCAAAGGCAAAAGGTGAGATGAATTTTCTCCCTGCATCTACAAAGGCCTTGGGTACACCACAGAAATGGGAATTTTATACACAGAACTAATCTTTTTTGTTTTTTAATGATGTAGTGGTATCATCTAATATTTTCAAATATCAATTTTATTTTAGAGAAATGGGGTCATTCAGCAAAGTTATACCATGTTTTGACTAGAAATAAAAATATTCATAAAAACTATTAGGAGCTGTCTTATCAATATCATTATCAGGAAGCTGTTCTCTCAGTATCATTATGACTAAGTTGACTTGGCTTTGCACATATTGGAAAAAGAAAAAACTAGTCAATAATGAAAATGACTATGGTTTAATATTTTTGGTGACATGCAACAAATGTTACTAGTAGTCATAAATTATTTGCTTTCATATGTCAGATTTTTTTTCATTTAAAACCCATAAACCAAAACTGACACAAACACTTCCCTCTCATCCCAAACTGTTATCCAACTCTGCAGTGGTATACCATATATTGGAAGATTACACAGGTGAGTTGCCAGATGCTGTCTCATCACCAGTACTGAAGCAAAATTAAAATGTCAGTCCAGTCAACTTCTATAAACAGAACAAACATGAAAGAGACATTCTTTCCCTTAGAGTTGTGCAGAAAAATGTCTTGAGCCAGCTAACATGGGAGCTACCATAGGAAAGCAGTCATGAGATGTTATTTCTACATTATTTTCAAATATTATGATTGATTTTTGAACTGGAGTGACACATTGCCCAATGATTGTAATGATAAGTGTTGCATAAAGCAACAAAACATCATACCATGTTCATCCACGTAGTCTTGCTGCTCTGTATCTTCTGAAAAAGGTTAGGCAAATAAACAGAATGTTAAAAAGATATAGGAAATCTGCTTCTATCTACTATTCCTTACAAGTCATATAGTACTGCCTGGTAACTAGTAGGTAGACAAAGCAAAGCAAAGGTCAGTAAGTAGCCCACATTGCTATATTAGAATGAAATAGTTCCACCTTTGATCAAATGTGGGGAATCTCTGACCTGGAGCTGAATACAGCCCTCTGGGATTCCTCAGAAAACTATACCCTTTCCCTATGGTAAAAACATTTAGTGTCCCAGACTTTATACTATTACATACATATGCTATCGTCCGACAGTTTCCCAGTTTTTGTCATTTGGTGGTTCCCCAGCTGTCATTGCATATTTTCCCACTTGTGTATTCTTTTCCTCCTATTCTAAAAGGTTAAAATGCCTCTTTTAATGTGTAGCTACTGGCAGAAAGATATTTCTGCTAAAATACGCTGGTATTTTTGGTTCCACCCTTTTGGCTTTGCCCCACTTACTATTAGAATTTGCCTCTGAGAAGATATATTTTGTAGTGATACTGAGTACCAACCAGCAAAGTTAAGGTGCTATGAGAAGATGGGTGGTTCACACTGCACGGAAGTGGCCAGTACAAGTTAAAGTTGAGAGCCAGCATAGTGTAGTGGTTTGGGCATTGGACTATGACTCTGCAGAACAAGGTTTGAATCCCCAGTCAGCCATGGAAACTCACTGGGCGACTTGGGGCAAGTCATACTTTCTCAGACTCAGAGGAACACACAGAAAAACATCCTCTGAACAAATCTTACCAAAAAGCTCTGTGATAGGTTTGCCTTGGAGTTGCCATAAGTCAGAAAGAACTTGAAGGCACACAACAATAAACAAACTAAAGTTGTTTCATTGACATAAATAATTGCTATTACCTGCCGTTCAGGTGCACTATATCTCCTAGGCAAAAATGTGCTATTCCAGCTCTCAAACATAATTAAAGATGACAGTGACTAACTATGCCTGCCAATACATGCAAAGATTCCTTCTCTACCATTGCATATACTTAATAAGTTCTTTAACTTCACTGCTAAACTATTAACAGATGGAAAAATATTTATAAACTAAATACAAATCAGTAGTGGCTTGGTAATACAGCACTTTCTTTTTGTCTTTCCCACATATACACACTTGTTTTTAAGATCTATTCAGGGCCTATTCAGTCTTTTATACACTGTTACCTGTTCACACTTCCCAAAAAGGGTCCCCCCAAGACATGACATTAAAATAAGGATACCGCCTCCACCAGATGTGTGAAACAAATACCTATGGACCCCTTCAACCTAAGTCCAAAGATAAATTTGTGAAATATCCATATAACTATTAATTTTTAAATTATGTAAAATTCAGTATAAAACCTATTATAGAGAGAAGAAAATGTATGAAACTTCTGTAAAATACCTGTGTTATGCTCCAAAGCATCTTCTAGAGTTAGTTCTGTGTCATTTATGAAAGAGAGAGAGAGAGAAAAATCTGTATTATTCTGTCAAAATCATGATGCAGGCAATTAACTAATTGCATGGGAGGGAGGATGGGATCAAAACTGCACTAGCTTTCCACTCAAGTACTTCCAGTGCCTATGTAGCAAGTGCCATATTTGCATTTCAAATAAGGTACTGAACTTAAGACCCATGTCATGCAATTTATACATTTCCAAATTTGTGGTCCACTATGGCATGATTACAGCCCACAAAGATTGGTATCCAAAGTGTACCAATGGCATAGATGTGTCACAGGAGCATGGTGAACACCAGTGTGATTTCTTCCTCCTTACACAGCAGTCAACAGACCCGTTCATTATAGGGCAAACAAATCAGAGCAGTCACACAATACACTGCATACAAACATACAAATGTTTTCCATATCTGAGAATACAATTTTCCTACTACATGTAGAATACTGGGTATGCAACACTATTCAGTACCCAACACTACCGCACACTATGCAACCACAACTAAGACAGCAGCAATTGTGTAATTATCATTTAAGAGTACTTCAATTATATTGCCTGCATACGCAAAGCTAAGGCAACACTGGATATTAACGCCCAACAGCAGTGTGAGGTATGAACAGATTACTGAACTGAAAAAAATAGGTTGAGCTCTCTAATCCACCTCAATGTTTACTGGAGCCTAAGGCCATCACAGTGTTTTAACCAAGCCTCCTGCACAGGAATACTGTATTTAAAAAAGAAAATGGGTGTCCATCTATGCTATCTGAAACTCCAGAAGAGAAAGCGCAAGATATAAATGCACACATAATTATGTATATACTGATACATAGAAAATTTGAAGGTACTACATAATTATGTACATACTGGTATATAGACAATTTCAAACTAAATAGTGCTAAATTTATGCTATCTTGTTTATAATAAATGTAGTAAGTGGGATGTTGACAGACTTCTAAAGTCCATTTCTCCCTCAGTAAACTAAAGCAGTAATTTGTAAAATTATTCTAATGCAACAGAGAACTTAGTAACAAAGAACAGCCTTTGCTCATCACACACTATTTAAGCAAGGCACATGCTTAATTCAACTGATACTCAGAAGCCATTTCCTCTTCTCATTAGCTCTAATTAAAACCCATTTTTAACACATTTTTAAAAGCCATATGCAGCAACCTCTTTCAAAGACTAATCATTTCCCTTCCGCTTGCTTCATATTAAAACAATTAGGCTGCCTGCTACAAGCCGTCACTAAAATAATCTGTTTGTCACCCCAAGAGAGCTCTCAATGCCGTATTATAGTAAGCACTACTACTCACTGTTCTGGGAAGCCTTCTCAGGTAAGCCAGTTATCTTGTGGAGGAGAAAACAATTCTATTCTCTTATATGCTCAGTAAAATGTATTGTATTAATCTAACAAAAAAATATTTTTACAAAAAAAAATATTCTTCAAAATCACAGTATACTACTATGATCTCAAAGCCACGGTTATAAGTTCAACCTAAGCTGCATATATGCATATGTTTTACTGTGAGTTACTACAAATCATTCTTTTTACCATCTCAAGGAGATGCCTAATCAAGAGTCATGCTGCAGGTATTAAAAACTAATTACTACAGTGAATCACTGTATAGCGACTGACATCAACAATCGCAGCTGCAAAATCAGTCTGAATATAATTAAAAAAAGAGGAAGAAAAGAAAAGAAACATTGCAAACTACACTAATGGAATGGTGATAACAAACTCACTACAGTCTGAGTCTCCCTTATTTGGAAATCCAAAAACTTCCAAAAATTTTATTTTGCTGCCAGCCACCTGCTTCTGCCTTCAGGATGGTGCCTATTGTGTTCTTGCTCACTCACCTCTCTGATCTGAGGAGTGCCACAGCCACTGTCTTTAAGGCGGAAGCAGACAGCTGGTGGTAAAAAATTGAGAACTAAGGATCTGAGAGACGAACAAGCAGGAGCATTGCAGCCTCCACCTCTAAGGCTGAAGTGGGCAAAAAGAGACTGAGAATCTGGGAAATGTAGAAAGCATAGATTTGCACTGAGCACTTTGCTTGGATTCCCACCAGTTCACATCTTCAGTTTCTCTCCAGCCTCATGTCTCACACAAAACACAAGTGGTGAATGAACAAGATGTGATTCTATTTCAAAAAGGTACTATATTCCAAAAACTAAAAACAAAACAAAACAACACTAAAATATGAAACACTTCTAGTCCCAAGCATTTTGAATAAGGGAGGCTCAACCTGTACCAGAAACAGAATAGGGCAAGCTACTGAACCGTTCCTAGCCTAAGTCGTATGTTCTTGAGAAGCCACAAAGTATTCAAGTGTGATATAACAAACAACCACATTATGGTGCAATCATAATGTTTTAGTAAGTGTAGTTTATAAAAGTGCACCGTAATAAAGTATGCACAGAGTTGTAGAGTAATTACAATGCTGTCTTATTACTGAACCAATGCCCATTCTCAGTAATGGACCATACTGTTCTGTACTGTTCACAATGGGCAAATGAAAGCAAAGAGATATTTCTTTGTGCTTCAGCTGGTGCTGGAGTTATTCAGTGGGCAGAATCAATAAAACTGACCTTTCAAGCCTTTGGTTCAGTTAAAAGTACAGGCCTCCTAAAAGCTTAGTTGTTTGTGAAACACTCTTTGTTACTTACCAGAACCATACTTAGCAGAAGTCAGACAATGTTAACTCAGGGGAAGAGGGACTCACTGAAGTCTGAGGTTCCCAAATCTTGATATATACTGTATGACTATTTAAAAGAACAGTAATACTAGAACAACTTACAACAAAAGACAATACTTCCTTGATTTTTGCTTACCCTTAAAACAGGACTGTTGCATTCCCATTTATTTTAAATACAGAAAAAAAGACACAGACTTTATGTTCTCAACCATTATGTTTCCATAAATAAGTAATGATCAGACTAACCTGGACTTTCTTCTTCATAAGTGCCTTCCTCCATGTGCGTATGATATTCATATGTAACTGAAAATTAAGAATTTCACATTACATCCCAAGAGGCCATTAATACCAATATCACAGCCAGAAGAACTGCCTGTTTATAACTACTATAAGCAGGATCATAAATCTTTGACTATTCTGTCATCATATGCAAGGCTTGATCATTACTGCGCTTTTCTCCTCACAGCAGAATAAAACTATTTTTGTACAGCATTCTCCCTGTATTAGAGTATCCTGCCCTGCAAAAATTTTCTGCACAGGAAAGCACGTGAGACTTTTGTGCACAAAATCCATCTGTCTTTCTGCACAGAAAAATCCTCTGGAATGCTTTGGAACATTCAAATACTGGGAGAATACCACATGAAAGTCTTGCTAATCTACTATTACTCCCAAGGGAGTTGTTCAACTGTCAGGAAATCTATTTTTCAAATGCTAAATGAGTAATTCTTCCATCCCTTACTATTGGGGAAAGCAGCAGGAGAAGCAATCTGTCGAGAAAGGAAATACAGCTATTAAGAAATAATGCTCAGCTTGGCCGGTGATGCTCCTGAATACCATTGAGTCGAACAGACCCAATATTGCCAAACTAACATAACCCCTTATTTTCACACTTTTGATGAGTTGTGGAGATGGATGGGTAGGAAGGAAGGAAAGAGAACCTATGCTTCTGCTAGCCCTGTTATGCATGTGTAAAGTGAATCCAATTCATAGATTACAACAGTCTTAAGTATTGTGAAGTACAAAATATTTTGCTCTGATCAGTAGTCATCAACAGGTTTAAACTAGCATTCCTTCTTTACTCTTCAGAGTAAAGGCAGCCCTTTTTAACTTTTAAGGCAAACAATTTCTCTTTCTTTCAGCCTATCCTTCCCCCCATCCACCCATTTGTGGGTATTCCTAGGTTTCTCTGTTCACAGAGTACAAAGAGACCATTCTGCGTACATTCATCTGCACAAAATTTCATATAGAATTGTCACCTTCAAGGGTATACTGAGCTGGCATTTTATCTTTTTGCTGCTCACTGGACTTTATGTAGTCTCAGTTTCCATTTAAGATAATTTGCCACAACCATTTCAATTGTTGTATCAGTCTTTCTGATGTACTACTGTCAGCATTACAGGAATAGCCAATGTGCATCATCATACTCTCTACTAGAATGGTTTGTCTATGTCATCAGCATTACTCCAGACATAAATTAAGCTGAGCAGACCTTTCACTTCAAATTGAAAATGGGAATAGAATATTTGGTACAATCCAGTTCATTTTAAGTAATGGCCACTAGTTGAAATTCAATACTTTATATATTAAAGATGGAGAAACTGTGATCTAGATAGTGTCAATAACTGTCTTTAGCTCTAGCCAGGATGACCAAGCATCAGGGATGTAGTTTAATGATATCTGAAGGGGAACCTGCCTTAATTCACGCATTAAATTCACCTTTCTTCTTGTGAAATTTACCATTCAGCCGGTTACATAGAAATTTCAGGTATGTAGGGTTAGTTCATCATTTGATGACACATCATTTCACAAAATCTCAAGCTATTATGAAAACGAGACACACCTTGACTATCATCTGCTTCAGGCTCTTCTGGATGATAGTCACTTGCAGGTTCTGGGGGAAAAAGATGTGACTTTAATGCACACATTAGCTGAAAATGCTACCAAATGTCAGGCAAATGTCAAAAGAATCTACCACTTTATAGGCACAGTGACCTGTTCTGGACAGAATGCATAAACAAGTATTTAAGCTTTGAATTTTAACGACTGGGTATGGGTCACAAGACCTGCTGTTTTCTTCCAGTCACTCCACTCTTGAACTCCTCCATATCCTCAGCCACTTTGTTCTAATTTGAAATTAATTAAAATTGGCTCAGGAATGCTTTTAAACCCAATTTGAACATTCTGTTTAAAAATAATATCTCACATTCAGTAGGGTCAGAGGAGTAGGGTTAGAAATGGGGACGGGGGTTCATGGAAGACAGACAGAAAGAAAGGCACAGATAATTCCCTTTATTAAATACTAATCCTCTTTAAAAATGATCCTGCATTGATGAATCAAGAACCTACAATGCTAACTATTCAAAGACCTTACTCCATGCATAACAGGACTGTGTGTACAGAACAGGCCTTTGTACAAAAACAAATGTGCATAATAGTAATTTATATCAATATGGACATCCAATAACATGTGTAAGTTTTGGGACTCTAAAAACAAAAACAAAACAAATTATTCAAACTAAACATTGCCACTACTAGTTTTAAAAAAGGACGCCTAAAACACATTTAAGCGACACCAAATAGCTGTCTGCATAAGGTTACATCTGTGCAGCCTGCTGTCCATTTTTTTCTGTAAATATGAGGAAAACTGCAGAGATCTGTCTGAAGGATCAAAACTCAAAAAAAGACTACACAATAGAACAGAGGTCTTACTACCTCCAAATCTGGTTCAAAAAGTGTAATGTCACATATTTGAAATATTTAATATTCATAATACTTCAGATACCTTCCTGGATAGAGTCATCTGTTTCTAGTACTTCGGGAATTTTATCTTCCAATTCTTCACCATAATCTTCCTCTAGAGTGGGAGCTTCAGGTATTTCATTACCCTCCACATCCTCCTGCAAATTTGTTTCTTCATATTTATTTTCTTCATCCACATCACTTGTCTGCTCTCCTAATATTGGAACATATCAGAAAAGTAACATATTGAACATACTGCAAAGCAGTTTCAATTGTATCACTTAGTTATCCCTAAGTGCAATTCAGGCAGACTAAACACTTTTAAAAACCATCAATTTCAACTTGTTTCTTGCACTGAATGAATGGATCTTAAAAGTGTTTAAGTTTGAGGGGACTGAAACAAGCCATTACCATTATAATCTGATAATATACTGGCATAACTGGAGAAATGGACAGGACACAGGAGGGTCATTAACATCTACAATCATTCTTCTACTTTAAAAAAAGAGCAACTGTTCTTAATAACTGTAGTAGAATGCCTAATAAGATAAGCAATAAGCTAACAATTATTTTTATTACTCAAAATCATTGTTCGTGAACCATTTCAAAATTTCAAAAAAGTTCATTGACACATTCCTACCAAGTTGTGAGTCAAGGACTTCACGTAGCAAAGACTGGATTTCATCTTCAGGTTCTGCTTCATCAGCACTCCTGTGTTCTATGTTAGTTTAGAGAAGACAGCAAAGATGAGTCAAACGAATAGACTGACCACATGGAAAATCATAACATAAATAGATGTGGAAAAACTGAGCACTTTTAACCTTCAGCTGACAGAATGTTGCCCTGATAGTACTGAGGGAGAAGACATAAAACAATTGTGTCAGTCTTTCACAAACCTCTGCTCTAGCTATTTCAGAAGATGTTCACTAGTGTTTCAGGCTGTTACTGATGACAGCAGGAAAAGAGACAGTAACAATGTGACTCTGTGGTCAGCGCAAAGATAGAAAAGGGCAGCAACAATAGGCTTCATGAAATTTTGGTCTGTCCTCATGCAGTCATGAAGTGAGATGGCTATGATTTATTTATTTAAAGTTTCTATATTGTCACAAGGGTTCCTGAGGCTACACACAACAAATAAAAAGCATTTAAAACAGTAGAGAGATTTAAAAAAAATTAAAGCACACTTTAAAAATCTTTAAAATATCTAAAAACAATCCTTAAACATGACTTTAAACCAATGATTAAAATAGAGCAATTTGAAACTTTGAAGACATTAAGGAACAACACAGTTTTAGCTGTCCAGCATACTATATGAGTAGGATACTCAAACAGTATGTGCTATAGATGCAAGTTCAAATAGTATGTGCTTTGGTGATATGTTGGGAGAAAAATATTTAAAAAAAAAAATTTCTGTGCTTTTGCCGACTAAATGCATTTGCCTCACAAATAGTCTGTTTGTCATATGTGCACAGATCTACTGCTATTGCACCACTTTGTATGCAAACCAACATAAACATAAAAATCCAGATAAAAAACTATGGTGAATATGTGTAGCGGGAGAAAAAAAAATCATATGCTGTATTGGCTTGCTTAATTCACATTACAACATTTTATTCTCATGGTGTAAAATTTGAGGTTACTATGCATGTGGGGTTTTTCCCCCATTATGTTCACTTTCAACTAATAAATAACTGATTATCCCAAAAGATCTATTGCTTTTCTTACCTTTGCTGATCTTTAATGTGACAAATAGTTTCATAATATGAAAAATATGGAACACAAATTCACATAATGTGATTCTAAATTACAACCAAGGGAAAACAAGTATAATCAAATGCTACTTGCAAACTAAACTATGTAAAATGATTTGCATATAGTTGTATGAAAAATAGCTGAGGAGCAAATGGTTTGATGATGAACATTTTTAGGGCATGTATGGAAATGAAACATGCATACTACAAAAAGAAATCAATCACCACGACATTTCTTAAAGTTACAAAAGTATCATGCTTCTAATGAGCTACTCTATTACAAAAAATAGCCATTTGTTTTTACAATATTCAGACCATGAAACAGAGGTAAATGACAAGATATATTGAGTGATTTTTTTTATAAAGCCTTTATTTTACTAAGATTTATGATATGAAGAACCAAAACCAGGTTCTATTAAAGAAATTACTTATAATATTTTAACTTATTACTATTTTATCTGAATAGTTTAATAAATTATATAGACAATCCATTTCATCCAGAACAGACTCCAATAGCTACTTCATGATTACCAAACTTAACATCTAAACAAACTCAGTGTTTATCACCTTGGATTTATGCCTCATTGTTAAACAATGCATGCTTCAAGGAAAAGTACATCTGGAAATAATTCCTGTGGAAAAGTACAGGGAAAATGTCCACAACCATCCTGGTCACTGATCTTCCAGGAAAGAGATGGAAATAAATTGCAGAGGCACAGAGTATGCTCCCCCTTCCTGTTATTTTTCCTACATGTCTCTCCCACCTGCCCAAAAATGTGGTCTTAACAGATAAAAACTTGATAAACTAAGGAGGCATAGAACAGTGGAAAACAACAGAAATCAATGCACACATTTCATTCATTTCTGCCTTTTAAAAAAAGTTATCATCATAAATAATTTACACAGTCTCCAAAGACAACAATTATCACTCACTTAAAAAGCAATATCTCTTTTGAAATTAGCAAAGTAAGAAAGAAGTAGAATAGAAAAAGCCTGTTGCAAGTTATAAAAAAGAAATGTGTCAGCCACGTAATTTCCTAAAAGCAAATGAAAATAAGCTGCAGAAATTACTGTTGAAGTATTACTAATGGTCCCAAGACGGAGGACACAGACAAACATTTTGGAAAAAGGAAACCTTCTGAACTTTCTGATCTAACTAGGGAAGTCACTGTGAACGATAAAGGAAACACTGTTTTCTTTCTCAGTAGGTGCTTTGAGAACCACATGCAAATTCACTGTCTTTAACTTCATGTGAAAAGCAGTGAGCCTAATATCAAAATTCCAGAGTTTAAGACTACATTTCCAAGTTCATTTACATCAGATAGCACCTCCCTGGACTGTTGAGTGGAAACAAGTTTTGCCTTTGCTCTAAACTCAGTTGTTGCTGTGAGGTCCATCTCATAGGATTGTTGCAAATGGTGGCACAATTTAATTTTTGGTTTAGGAAGCTCATGACTGATTGTTCTGTAAACTATAATACTGATACAAAGAAACTTATTTAGGAAACAGGGGTTTAAAGTTCTATTTCACATCACTGCAGTAAAAGCAGTTTTGAGGGCAAAAAGCTGTAAGCAGGTGGCTAACTTGGCAGATTTCAGTCACCACAACCTAGGGCCTGCCATTCTGTTTATTTGGAAATAAGCCCCTTTGAACTCACTAGGATTTAGGGGAAAACTGTATCTAAAATTACCACATTGGACTTCACCTCATGAAGCTTTCTATAGGCTAGAGAAAATAAGAATAAAAGAATGGCTAACATGTAAGGATATAATTAAAAGAGTAGGAGATAAGATTAAATTAAAAACTAGGGATGAATTGATAATAGATGGCTTCTCAACTCATTGGTTCCTCCATAGACAACTCGCTGAGAGATATAAAGAGGATATGAAGGATAAAGGGATAACCCTAGAGGAAAACGAATTTGATAAAATATTGAAGCCAGGAGTAGAAAAACCTCTAAGTAAGATCTATAAATTGTTATTAAGTTTAGAATTGGAACAAGAGGTAATTAAAACAAAAATGATAAAATGGGCCCAGGATATAGGTCATACAATAACTTTGAAGCAGTGGCAGAATGCCTGGAAGACAAATCAGGAATTTACTAGTTGTTATGACATAAAGGAAAATTTTTACAAAGTTTATTATAGATGGTACTTAACCCCAGTTAGAATTTCTAAAATGAATAAAAATAAGAAAATATTTAAATGTTGGAAGTGTCAAGAAATAGGAACCTTTTTCCATATGTGGTGGAAATGTAAAAAATGTAAAAAAGCTAAAAAAAATTGGTCACAGATACATAAGCAAATAGAGAAAATATTCAAAACCAAATTTGAAATTTCCCCAGAAATATATCTTCTTAATATCTTAGATGGGTTAGATAAAAAAATTAGAGGAAAATATTCAAGAATTATTTGCTACATGATATATGCGGCAAGGATCGTATTTGCAAAACACTGGAAGATGGAGAATATACCCCAGGTAGAAGAATGGCTTCAGAAAGTATATGATTTTGCAGAAATGGATAAGCTAACGCTGTACTTAAAGGATAAGTCGAGAGAAACATTTAATCGAGAATGGGAAATACTAAGAGAAGTTTGGGAAGAGAGGTGGGGTAAAAGTGCGTTGATAGGTATGTATGATTAAATTGATTTAATGAAAAAATATGAAATTGACGAAATAAAGGGAATAGCGAAATAGGACTGATTATGATTTGGAGCGAAGTAAGTTGTAGGATAAGAACTATAGTTAAGAGTATAAGCAGAGTAGAACATAGATAAGTCAGTAACTGTAAAAATAAAAATAAAATGAGCAGGAGAATAAGAAGAGAAAAGTTGCACTCAATGGTACTGAAAAAGAAGTTTGGGAATGTATGGTGGAAGAAGAATGGGTTATGTATGGAAGATTAAGATCGGAAGTATTGTTAGTAGGTAAAGGAGATGCAGGGAAATGGAAATTGTATCTCCTTTTAGATTATTCAAGAAAAGAAGTTAGGAATGAGTATGTATATGTATTGGTATTTATGCTGTGTTGTGTATGTGGATGTATGTTATGTAGATATGGTTGTAGATAGGATATATAGGTAGTGTTATAGATGTATATGTGTATATGTGGATGTATGGTTTTGTATTTGTAAGTATATATTGTTAATTGTGTTTTGGAAAAACTGTGTTTAATAAAATTTATTTTTAATAATAAAAATTTTTTTTAAAAAAAAGAATTCAATAGGATTTACTTTGAAATAAACCGGTATATGGTTAAGTCATGCAATGGATTTATTACCAATATATTAAATTCTCTCATTAATTCACTGGTATAACAGGGCACCAGATGTTCTATTCTATCATTCTGGAAGTTAAAAATCAAGTGGTGAGTTTGTTTGCAGGTTAAGCTTCTGCCTTCTAAAACCAGGCATCTGGTCTGTCAACTAGTTCTCAGAAAAGGACCATCTTTTCACCCCAGCCTTTCTGTGCCATGAACCCCTATGGGCATCAGTCACTAATGACAAAGATCCATGTAGAATCAATTTTGATGTGGCATAATGAACACTGACACCTCAGCGAGGAAATTCGAAAGAAAAGAGCTTCGTTATAACAAGAGTTAGAAACCTACTGCTCAGGGCAAGCTCAGAATGATTTAGTTGCTATAGGTAGACCTTAAAGGTTACACCACTACAAAGGAAGTACAAGACTGCAGTGTATTCTTCTGTGACTTTATTTATGCAAATACTTACCTGATCTTGTATATGTCTCCTTTGCAGGTTGGATCACCTCTTCTGCATCTTTCAGAACTGGCTGTTCTTGGACAGATTTTTCTTTAAGTCCTGCATTTTTTAGTTATAAAATTAACTTTAGCCTTCAGCATACAATATCTTGACTGTGTTAGGCATAATTAAGAGACCAGAAATCTAAAGGTCACCAGAAAGGAAACACTAGAATTTCCTGGTGAAGAAACCTGCAGATATTACTAGCTTCCATTTAAGCCGCAAAATTTATTTCAAATTCCTAGTATTCTTTTAAAATCAGTTTGGGGACTCTGATAGCTCAGCTGGTAGAAAGAAAATTGCTTTATGATATACATGAACCAGCTTTGTTTCAATCTGATTTTAAGCAATTTTGCAAACCCATTTGTTTGGTAAATACAGACTTGAAATACAGCAAATACTACTTCAGAGAAATAATGCCAGTAGATGCTTGTATTTGTGTCTGACAAATCCTTTGATATCAGTAATTCTCAGCATTAATATATAGTACTCTGGGAATTAGGATCTGTTTTTGAATTATGATTTATTTATTTACCACAAGTCGATGGAAGCTGCCTAAGGAATGGAAGCACCATCTCTATCAATCATATTACCTTCTCCTTTCACCAATATCAGTTCCATCAGTTTTTCCACACCTGTCTGGCCTTTCACTCATTGTAGATGTTATTTTGGGATAAATAAGGCCAACTTCATCAGACCACACATTACTCGAGGTACAAGTAAGCAATATTTAGCTTTAGTGCCAGAAGCTACTGTCAAAGATTGAGGGGGAAGGTAGAATGGTCCATTTTCATACCCCAGCCTTGGAGCTAGCTTTAGTGAAAAGAAATGAGGCAATGTTTCTCTGATGAAAATATTACTTCCGATTCAAAACTAGCTAGTGGGCAGGGAAAGGGAAAATGTCCCTTTCAAATGTTAGTTTCTAAACTGGGAGAGGGAAGGTCTAACATTTATGGCCAGTAGCCTCCCCTTTCTGAAATTAATGTTCTTTTTCTTTTTAACACACTTCCTAAAACAGAACCAACACCAGTACTGTACAGTACTAAGTGGTATACAACTTTGGGTTATATCAAAGACAAGAAGGTGAAGAGTCATACTTTAAATATTCCTAGTAAGATGATCCTGACATACAATATACAAGAACATAAGGGGAAGACTATGCTAAACATCTTCTCTCTTAACTTTTCTGCTTAATTTATTAAAAAAATTCAACAATATATCATTGTTGTTATTACTATTATTAGCAACACTACCAGGCTAAAACCTAATTGTTAGCCCCAAATGGAGTAGACATACTGAATTAATACAAATTACATATGACTTTACTTATCATTCAGCAATGGTAGTTGAAACTAACAAGGCATTTAAGGCTATACAGGCCATCCACTTTTTTTCATACATCTGTACCTTAGTTTTTGTTCCATTGTACAGTCATATATTGTGTCTATCACGCAAAGTTCAAAACTTTGGAGAAACATTTCAGTTTGCTTACTAGTAGTACATGATACTTCTTTTATGCATTTTTATTTCATATGCACGTCAAATAAACACCTCAATGTATTTTTATTGGAGGTTGCACTGTTATTTTATTTCAAATTATTTGTCACCTCAAACATCTATGAGGGGGAAGACCAAGCACTTAAAATACACCTCAACTGAAGGAACATCTCCTGCACAAAAACAAATCCAAATTTTCCTAATGGGTTGTGTCAAAGTGAGTAGTGTTCAGTGATTTACTAGGCTGCATTTTTTTCTACACTTACCTGAGATTTAAGCCCCAATGAGCACAGAGAGATTCACTTCCAAGGAAACACACACAGAATGTACTAGTAACCAACCTCTCCATCTTTCAGTGAGGGCAGGGGGGTCAGGTGGAATTAAACAACCAGTAGGGCTTCTTTATATGAGGAATGGAATTCTGTTTCTTGAAAACTTCTTCAGTGTCTTATTTCATACATAAATTTGTTTCATTTTAATATTTTCTATGTTAAACTGCAAAATAAAAGTAGCTTAACTTTTCAGAGCAGCCCCAATTCATTTCAAACCAGTATTTAAGTCCACAAAAACTGATTTAAAATATGAACTACAACAGAAGTCTCCAGATGATGTGTATATCCAATATGTTTGAATCTGAATTCTCTGAGTGTTTTTTCATTCAAGAGCATACATTTCTGAATAAAAACATTTCACGTGAGGCCAAATGTGTAGAGGCCATAGGACACATTGATTTTATTCAGTTTCACCAACATGTAAATTGGCCTGGAATCCATACCCATACTGGTCTTCAGGCCATAAGAAACTGTTTTCCAGAAACCTCACATTACTAGTCACAGCAGGTAGAACAAGTGAGCCATGCCATAGCAATTTGACTTACAAGATAAAGTAGCCTAAACTGATGTTCTTAATACTCTACTTTTTTTAGTCAAAGTATGCCCACAAAGAAGCCTTCAGACCTTGCCAGGGTTCTTGTACTCCCCACTAAATTTTCCTTGATATTCTCCTACACACATATACCGAACATGGAATCTGAAATAGGCTAGTCTTAGCTGAACTACGTATAAGCCAAACAACTCAGCTCAATTCAGAATGGACCAGGTCTTCTAAGCCTTCCCATCAAATGTTCCACAGCTGGGGGAACATCTAACATCTCCACAGTCACCAGTCCCCTATTCTTCCAAATTCCCACGGTGGAGTGGTGGTAGTAACAACACTGATTGGCAAATGCTGAGGATTCTTCCAAAAGCGAAGGGAAGAAAAGTGGCCAATGAGATGGCTAGTTTTGAATATCAAAAGCCTTTAAGTTTGTACCTAGACCTCTATCTCTCTTCTGTATATAAGCCAGTTTCTACAGTATACCATGAATTTCACATTCTGCAGGCAAGTAAAAAAGAAAAGCTGTATTTATATTAGTATGTCTTAAACCAAAGGATTTAGAAAAATACAGATATGAAGAAATCAACAAGCATTCAAAATATTTTTATATTAAAAAATCCTCCTTTTAAAGCCTGTTAACTCTGGAATTTGTTACTTTTATTTTCATGATAAAAATAATGATTAATCACCTATATACAGACACTACTTGTGGTAAGACATCAAGAGTAAAGGCAGAAAAAGGTATATAATCACGTATTTTCAAACACTGCATTTCATACACTTCACTAAAGACTTTTTTGTTGTTCCTGTATTCCAGACTTTTCCCCATAATATGTGCTTCTGTGACTGATTTCTTATAGTGATTTTCTTAGTAAAAGCAAGTCTAATGGGCCAATGTTCAATGTTTGTGCATTTACAATGAAGTCAATATTACTACTACACTGAAATTCTATGCAAAAGGAAATAAAAATACAGTGCACCCTCTGCTGATGCAACCTCAGCACACACAAATGCAGGGTCCCACGAAGCCTTCTGTCTAATTATCATCAATGGGCACACTCCTATGCCTTTGCATCTATTTGGGATAATGGGGTGGAGCATTAACATTTTTTGTTTTATGTGAGGGTTAATATATGGAAGGTGCACTATAGTGTTTTTGTAAAATACAAATGGGGACAGCAAGGTTATTGTCTTGTGTACCATTCTTCACTGGTTCACTTTCATAGTCATATATCTTTTTCTTTCATGTATTTACTTTCTGGGTAGTCCGCAGAACTTAGTTTTATTACGTTTTCATAAACAATATGCAAAAATTATGTTATCTCCCACTGTGATGAGTCCAAAATAAAAATAGCACTGGAAAACATTCCTTGATTTTTTTTTTCTTGAAATTTCTTACTCCAGTGGTAACCAACCATTGTTCTACATTAAATAAAACTCAATTTTTTCATTCTTTTTCTTTATTTCTGTTTTAGTGTTGATATACTGAGTATCAAAAGATGCTCCCATTATGTAAATGATGGTAGTACAATAAGAATGTACAAGGCATGACCAAGACACTATGTACAAACTGGAATTTCATAGTAGTCTCTTTTATTGCATGTTTACAAATTCATACAATACTAAGGCTGATTCTGTAATCTTGTTTATTTTAACAAGCTTTAAAATGCCTTAGTGAGGCTATATCTATTATGTTCTTATGAATATTTGTTCTCTTGCAATCAGGTTTGACTAAAGCAATGTTCGGCTAAGAAACAAAGTTATCATTTAACTTTTTTTCTCTTCTCTTCTTCCTTTGCTGAACTATCAGATGATTTAGAAAGGCTTTTAGCTATCTTTCTTATTTCCTTATCTTTGCCACTAGATGATTCTTTTATCTCTTTAAGATTTTTGTCTAATCTTGATCTCTCCTTTTCAGCTCTTCTGTCTCGCTTAGCTTTGTCAGATTCTTTCTTTAATTTATCATCAGCAACTTTCTTATCCTTTCTGTCCAAGTCATCAGCTTTTTTCTTGGTTTTCTTCTTTTCTTCATCTTTGGCTTCTTTCTTTAGTTCTTGCTTTTCTTTCACTTTCTTCACTGGTTCTTTGATCTCTTTTACTTTTTCATATTTTTCAGTTTAAAAGGGGGGAAATATTCATTAAAAGATATACATTAAGATAGAAGGTTCTAGTAAACTAAGCACGTATTTCCACTCCACTGCAGATCACAAACTCGTATTTCCACTTCAAAAGAACCTCACCACACTAAATTAGTAGTGGTGGAAAAATTGAATTAAATGCAAGCATATATTTTTTTTTTTTTTTAAAGAATATATGCTTGCATTTAATTCCGTTTTGTTTTAAAAAAAAAAAGCAAGAATGATCTTTTGGTAACCACTGGAATGATTTCAACACCAAACTAAAATCTTGACAATGTCAGTTTTCATATTTAATTGCTGCAATGCTTTACAAGTGAGGCACCTATGAAAAATATTCGGGAACAACAACTCATATGGATGGAGTTAATGGTAGATAGATGATCAACTACATACATTTCATATGGACTCTATCAGCAATGTGATTTTTTTTTGTTTTTTTTAAGCCACAACTGAAAGTAGTGGTTTTGAATTATGAAGTTCCAAATAGCCCAGAACCAGAGCATATGAAGACTATCTGTTTATGGTGCTCCCACCCATAAAGCGGTATCAGACACAGAGCTTCTGATTATTCTTAGGTCCTCCCAAGGAAGCTTTTTTCAGACAGCTACTTTATAGCCTTTTATAACTTTATAAAACTTGTTTTCTCTTCTCAAGCTTCAGACAATATTTAAACTTAGTTTCCTGAGACAGAGTATGTGTGTGCTTGCTCTCTGTCATAATAATACACAGTATGGGTAACAATAATTATTTTGAGTTACAATAGTTATTCCCTTGATTTTTGGATGTTTTACTATAGCAGAGCAATGCTGAAGGAAAGGACTGGGAAATTTTACCCTTCTTTCATTCCAGTACCAAAACATCTTCCTGAAAACTCACAGCGAGTTAATTATATGATATGTGAAAATATCCATTTATTTCAATTAAAATGCAAATCAAGCCTAAAGCCAATCAAACACGGCCATGTAAAGAACATAAACACACACATGCATTTTTAGTTTCAAGAATTAGGGCCTTGCTAGACCTTATAAGCGGGGGCGGGGGCAGTATAAAGAACTGGCAGGAAGACTAAGGTTTAACTTTTCTCCTCAATGCATAACTTTTGTTTCCCTTTTACTCCTGCTGTCCCAGTAACCACATACCTTAACTGGAATCAAGCCCAAATGAGTGAAAGACAGAATGAAAGAGGCATTTTGGAGGAAAAATTCAGGAGGCACAGATAGTGCAATCTCCATCATGGATAAAACTTCCAGCTGGCCTCTTCCTCCAAGCACTCACATCCAACAAGACATCTCCTCATTCCTCTCAGCCAACTCTCCCATACTTCAATCACTCTGCTGGCAACCAATTTTAAGAATGAAGAGTTGAAAGAAAGTATATTTGATGGACAGCTACAGGTAAATGCCTCTAGTGATTACACCTTTACCTTTAAGGATTTTTCATCGCCTGGATTAAAATAAATTCAAGATGGATTTGCTAACATCATGCAACAAGCATTCAAGATATTATTTATATGATCTATCACAACAAAGGAAATATGCAGTTTTAAAAAATCTCACATAACTAGTATTACTCTAAATCTCTTGGAATAACAGGAGTTATGTATAAACGTAAAAAAGAAAACCACGCTATTTATTTAATCAAAGTTGTATAGCATTATTCATTTGCTATATATGCTATGAAGATGTTATTCTTCCAGACGATTAAACTACTTACCTAAATGACCTATTCCTAATTCTGCCATCTAGCAGTAAGGAACTGATACGCAGAACCAAGGAAAAGCAGTTAGAATTCTGACACTCTGGTATTTGACAGGGCCTAGGTACTGAATTTAGAATTCTGATATTGATATTTACTAGGTTATTTCATACACACAAAGAGAAGAGGAGGGTGCTATATCAGGAAATGTGTACACTGCAAACATTTGCACACAGGATGTCCAATCCAGCAGAAATGTACGCACAGAAGCACACCTCCATACATGTATAAGCTCTTAAATGACTTGGGATAAAAGCCACAATAGTAAATAACATTACTCCCTGATATTTTATGTTCAATACGTTTCAGGTGAAATTTGCCACATTCTTGTAGGCACAAAGAGCATCCAGAATTAGTAAATAATATTTACTAAGATGGCAAAACACATGCATTTCAGTCATTAACAACCAGTGCACTATGAAGGTCACTAAAAGCTCAGGATAGCAATGTACCTTTGACTTTAGCTTTTCTCTTGATAACCCCTCCAGGTGACTCTCCTAATTTGTATAAGATGGAAATAGTTTACAGACATTATTTTAAGTACTTAAGAGCTATGCACACTAAATGAAAAGGCTGAACAAGCACTAGGATAAAGAGACACAAGGGTGGGGTAGCAGAGAACAAACAGAGGAAAAGAAAAAGCTCCACCACACAGTGAGAGAAAAATGATCTTTGTGAATGAAAGATAATCTGGACGGGAAAGCAGAGGGGAAAAAACACCTGTATAAGAGAAAGAGCACCAGGTTGGTGGGTGAAATAAAGGTCATTTCAGTTAGCAGGTGAGTAGGTGAAGGGAGAGAAAAAGCACTCAGATAAAGAGTAGGCAACTGTGGAAAGGAAGGTGCTCCACTAGTCCCTCATTAGCCGTACCTCACCACCATCCTAAAAATAAAATCATATCTTGTTCACCCACAAACACCCTCTAGAAAAGCGAGAATGTTTCCACCATATTTGGGGGAATTTCTAAACCATGGAGAGGCTTTTTTCCTGTTCACTTCCTGTTTCAAAAAAATAAAAATAAAAATCCAGGAATGCCCCAAAATGCGGTAGAAATGCCCTCCACACCCACAAGAGGCCACTTTTGAATCCTGAGGGCTACAAAAATAGCTCCAGAAGAAGATGCAGTCTATGGGCTGCAATTCACCCAACCTGACCTAGGGGGACATAACAGAAAGACCACTGAAGTTGTGACTACACTGTATCTAACCTGTGTAAAGCTGAATACTTTCGTTCATCTAATTAATGGATCTTAAAAACAGAAAATGTCCAGATAGACAAGGTTGTAAACTCCTAAGATATTGAACATAAAAGCACTTTCAGAGATTTTGTTACATAGTATTTGTTACATAGTATAGTTACAAAGTATAGTCGATCAGGCAAGCGTTTAATTCAGATGCACTATGGATCAGGAATGTTTCTACAGAAATCATTCCAGAGCATTTGCACCACTAGAGATTCAAAACAGAATCAATTAACCTTTAAATATTATTTATTCTAATGCAATCTAACACCTTTTCAACTGTAATTTTCCTTGCTGAGAATTTTTCACTGATTCCAGTTTTCACACTGTGTAACATTTTACTGGTTTAATTGTCTTGGATTTTTGTTAACTCCTTTATAAGTCACCTTGGGGAATACTGATTAGCCACTAAAAGGTGGGCCATAACTCTCCTATTTATATACAAGGATATGTAGAAGTTTACACCTTTTGATTCTAAGACAAACTAAATTGCCATACTGCAATATTAGAACTATTAAACATGAACAAACAGCCATATAAATGGAACAAACTACATTCTTCCCTCCACATTCGTGGGTTTGACATTCATGAATTTGATTATTCATGAGCATGCTTGCTACCCCCCCCAATTCTCTTCTTCCCATTGCTATGCATTTTGCCCTAGATAAGTTCCCCAAGGCAAAACAGAAGGAAACGGGGTAGGGGGAAGGCTCCTGTGAGCCTTCCTTTTCCTATGCAAAGTTTCTCCTCTGCCCTTCCCATGCATTTTGCCCCAGCACAGAGAACTCATGCTGGGGCAAAACAGAACAAAATGGGTGAGGGGGAAGGCTTCCCAAAGCCTTTCTTTCTTCCTCTCGAATGTCCCCCCTCCCCTTTCTATCCGTCTTCTCCATGCTGAGGCAAAATGCATGGGAAGGAAAAGGGGGAACTCTGGAAGTCTTTCCCCCCATCCCATTCTCTTCCATTTTGTACGGAAAGGGGAAGGAGGGAGCCCCTGCAGGGAATGGGAGGGGGAGCAGATGGGGGAGTTATTCGCGATTTTTCCACTTTCATGAGGGTTCTATGCCCCAAACTTTCATGAATGCGGAGGAAGGACTGTAGTTCAATACTACGTGACACTATGGGTAGCTAATCAGAATCTCTTTAACAGTTTATAACAAAGGAGTTGGCACCATATCCTGTGCCTGTTCCACTGCTAAATAGCTTGCAGTACACCAAGAAGTACTTTCTAATACTTAATTTTCTTTTTCAAATATTTTTGGTAAAGTGAACCCACTGGTCTGGGTCCCTTTTGAGCAACAGAAAGCAACATTTCAAAGATATGAACGTGACAGGCTATCTCCTGTGTGTTCTCCAGGATAAATTTCCACTCCCCCTCAACTTTTCCTCAATGGGCTTGAGTTACAGGTCATTCATCACCTTTAATGGTTAATTCACAATTCCACTTTGCTACTGTCCTTAATCTGAGCTGCCCATAATATAACAGAATGCTCCAAGTAAGTTTTCAAAAAAGCAGAACAGAGTTGTACCATTACTTCTTGCTACTGGGACACTATACTTCTGCTGTTGCAACCTGCAACTGCATTCATTTTTTTAACCACTATGTCCCTGGGAAATTTTTAGGTTAAAACCAACCACATGTACCATTAAATCCTGGTACTGTTCATTCTACACAAATATAACAGATTCCTCTCACCTAAATGCAATCATTGGTTGAAATTCATTTTGTTAGTTTTGGCCTTGTACTTCATCCTGTTGGGATCATCCTGAATCTCCTGTATTAGCAATGCTGCCCAGTTTGATGTCATTAGCAAATATAATGAGCACTCCCACTCTATTTCTTTTTCCAAGTCATTTATAAATATGTAACATGACACTGGGCTCCAACAGAGAATAACTTTGCTCCAGAAAAAGAAGCGGTTGATGAACACTGTTTGGATACAGTCCATGAACCAGCTGCAAATCCAGGATAGGTAGAAGGTACATTTGGATCTACTGACAGATTTCTACCTGGTACAACTACAGATGTATAGACAAATTCATTATAATTAGAACTATATACAATTTCACAGAACCTGTAAGAAAGGTATTTAGAAGTTATTTTAAAAGTGCATACTTCAAATTATTACCAATAAACTCAAATACTTTTGCAACTAGAGCTAGGCATACTTCTGACTGTTGTTTTTTGAATTTGTGTTGGTTATATAAGAAAGTAAATTATGCTGGAAATTAAGGATTGTTTGAAAAACAATATGACATATGAGTGTTCTTTTTAAAGGAAAAACCCTCAGCACTCCAGTCTTTTGGATACCTATATTAAAACTCTTTTGGATCTTAGTTTGGTAGTCAATTAATAATACAATAAAGGAGTAATTATAAATATTAATCAACCTATATGTTTCTTTCATTTTAGTCCTAAAACACAAAAAGCTGCAATTTTTCTCTCTCTTTTTTCCTTTCAAAACAATCACTTTTTAATACTGAATTCAAAAACAAATGAATTCAGACATGTTTGATATTTTACACTGTAAAATATGAAGTAAGCCCAGTTTTTAGCATTCACAGATGTCAATGAAGAAAATTAGGACCACTATTAAAGTCCAGAATTTTGTTTTAAAAATTTGAAACAGTGTTAAAAAGCTGCTAATATAAAATATAAAGCATAGAATATTTAAACTGAAATAAGTTCCACTGATGATCAACTATTGCTGATAATGTGTAAAAATCTCAACTTCCTACATATATTTGTACATTAGACCCTGTTCTGATAGTTAGAACAATTAAATCCACTTCTACCAAGAATTACAGAATGACTTCATAGTATGCATACTGAACCAAACCATTATTTTAGCATAATGTTAATGTTAGTTGAATCTGTTTTTAAAACTTTGACATTACCTTTGCCTTTATACCTGAAAAGAATTACCAATTATGTCCCCCCAAGTGGGGTGCTGGTGGAATAAATATCCCAGGCTAGAGGGATAACTAGCTCACAATGGACAATATCATATTCCCCTCAAATGAATAACTACTGCAGGACTAGTACCTAGTCTGAAGTTTATAATTATTACAAGCTATGTTGTGAGTAATGGTGAATTTTAAGTGTGTATTTTTTCGCTTACCCAAATGAAGCATTCCCACATGGAGGGAGAGTGGAGCTGTACTAAATGATACCACTCCCTCTGTGAGACCACACTGCATTCTGTATCAAGAGTGGGTTGACATTAACTAAAGAGGGTTTATGTTCAGTAAAAAAGCAAAGGCAGATAATCAGAACTTATTATTTTAAAAGCAAAAGGTACATCAAACAACACGGATATGTTTCTTCCAAATAGTCTAGTGTTTGTTCAAAACACTACCATTTCCAAAATATTTCCAGAAAGCATATTGCATCCATCAACAGATCGACAGTTGCTTCTAGTTATTTCTACAACAATTATATCCAACAATTAAGAGTTGTTCTATAAGATAGAAATCTACGCTCTGCATCAGACACAGTTGAAGGGGGTCACAGAAATCCAGGGTTCAACTTGTGTATTTGGCTTGAACAACTAACATAAAGCATGTATTATCTGCAAATCATTCATAAATTAACACCACAATGAATCAAACAGACATTTGAGCAAAATATAAACTACTCTGCAATATCAGATGCTCAGCATTATGAAATAAGTCCAGTTTTTAGCATTCACAGATGTCACACAAATATTAGCATGAATAGTAAAAGTTCATACTGCTTCATCTACTGTTTCTAAACTTTAAGAATGAGTATCAGCTCCAAAAGGATAGGTATTTGCTCAGCAATGTGCACGCTCATCCTCATGCACACATCTTTCCAGTAACTTCTTGCACACACACCAATTCCAGAAGGGTAAATTGGTGCACAGAAACCTAGAAACGGAAATTGCTGAATTGGGGCATCTATATAACAGTCACCTCAATGAGAGATGAGGTAAGAACACAGGAGGGGAAGAAATCAATCAAACTCAAACCAACCATTCACTTTAGAAGAGTTTGTATTGATTATCTTTAATTAGCTTGACATTACAGGAGAAATACATATTTACAGATTCTCACTTTCATAAAATGTCCATTAAGCTGTTACAAGCAAGACTGCCTTTGAGCTGTGAGCAGCATAAGAAGAAAATAAGAATTAAATCTCTTTCAAAATATACAATAAGAATTACATACTATTTCTTTCAAATAATAAATGGGTTTATTAATTTAATAACAACTTTTAACAACTACTTTCAATAGTATGATCAATAAAGTTTGTAAAAGCATCTAAGAAACCAGAAAAAATTAAGGTAACAAAATCAAATAATTTCAATAATTGTTTATTTAATACTATAGAGGCAGAATCTTAGAATCTAAAATATAAATATATATACAATATGTTATTCATGCCATAATGTTCTACAGCCAAATTAACATTTTGTTAGGAAGATGAATCACTTGAATGTTAATTATACAAGTTACTACCATAGTGCTTGTGCAGGTTAGTGCTCAGAATGCACAAACTGAAGCAAAGCCATATGGAACCCAGTCACATCAGTGAAGACACTTTTACCTTTCTACTAACAAACGTATTACTTCAGTTAGTCTCTCAAATACCAGTTTCTAGAAAAGCTTTTTGAGATATGAATTTATATTATATGGCTGGTATGTCCATTGGGGAGGGGAAATTTATCCCATTTATCCCAGAACCCTGTTGCTCTTTGATAATTTCATGGGACATTTCCAAAAGTCAATAAACTCTGTCCCTGAATTGAAGTCACTGGTTCTGTAAATCCACAATAACGCACGTCTTTTTCCCCTGAACCCCTTCATTCTGTGACGTTCCATCAACATCATCTGCTGCATCGCTCTCTTCTTCTTCTATTATTTCAAAAGGAGTCATTACATCATAGAGAAATGAGAGGAAACCATAAAACCAATCAGAACTTTCCTCTGCTAAAATATTAAGGACTTCCTCAAGTGAATCAATATTTTCATTATTGCCATCTTTGGTCAGGCCTACACAACAATAAAGGAAAGAGAAAGAGAGAGAAAAAGCAGCAGTTAGGTGGAAAAAAAGAAGCTGACATAGGAGATTTTCAGAGACCCTTCATCATGATTAGAATACAAAGTGTTAAAACAATACAGATGAGCAAATTAGTAAAAAGAAATCTGAAGGTAGTGAAGCAGAATAGTTTCTTGTTAAGATGAAGTGGAAGAAACAAACACATATTTACACTACCAGTCTTGCTATGCCTATTTGTCATCAGAGCGAACAACTTAGGCGAGAGTTACAGTTGCATTTATGTCTCCACCGGTGTTCTACATTAAGTACTGCACTATCTTTAGAACCATCTCCAGAACAGCTTGTTCTTTTGACCCCTATTTTCATTTCTTTTTTTAAAAAATGCACAAATATTTGTATCTCTCAACTCCAGACACCTACCACTAAGATGACCGATTTATTCATATCCTAATCACAAAGATTTAAAACATCCCAATAATCTACTGTTTTTGCTACAAAGATCAACACATCTATCTCAAAGAGTGGGAGGGAGGAGTCTCCAGGAAACAAATCACAGTTTACATAATAATCACACAGAAAACAATAGCACTTTGAAGAAGCATATCAACAATATATGTATCATATATTTTACATACATGATAATTGCTCCCAATGTGACAATGCATTACATACTATTCTCTCTCACCAAATTAATTTCCATTCTACATAGGATAGATAGGCTACTCTCATCAGAAAAACAAACAAAGAAACATATGCACATCAAAAAACAAAACCTAAAAAAATGACATCAGAAACACCAACATCATAAAAATATATGTTCTGAACAAATAAAAAGTTCTGGAGGGAGACTGCTAAGCTACAACTGATAAAGAAAGTGCCAATCTATCATCATGTTTCAACTGATCTTGAACACTACTTGCATTAAATGACTTACCTAGCATCAGGATGTTTGTGTTATCAGCAACAGTTTTGTGACTAGCTTGCATTAATAATGTAACTGTGACTGTCAGTACTTTTGCATTTCATCTCCCTCCAGCCTCACTGTCTACAGTCACACTCTCAATTATGTACACTGAAACTCTGGTTGACGCTGCATGCATTTGATGACGTGGGCTACATTTCATGAAAACTACATTTATACATCTATCAGTTTTTAGGGTGTCATGGTACTCGCTCTTGTTGTTATAAACCAATTCAGTCTGAGATCAGCCTTTAGCCATGCCATTATACTACTTATTTAAAATATATCATGTATGAACTCTACAAGCAAATTCTGCTCATGGTGGTTTACAGCACAAGAATTTAACAATTAAGAAAGAGACAACTGTACAAATACCTTCTATGAAAAGCAGCTCAGAAGAACCACATTTTAAAGGCCCATGAGGCAGAGAATCAGGCACATAAATGCAACTTGAGAACAAATTTGTCACAGCTAAGCTAAAATGAGGAAAAGTGCAATATTCTCTTCTTGAATTACATACAGTTCTGTGAGCATATTGTAGAAGTAGTATTAATTAATAGCTGGGGGCATTGGTGGAGCAAGATGGAAAAGATTAGGTATGGAAACTTTTAAATTCAATATTGCTTTCACTCTGTAGGACAATTGCTGCAACAAAACTGCATGTCAGTTTGGGCTACATCATTTTGAAGATATGCACTATAAACCCATCCCACAGGCTGAGTCTATAAAACTGTCAGTATTTTTAAAAGTATTTCAGGCTACTAGGTTTGTATCCAATTGTGGTCATTCTATTGATCAATGTGTCCTGTGAGTAGCACAGGAAGGATGATATGGTTGGGTGATTTCTCCTTACAAACTGCCCCCTGCCAAAAAAATTCTGGATCTGTTCCAAGTTCTTCAACTGTAGGAAAATCTGGAGGTGAGGCGCAGAAGGGCTGCACAGCAGGAAGGGGATCTCCTGAATGCTCAATAGGACGAAACCTTCTGTCAGTACAGTGGTCACAGTGTGATATAATCCACTACTTTTAATGCTAAGAAGAGAGGTGTAACCTGTAGAAATAATTCTTTATTCAGTAATTCTTTCACTGTATAAAGTTTAATTACTGTTTCCCCTAATGTTTCTGTAGTACTGTCACAAAGAATGGAATAAAGAACAAGAACTGAGATAGTGATTTCCGTAAGGACTGGGCATTTCTTGCCCCCATACCAACACAATCTACTGTAACTTTATTAGAATTACTAAGTATGAATCCTAATATATTGTTTATTCATAGTAATATACACTATTCACATGAGGAAGGAGAGAAAAAAGAGTGTGTTAAGAGTGTGTGCTACAAGCAGGAAATACAAACAGAAAATGCATATAATATTGAAGTCTTAGAAAGAAAAATAGGATGCTGCCCCTAAAATTCTGTAATTTCAAGCTCCTGATAGGAAAATTAGTACGGGGTAGGCAGACTTCAGATGAATTCAAGATTTACTTGTATTTCATTAAAACACTGACATCCACCAAGTAGAGCCACATGAAAAATAGAGATCTGGGGAAGTCAAATTATGCAAAGAATGAAGGGGCAAACAGGATGCAAAAGCAAGCTCACAAGTCTTGTCATTATAAAAACAATTCTGGTTTCTTCATATGCCTTTGAGGGGTTTTTTTGTTTTGTTTTGTTTTTTGTTTTTTGATTTTTGGAGGAAGGAGTAAGCTAATTTGGAGAAGCAGTTGCTGTTATGAGAAAACTAGAACCCATCCCTAGAGGTTTACAAATAAACCTCAAACTACTTGCTGCCAGAATCTGACACAGGACATACCTTTCCCAACATATTCTTGCTCTCCCTTCATCACCACCGCTAGTCTGCCTGGGTCTCCCATCTCTTTCTTATCTCTCTCTTTCATACCACACATGCATGCATAGACACATATAAATGGGGGGGACAGCATGGGGCTATTTAAATACTTCAGTGGTTTAGCTACTGAGAAAACACTGTGGTGCTATAGTTGTCTCTCCACATTCATGAGGGTTATGGGTTCAGGATCCCAAAAAAGTGGAAAACCCGTGAATTTCCAGAGGCCTTCCCCAAACCATATTTAATACACCACATATACGGTACATATATACAGTACACAATACACTTGGCCCTCCACATTTGCTAGGGTTAGGGGCACAGGACACTCGCCAAAGTGAAAAATTCGCAAATATCAAAATCTGTGTCTGTATGGGAAGGGAGTTGAGGCATGGGTGGGGAGTGTGGATACCCAACATCTAAACCAGGTCAGGGAAAGGACATGGTTGGCATGGTGGATTTGTGCTTCCTTTCTCTTGCCCATCTCTTTCCTTGGTATATGGAGAGCTTTGGGAGAGAGCTTGTGGTCCTGAGAAATCAGGCTCTGGGCTGTCCTTGGCTGGCCAGGCAGTGGCTGGTGGAGGAGGAGAAAGACTGGAAGGAGGCTTTTTAAAGAGCTGTGCAGCCTGATTGGAGCTGCCAAGAGGAAAAGTTCCCCCTCAAAAGTAGTACCTGAGGTGAGGGAGCAGGGGTTGGAGAAACTCGCAAATAAACAAATCTGTGAATGTCAAACCCGCAAATGTGGAGGACTGGGTGTACATTTGAATACATGGTGGGGAGTATGGCAGCTGACCAGTTCTGACTTTGAGGAGTTCCTTCACAAGGCAGTCTCTCCCAGGGTCTCTCACAAGGCTTTCAGAGAGACTGCAAACACAAGGTGAGAGTGCTAAATCCCTATTAAAAATGGCATAAGACAGCAGCAGAGGCAGCAGCAAATAAGCCACAGATAATCCAATCTGCAAATATTAAGCCCATGGATGTGGAGGGCCAACTGCTGTTATTATTCATTATTGTTTACATTTATATACAAGTTTACCAATTAAAGAACCGTTCACCCCTCCTTCAATCCAGAAACATCTAAACCTGCTGGTTCCTGTGTTAATTGTACTGACAAATGCTGTAAGTGAAGGTACTATAAATACATAAAAATAATGTACTAATTGTTGCTTAAAAGTTATACATGATCACATGAGATGTCCTATTAGCAACATGAGACCTCTATCAAAGACAATAGCACAAACAAAGTTGAATAAACTTGCCAAATGAACTAAAAATCTCTACGGAAGACACAGATTTACCGTTATATCAGCATCAACTTCACCATTAATACACACAATACTGTACCTATAAACAACATGGTAACATGACAAAATAAGAACATGACACAGATTTGTTTATCTAATGAGGACATTCCAGGATCTGTTAACTATGCTTCACTTCAAGACTACTCTCTTCCAGTTTCACAGACACATTCTTCTACCATTCTGTTATTACTAATCTTTTTAATCCTCACAGTCCAGTTGTCCATATAAGATATGTCCTTATTAATTCATCTTTCTGCTAAGTATTTCAATCTGTAGATCAACTTTCAAAAACCTCTCCCATCTTTTGTACTTTGTGCAAACATCTTCAAGTCTACATATACCTTTCTCCTTTCAAACTTTTTTTTTTTTTGGCTAGCTTCCTTCAAGCATTCTTCTAATTATACCTTGGAACAGTATTTGTTCCTCTCTATAATGAAGCATGCCTTCTTCACACTTCACAATGGCTCCTCGAATTGTTTATAGTAGTATCTCTTCAATCCTATTGAGTCATTTTTATTGTACATCACACATGCTACTCTGCTTCCAGTGTCCACCTCATGTATAAACTGTACACATTTTTGAAGGTGAGTTTCATAGATACTTAATCTGGTTTCCCAACTACATAACACAATTTCCCCTTTTAAAACTAGATAACTAAAACTAATATGCCAACTACAATGCCATCCAATAAATTTGGACCTCAGTGTCCTACTGCACTTGCCAATGCCTTATCAAACTTACTAAATTAGTTCCTACCATTCAGTTCCTCTACTTCTCTAGAGTTCATAACCTAACTAAAATTTCAAAGAAACAACACTGTGCACAATAAACAACTGGCTGAGGTATTCATACTTACCAGCCACTTTGCTGTGAAAGGGAAGAGTGAACTAAGCAGGATAGCAAAAATGAATATTTAGAGTTACAACTTTTCAACTGAAGAGCTGGCTAACATTCCCACTACTGAACTGAAGCCAATTCTATACCAGGTTCTGCTCCTTTTTACAAAATTACAATACCCAACCTTTTCTTGGATGGATGATGTGTTTCAGTGGGTAGAACTACACCAAATGACAACATTTCAGGATAATAAGCTCTATCAAGTTGATTTGCTTTAAGATTCACCTATATCTACTACTAAACATTACATACACATACCACAATCTCACTAGTATGCCCAAAGCAAAAATGCAATGTTATATTCAAAAGAGAAAAGAGTAGCAGTAGACAATTGATCCTTTAATAGTATAAAATGTGGGCCAACTCAACTTAAACTATAGGCTTTTAGGATTGTCGTGCTCAATATGTTAAGTCAAAGATGTAAACTCTAGGCCCTGAGAGATCCTTTAGCTGGAACACAGTTTCTTATAAAACATTGGCAATAAAAAAAGGAATGATGGCAGCAGTGGTCATTCAGGTGGCAACAGTCATTTGGTTGCTCCTATATGGCAAAGAAAGTAATTGTCTTTTCTTTGCTCTAATCAGAAATCATCTAACAGTGAAGTGAACTCTCAAGACAATTCAGTAATTACTCCAGGAAACAGGGTGCTGAGGGATCTCTGTTTCATTAATTCTTATAAAAGTTCCCTTAATGTCTCTTTACAACAGGGATGGGGAAACTGTGGCTCATGGACCATATCCAGCAACCAGAGCTTCCCTGTTCCCCAATTTCAGCCTAAGATGCCCCCACAACATCTAGGGAACAGGGTGTGCAGTTTAGTCATGTCTCCATGGGAAGCTTGGGTCAATTTAGTCCCAAGAGAAGCCCTTTTTTGAACAGAAAGTAACCCAAATCCAATGTTAGGGTCACCTCTTATTGTCAAAAGGCTTATTTAGGCCCAGTCAAAATCCCAGTCAAATTTACAAAAGAAAAAAAGTCCAAGGTGGGGTAAGACAGGAGTATGATGCTCCAATGTCCCCAGGAGACAGAAGTAAACCCCTAACAGTTCTTCACTTTCTTTAGAATCTAGCTAAAACAAGGGAGGAAGTAAGTGATGTTTGCTGAATTGTTTTTCATCCAAGCAACACAAGCATTGAGGAGATCTAATTGTAATAAATTCTGCATGCTTCATAGAATACTTCTTAAGATGCTTTAGAACTTCTGGTCAATGCTCTTTTAAATTTGCTTTTATATAAGTACACCAAAAAACAGTCTACATTTTAAAAAAATCTTTATTTTTAAATATATTGTTATTAATTCACTTACACTCTACTTTTCTCCCAGAACTGAGACTTAGTTTTGCTTATGAATATAGTCCTCCCTCCACATTCATGGGTTTGACCTTCATGAATTTGACTATTTGCAAGAGAAGTGTTTGCTCCCTCGCCACATTTTCTTCCTCCCATTCCCTTGCATTCCTCAACCCAGGCTTGCAGGGCTTGTATTTAAAATGGATTTTTTTTTTCCTTTTGGGCAAGCAAAGCCCCCTCCCTCTGCTGAAGGCATGGTCTCTTTGCCATTCTCTTTGCCACTCGTTGCACATTCTGCTGTGTATTGGCTGCTGATTAGTCAGGTGCTTCTTTTTCAAGATGATTGCTGGAAATAATCAAAACTTCAAAACTCCCCTCTTCTTTGTATGAGAAGAAAGTACCAGTAAGCCGCTTAGGTAATCTTTTTTCTCCCCTCCAATGCTGGGACCAGAGGCAAAGGAATGGGAAGGGGGAAGCAATGGAGGGGAATGGGAAGGGAATCGGGGCGGTGGGGAGTTACTGGCAGTTTTTCTACTTTTGCAAGGGTTCTGTGCCCTGAACCCTTGAGCGTGGAGGGGCTGTTATTAAAATAATACTGTCGAGGAGAACAGGGCTTTAAAATGAAGACAGATCTGATTCTTTTACAACTATATATTCTGCAATTCTAGATACAGTACACACTCTGTATATGTGGGGATACCAGAGGAACCCTCACATAAAACAAAACAAAAGGAATGCTCCATCCCATTATCATCAATCCACTGACAATAATGGGACGTGAGGCTCTGCGCAACCTTGCATTCATGCATGCAGAGGCAGCACCAACAAAGAACACACTGTAATTTCAGCAACATCATATGTCATAGTAATTATAAGCAAATACCATTTACATTTCTGTTTGACTGTTATAACAAAAAAACATTTTAGGATAGAGTTTAGACGTGCACTTGCCTAGCAAAACCTTGGCATCTTCCACATCAAAATCTCCATCTCCATCAGCGTCGTAAATCCCAAGTTTTCCTAGAGTAGGAGAAACAATTAATTCAACAATATGCTTCAAAATTAATCTACTGAACATGTAATGGGTTGTAGTTAGAAAGCATAAGTTTTTCAAAATTTCAGAAAAGATCTCATTCCAAATACAATGCAAGTCTACTAATTGTTTCAAGATAACAGACTTTTTTTTCTGCCCAAATAAACCAATCTTCTTAAAATGCTCTTCATCTGACATAAGTCTTAAATATTTCACATTGCTAGGACAGCAAATCAATGCTCACTCATGATGTTTAAAAATTTATAATTTTATGTCCAAAACACAAACACTATTCAAATGGAAACAACGGCAATCCTGTTCATCCACATCAACTATATTTCTGATAATCTCCACAGGAGCAGGACTGAACCCAGACACTAACAAGTAGTATTTTTTAAAAATGCTGATCATTTCATGGTGCCCTTTAGTTATTAACAGACTTGCATATCTAAAGCCAAAAGACATGGTACTATAGATGCAGCAAGGCAAACACCTGATTGCAGAAATAATGCATTCAGGAGAAATGAAAATGCATGCAACAAGGAGACATTTCTGCACCTACAGAAAATTGTGAAGCGCTGCCCTAGGACACCAACAGAGCCATAACCCAATCATTCAAGAAAAGTTCAGGAAGAACTGAGCTCAAAGAAGCATGCCAAACAGAAGAAACTGTAGACCCTTACAGATTGAAAAGTACTGAAATTTGCAGACTTTGAGCTGAGTTTTATGTTGTGAAGCACAGTCAGGCTGAGAAGCTGAAACATACCCCTACCTAGGGTAACTTAATGGGAAATTTAAGTCCCTTATCATTTAAATCTGACTATTTTGCTTTACCTCAAAGCAAAATTACATGATTACAATGAAAATAACATGGTCCCTCAACTTTTGTGAGGGTGCAGGGTGCATAACCATTACAGAAGTTAAAGAACCACAAATAATTCCCCTCTGTCCAAGTGAGCACTCCCCTCCCATTCTCTTCCAGGGCTTCCCCACCCCCATTCATTTTTGTTTCACCCGGGCACAATGCCTTCCAGGCACCCAGGCAATTGGCAAATGAATGGGAGGGGGCAGCCACATGCTTTCCCCATTCATGTGCATTTTGCCTGGGTGCACTACTTCCAGGTGCCTAGGAGATAGGCAAGGTGGCAGCAATACAACAGGAGAAGGAACGCATGCACCTTCTATGTGCACAAGGCTGCCCCTGCCATTTCCTTGCCTTTTGGCCAGGACCATGGAAGGACAACAAGCACACCCAGACAAAAGGCAGGGGAATGGGAGGGGGAGAATGGGCGAGGAGGCAAGTGGGCACCTCAAAAATAATCAAGTTTGCAAAGGTCGAAATCCGCAGATGTGGAAAGAAGACTGTACCTAAAAATGTAATTAAAAATATTGGCAACATTTCAATAAATTTTCTCAAGTTACAGTGAATAAACCAGGAAGGCAGGCTTCCTCTTCTACCTCTGAAGTGTGCTGATCAGACAAACAAAAGCAGCTCTCAGCCATTGTTTGCTATACAGCTTTGCAACAAACTAAGGTCTCAGTTCTAAATTATGGAAATTATCATTTTTGACATGGTATCTAAATTATGTGAATTAGTCAGTGTTGCAGCCCACACACATATTTGAACACTGATTGAATACTGTATTTCTTTTAGTAATTTATAATGGAAATTTGACTATAATTTTCCTTCACAAAAAAAAAAAAAAGCTATTGAAATTATTTTAGTGGTAACATTTAAGTCATAAAAAATATTTCTTTCCATACAATCTAAAATCTGTACCAGTATATCTCTGTAATGAAAAGTCACACCTGTACCAAATTTTGTCAAGAGCTACCTCCTCTCCTTAAACTTACTTTGTTAGCCTGGATATTGGAAACTTGTTACTCTACTAACATAGCTAAAAGTACTGACTTCCATTTCACAATTACATATTCACTTTAGCCAAAGCAGCACTGGAAAACGAGGAATCTTCCCCTCATCTACTGTTTGCTTCAATCTTCTACAGATATGATAGCATAAAATCTATAAGGTTAGGCCATTTCCGTCTAACATGGGCCTCCGGAATCAAAACAGCTAAAGCAAAACAACCCACAGCAGCTTCAAATAGAGAAAAGCAAAGAACAGTGGACACGCTAGCTGTTACCTAAAAGAGCTTTCAATACTACTTGAAGAAAGCAACCTAACACACATGAATTTCCCAAAGAAAGGAAGGAAGGAGAAATGTAGAGCTCACACTATTCAGTCTTTCCCAGCCACCTTTTCATTACTCCCAAATTCAAACCAAAAGTAGGAGACTAGCATAAACTGTAAATGACTATAAAGGAATAAGCTATTTCAAACTATTTAATCACTTTTCATCTTTGTTTTTACTTGTTAATTTATTTAATATCATTTTAGGCTTTTAAAAGCTTTATTGCTTATATTCAGATTGCTCAGATTATTCAGGTTTTTATTGTAAACTGCCTTTCGATCTTTGAACAGCGAGTGAGATATAAATATTTTAATAAATAAAGGAACTCAAATTGAAGGATAAGGTGGGAGAAATGAAAAACAAATGGCTACAGAAGAAGTTCAGATTAAAATCAACTCCATCAGACTGTCAATAGCCAGCTAATAAAAATACCTTCTCAAACTTAGGGAAGAAAGAAAAGATTTTTTTTTTAATAATTCAATATATTGGAAGCTATTGAAGTAGAAGTACAGTTTATAATCCTCTATAATCCTACCTTGGAGTACTTCTGACAAGTTATAACGGAAGTCCTTTGCTTTGGCTGCATGCATGGTAAAAATACAGAAACCATTATTCACATCATTAGAAGCCAGATAGATTAGCCAAACAGATTCTCCTCCTGTTTTCCTACAACCTCGTCATCATCCCAACTGCTTTTCTGGTTATTACAGTTACAAATATCTACAATAACACATGTGTCCTTCCCTCATCCTCCAGACTTCATTTATTATTCTTTCTAGAATTCTAATGTTTGGCAATAAATAATGGTAACAAGCTATGGAACCAGAATTTTAAAATATATGGTATTTTGAAACATTACATTTCATATTTATTTGATTGTAGATACTGTGACTTTTGGAACTCTTACCTAGTACTTCTTCATAATCAACAAGTTCGAACCAAACCACTGCAACTGAAGTCCACACTCCCAACAATGCAATTACCATAAACCACGTAAAAAAAGAACTTCCAGAAAAGCCTTCTTTCTTGCCATTCTTGTTTCCTCCATGTTTTGCCTCTGTAAGACAAAAAACCTGAATTACTACTGGAAGCTACAGTTATTGTTATAAAGTTTGCAAACTGAAAAATTAATTGAACAAAGTAAGAATACACAATAACGTTTCACAATAGGTTTATTTTTAAAGGCCTAGTGACTAAAGTCGGATTGATTCCATCAAAGTAACTGAACATAGTCAAGAAAAAATGTTACCCTTCGCTTACATTTGGTTCCCATTCTATAATTCACAACTTGTATTCAACATTTCACTCCATGTACAGAGCAAAACTTATCTCTTTTCAGCTCCCTGCAGCCCACCAAAACCTATTCCTTCAGGGAAGAAGACAATCTGGAATGAGATGGCTAGTGTTATAAGTGGATGCTACATCAGACATCAGTATAAGTCTGCCTTACTGTCTAAGATAGATGGGCAAAATGAAGTCAACGGGCTACATGTACACCCAGGCTAGTTTTGCAGCCAAGAGATTACTCCAAATCATCCTTAATGTCCCTCCAGCCTCTCTTATACACATTCATTCTCTCATACGCAGGGTTTCATTCCTAGAAGCTTGAAAGCAGTCTATTTGCATTTGGTCCACTTCAAACTCCTAAAAATTAAACCAGATATGTAACGGAAACCACTTCCAGTTTGTTGTTGCTGATGACACTGTTGTTATTGTTTGCTCTTTTGGAACATTTTTGGCCAAACTGTGACCCAAAGGAGACCCCTGAAAATCTGAATCTGAATCTGAAAATGAGCCCCCAAGTTTCTTATTCCTGTATAAAATGCACATGCAACAAGGCCATACACCTCCAAAGTTCTTATTGTGTGCCTTTAAGTAATTTTGGACCTGTGGTGACCCTAACACGAACCTATCACGGGGTTTTCTTGGCAAGATTTGGTTGGGGGGGTGCCTTTGCCTTCCTTTGAGGATGAGAGAGTGTGGCTTCCCCAAGGTCACCCAGTGGGTTTCTATGGCCAAGCAGAGATTCTTAACCTGGTCTCCAGTCATAGCTAACATTCAAACCACTACACTACGCTGGCTCTCCTACACCTGCAAAGATATCAAACAAAATTATGTACTTCAAAGAAGGGTTCTGTCTAAAATTAGATACACGTTCCTCATTCCCCATTTGTCAGGAAAGGGCCATGTTGCGGGGAGGGTGCTGCAACTCAAGGTTTGAGTGGGTTGGTCATTGTAGAGTTGGTAGAGAAATCAAACATTGTCATCATCCAAAAGAGCAAATACAATGACATAGGTCCACAGTAACACATTAACTGAATGCTACCCAAATACTTAATATTCTGCTCTAGAATGCACACTTGTGAACTGATTTTGGCTAAACTTCATATTATGCTTAGTTTGACATCATTTCACCCTTTTATTTTCATCCACTGGGACTGACTAGCAAGATACAGTTATTTCAGGTAATGGCTGAGTTTGGTCAATTTTGCATGGAACACATGTTAAGGTTAAGGACTGCTCCACACAATTTTTTTCAAATTAGTAGTGAAATCATCAACATTAACCTAAGAAACTAATTCAACTGTAACTGATACACATTTCTAGATGTCCACTATCCACTATTATTTTAAAGATCGTTTTAAAATACATTTTCATTTCTATTACTGAGACACAAAATAGCAGCATTCCTTCAAAATTCAAGCAAGCAAGTCTCACTTACCAAAATTATTGACAGAAATTTTTAATGGCACAGTGCTTTGTCAGTCAAAATATGCCATTTCCAGAACAATCAAAAGCTAGTTCAATCTGAATTTTGCTAAGTTAGTGAGAATAAAAATTAACCTTAGTTACAAAATACCACAATTTGTCTGACACTAGAGACAACACTTTGCTCATTGCCAAAATCATATTTAGATATATAATTCCAGTTTAATGGGTCCCAATTCCCTTTCTTCACTGACCTGCTATTTAGGCTTTAATCTAAAAGACACTAGAAATTGACAACTCTTTTTAATTAATGCAACAGTTGACATAGCATTTGCTATATATAATTGCTTATATTATCATATACTAGTGAGTCTTGAAGTGGTGGATATGTAATCTTACACATTATGAGATTCAGGAGCCTCAGGGATATTTAAACCATTCAGGCAAAAATACATGAAGTGTTTGGCAAGTGACTCTACAGATTGAAAATGACTTGTCAAACAGCAACAAATAGTTTCTTCCCCTGAAATTTAGCTAAAACTGAAAAGTGAATTTCACAAAAATAATGCTGTAATCTTAGGACACATTTATTTTTAGATTTGTGAAGCCACTGCTGCTATGCACAAGCAATCTACTCAAAAAGCAATCCAGTCACTTACTAGAACAATTCTGTTGTGCAACCTTTACTCCAGACTTTCCGTATCTATGATAATTACAACGTTATCTTTTGTCTTTTGTGTTTATGATTTCACATTTAACAACTAGAGAATCAACTGGGAGCCAAAAATTTATACAGAGGTACAATCTACTGAGTTAAACATATCCCAGATAGCTAGATCATAGCTGAAGCCCTCCAGACAAACAGAGCCAGCAACGCAAAGTAGGTCAGTTTCCAAATCTGGTAAGCCTTTGCTTTCACCTACAAGAAGTCCAAATAGAAATAAACACCATCTAAAATGCAATCATGCACCTTAAAAGCCCCATAATATATTACTTTAAACTGGTTCTTGGCATCATTTTATGGAGTTTCTAAACTGTTGTCATGTTAATATGTCATAAAAAGCTAATATCTATTCTTTTTAGCTATCCAAAACGGGAAGGAAAGACAGTCCATTTTCAGGATTTCAATATCAAACATAAGATCAACTTATTTCATAACATCACACAACACTAGAAACAAAAAATTCCAAGTTTTAAGATATTTAACAATTAATGCTTCTCTTTACTCTTCAGAATAAAGTCACAGCACACAATATATTTGCAGTTCCGTTGCCCATCACGAGTCATGAACAGGTTGATTTTTCCAAACTGTGAGAACTATACCTGAATCTTCAGCCATGGCATCAATGTCGTTTATCCATATACAAAGTAGACCTGAGCATAAAATTAGAGTCCAAGGCAGAATCAGCTAAAAATCACCCTCATGTAAGCCTTGCAAGAGCAGCAAAGAAAGTTTCTTACGGCCAACTCAGCTAAAACCCGAAATCGGACCCTGCCACAAACTGCTCAAAAGCTATTTTTAGAGCAATCATCTGCAAGCCAAATGCTTTTAAGTACCCATATGGAAAGGCAGCTCTGACGACAATCAAATTTGCCCCCTCCTTCTAACAATGCATCCTGGGTAGTTGGTCCTTTCCATCTCATTTAATCTCTAAACAGCAACATACCAGAGAAGCAAAACAGAACAGATTAAAAAAATGATTGCAGGAAAGCATGCCTCAGCGACTCAATTCTAAAAGCATGAGACCTTCTGTACACAGTCAAACAAAAGTCAGAATACAAAGCTTGTCTATGCAATCTGGACAGCAGCCAAGTACATTTACATGGTGCTGACATGCAGCTATTATACGGCTTTTTAGAGTTCTGCATATGTTACTTCTGTATACATTGGTCAGCAGTTGATACAATATAATTTACAAGTATACTAGGATGTTAAATCGTTTTGAAGTCATTAAAAATCTGCTTTAGCAGTTGCAATGCAAACCAAAGCTGGTTAAAACACCAGCCCCCACTAAAAAAGTTCAAAATAGAAACAGATGCATTTTTTAATTCTGTGATAAGATGTCCAGGAATTATTATCAAGCTCCCTTTTGAAAGCAAGAAAGAGAGCTCTTCTTTTTCCTATGATACTAGTTAAATTAGTATTTATAAAATATGGGCCAAGACCAGAGCTTAGAACTTTAAAGTTTCAAAAATAATTTAGAATTATTAACATTAAGCATTGCACTTGGGAAATGAATTGTAACTAGCACTAATAACTAAAACTGTTGATTATGTAAATTACCACTGATGAATTTATTATTTAAAAGTTCTAGAACTTATATGGGACAACAGCACAGGGGCTGTCATACTAACTCCACAGAGACATCTTGTTATTTGTACCTTCAAAGCATTTTGGTTGTTTTAAAGTTGGTTTCTTCCATCCTGGGTTTTTTTTTTTTTTCTTCAAACAGACTATATAGCCCATCATAGAACTGTTGCCTGGCAGAAGTCCAGTGCATTTGGAAACTTGTCTGGTTAGAGAAAATGACCCTGAAACATGGGATCTCTTCACAATCAGATCATCTGCGGTTTGCTACTGATCTGCATCAATCTTCTTTCTACTCACTCCCTCCCTTCTTTATCCTTCAAACACCTTCACTGCTGTTGGTTAGTAAAAAAATAAAGTATTAATTTCAGCTAGAAGGCACAATCATTGGAAAGCACAGCAGTAAGTGGCTAGCTGCAAAAATCCATCAGTAATCAAAGGTGGAAAAATCATAATCAGATGACCATTTTTCTGTGCAACTGAATCACTGTATTCTCTCTGTCTCCCAACTTAAAATCAAGAAATATGATTTGCAAACAGCGCCTTCTTTGTGGCCACTCCCTGACTAACGAAATCTCTTCTCAAGCACATTAGACTAATCCTATTCATGTTTCCCTCTGTTGGCAGGAAAATAACTTTTTATTAGGTCAGGTATGGAGCAACTACAGTGGTAGAAAAAAGTCTGTAAACTCCTTGACTGCCATATATTTTCAACCAAGAATATTAGAACTTTAACGCCATAATCCTAGATAACAATCATCCAATCCCTTGATTAAATGAAAAACAAACATGATGCATTTTCAACTTTTGACTGATTTAACAGTCAACAATCTATCCTTGAAACAGTATGCAGAACTTTAGATTCATTATCTGCCAGCTTGCATGTTGATCAGTATTTCATATCAGGCCTGAGGAATTTTTAGGAAGCCCATTCCTCCTCATAGAACTCTGCTCCAGATCAGTGATACTTCAATGCTTCCTTGTAAAAACAGCTTACATCATATTCTACCACAAGGTTTCAATGGGAGTTTCATTTGAAATTTTGAAGAGACCATTTTAAAACACAGATTTTCTGCTTCAACAGCTCTCTTTGGTGGATCTACTTGTAGTCTTAGGATCATTGTTGTATTGCATAACCCACTTTTGGTTAAGCTGTGACTCTTGGATGGATAGCCTAACACTCTCTAGATCTTCTGATGAACTGAAGAATTCATGGTTGTATCAATAATACCAAATCATTCAGGTCTTAAAGCAACAAAGCTTGCCCATTACAATCCTGCTACCATGACAGATGGTTCACAATAGGTTCTTCTGTTCAGACTTAGTGCTTCGAATTCTTTCTTTTTTCCCCCCACATGTAATGCTTCCCACTGAGACCAAATATTTCTACCTTTGACTCATCTACAGAGAACAGTTTTCCAGAAATCTTGGGGAATCACCTACGTAATTTTTAGCAGATTTCACATAGGAGACAGTGTTCCTTTTAGACAGCAGTGATTTCTTTCTGCAAACACCATTCTTATACAATTTTTCCTGATCACTTTTTCTGATTCTTGTTCACCTTTTTCCTGATCACCTTGGCATTCATATTAATCAAGGTGAGAATTAACTACAGATCCTTGTATGTTACTCTGGGGTTAAATGTACTTTCCTGAATCATGCTCTGGTTTACCTATAGAAAGAATGATTCTGAACCTTCTCCATTCATCCATGTTTCCATTTGTCTGACAGTGTATTGGCAGAGCCCTACATTAATAGAAATGGTTTTGGGACCTTTCCTAGAATGAAGACTGCTTTTCTGAAGGCCCTGGAGATGTCTTTTGATCACTGCACGGCATGTTTCTAAGCAACCATATCATAAAGACCAATCTCATAAAGTTTCCAAACCTTTTATGGAGTGGGGGACTCCTACACTCATCCCTGAAGATTTACTTTATTTCTTATGCACACATTTCTGATTATTCCCTTAAATTGAGCTGATGCAACAAGAAGATCATTTACTTTTGCATCTGTCATGGCTCATGTGTACCCATTGTTTACCTAATCTATAGTCTTATTTCACAGGACACAGAGGATGTTAATATAAGCCCTATTGTATATTTAGAAAAGTACTGGTTTTAATTAAAATCATCACGATAAAACTGGAATTTCTGCAATTATCATTAGCATTCACAAACTCCTTCTTACCACTTTAACTGTTTCTACATGAAGATGCTAAACTTCCATTTTTATTAATACTGCATATTAAAGCAGAGTTTTAAAGTGTTTTATTAGATGTTTTAAGTTAATGCTTTATTAAATATATATAATTTACTGTAACACTTTGACATGTTATAAGCCATTTTGTATCCTAAACTTGACCAAAAAAAAAAAAAAAAGGAAATACATAAAAAAGGAAATACATAAAAAATGCAGAATGTGAGGGTGGTGTGTATAAGAGAGAAAAAGAACCAGGGCAGGGGAGGAAAACTTTCTACTTAATTGTTTAAGTGTCAAGCACCATGAGAACAAAAAGAAACACATAAAAGGAACCACTGCAGCTCACAGTGCAAATAGTAATTTATAAAAATATACAATAAAAACCAAAACATAATTGAAAGAAGAGAGCTGAGAAGAATCATAATGATGCCTAGAAAAGTTCCTCCAACTTTCCTGCAGGCCAACAGGTTGGGGGAGGGGTGTTTGCAAACCTTTCAGCCTTCAAGGGACTGAGTATCTGAAAGGATGATCAAATGCAAATAATCACTCCCCATTTTTAATTCTTTTCCATTTGTCTTCAATCACTCCTTAATCCAAGTTCTTCAGTTGCTTGCCAGTTCTTCTTGGGATGGGTTTTCAAAAGTTCTATTTCTCTCCCTATGAAAAACTGGTCGGATTAGTCTACCTAGTAAAACAGACAATCCTAATAATTTTTCAGGGGATATCTCTGGGAGACAACAGACAAGGCAGTGATTTTTCTTTTCTCAGACTGAAATGGCAGCTTTCCCCAGTTTACCAAAGTATCTTGCCACTTTATGCACAGTTCTGGACTTCCCTAGAAACACCACCTTTGTATAAACAGGGTAAAGACTTTCAGTTGTTAATTAAACAACTGAACAACTTTTTGTTAAACAACTTTTTGTTCTTTAACAATTTCTGGTACTGTGGTTCTGGATGATTATGACCACTGAGAATCATTCAGTTGAGACCAACTTTATGAAAAAATATAGTATACTCTCTATTAAAACAGCAAACAGAATAATGTATTGGTTTTGTATGTATGTCTAAATTCAAATACAGTGCATTTAAACAGTTTCTTAACTCTTTACAGCAGCATAAAGGCACAGCTCTCTCTCTCTCTCTCTCACTCACTCACACACACACACACACACACACACACACGCACAGAGCCCTTATGTTCCTCAATCTAGGCCACTCTCTCTGACCAGATTTAACATGGCTTGATTTCTCTTCTATTCCCTCTCTAGGCTTTCCCTGAGAAAACATCCCTATCACTCTACCCACTTCAATGGAATGAGAAATCCCCTGGCTGAAGGATTCACCCTTCACCTTGAACCTTGAAAAGTCTGACTCTGGAAATCTCTCTCAACCAAACCAGTGTGCCTGATATAAATATATTTCCACTTAGGCGCCAAACCCCTCCTTCCCAGTAAAAAAAGACGGGCTTTCTTCTGGAGTGGCCATTCTGGTTGCCTTACAATCTGTTGCTCGGTGCCTTTTCAACCACTCAGGATACCACTCCCTCTATACTCTGCCACAATCTCCTTCTATCAAATCCATCAGAGAGAGAAAAAGAAAGACATTCATCCTAAAAATTTCTAACATTCTAAAAGCAGCCTACTCTTTATGGTATAGGATTAATCAGAATTCTAGGGAATTTAACAACATTGGGGCAGGAATATTGAGTTAATAGTTAATTAGCCCATCATTTTCAAGTGTTGCTAAGACTAGTATTTGTAAATACACCATAACCTTATTTTTTTTTCAAATGAAAAACTGCCACCCTTTTTTACCTCAGTTCTTTTCCAAAGAGAACTTCTGAAATCATTGTTTTTTTTCCCATCTTTCTTCGACTGCTTTCCAAGGGACATTAAGATTACATACCTTTGCCATAAAATTCCAGTCCAAAATTGCACAAGTTGGGTTTGGATTCAGACTGACTTTAACAGAAAAGTGTCCCATAGTTTAGGATTTGTGAATACTTATCTGTATGCTAAAGATAAAAAGGCTAACATAAAGTCTATTCAATACTTCACCCTTCAATACACTACAATCCAGCATATGGCTAAGCAATTCAAAATTGACAGCCCATCCACCTCTCTGTAAATTAGGGTACAGTAGATCTCAGATAAAAAAAATCCCTCAACAGTTCACTCCTCAGGAATCTTTAGCATTTGTTTATTAAACAGCCAAATTCAAATCAGGATTATGGGACAGAAATAGAACCAACCAACCAACAAACCATTCACACATACAATGAAATGTTTAACAGACTACTAAAAGTAAGCCATTTAAAACAAGTCAATCAAACTGCTAAAGCTCTTTGCAATGCACAAACTGAGCAAAATTTTAATCTCTGATTATCTGTAGCTATGTAAGACAGCACAGCATGCATTAGGAAAGAGACAATAAATCATTTTGTAAATGAATTAATAGTTTGTATTTAATTGCATCATTAACTGCAGAAGAGCAACCAGTGAAAATAAAGGTCACAGAAGGAGCCAAATCACTGGATTTATTGAATTTTGTTGGTTGTAAACATAAAATACACTAGTGATATTACTAGATTAACAGATACGGTTAATAGATGCATGGGTCCTTCAGATCACAGGTTGGCAACTTGTTACTGTCAGCTATGCTTCATGTTCCCCACAGAGCCCTGATTATTTTTCTCCACTCCCAACCAACTGGACATCAGCTCAGTACTGGTGAATAGGTCTGGTGGGTCTAGAGAGAAAACAATAATAAGTTACTGAGTGTTTGAGCTACTTATGTGCACCCCAAAGGTGGGGCTGTAGAGGTCGTTTGTACATGTTTGGCAGAAATGGCTTCAGAACGCAGCCCCACTTTCAGACAGAAGTTGACTGGATCCTTGTAACAGGGCATCATTCATGTTCCCAGATAAAAGGAGAAACCAACTGGGAACAGACATTATCAGGATTCCAGTCTTCAACTGTTCGTCCTGCTGTCTTAGGCCTCACAGCTCTATTAGAGATTCCAGTACTCAAAACAAACACTGCTCACCTGAAACATGCAATGTGAAGCATATTGATTAGGCAATTCCACTGTAAGAACTGGGAGCCTGATCTTTTCCTGTTTAACACAAGACTATGCCTTTTGTATTTTGTGCACAAGCTTATCTGGTTCAAATTGCAGACAGTAGCTTTCAGCACCCACAGCAGGACCATACATAAACCCTGCAATACCACATTCAGGTACATACTAAAATGTCCAGATAGAGGAAGTACAAGACTATGCTACGAAACATACAAGTTTCCCAATGCTTTATCCACAAGGCATCTATTGCAGTAATGGCAGTTATGTAAATACCCTTTACCCACATCTGTCATATCACAGATGTTGATCTACTACACACTGTAGCTCAACAACTCATCTCGCACTACTTTTTGAAAAGACATAAACATTTCCAAGTTGAACCAAGCTTAGGAGCAAAGATTCCTCCAGTTTTCTTGAAGAAGGTTATTTGTCACAATATCTATTATGTCACATAAATGACCTTCCATTACCTACCCAGCTGATCTTTGCAGCAATCATGAAACTATTTCACTGCCAAAAGAAATGTTTCCAATCTTCATTTTAGAAGTCTGCTTTCAGTTACTATACACAGTGGGGTGGGAACTGTGCAGTTCTCCAGAGATGCTCAACCCCAACTCCAAACATTTCTCATCAATGGCTATACCATCTAGGGATGATGGGAGTTGCAGCCCAATGACTGGAGAGTCACACAATTCCCAATGCTGCTATAAACATATAAATGAATAATCATGCTAGATGAGATGTATTAAAAAGCAATAGGGTAAGACAAAAATATGTCCTGGTAGTAAAGCCAAGCATATGTGTTAGTGGCTGCTGTTAGGCTCCGGAATCCCCTATCAAGGGTAACTTGGTTGGCTTAGAGGATCCACTAGCAATTAAAGAAATACAAGTATACCTCAGTTAATAAAGCAGATCTCTTCCTAGGCATTGCTTCTTTATCAGAAAATTTGGTACCAAGACAGAATTAAGACAGAATTAATAAGGATAGGTTTTTACAACATGAAAAAGAAGAGCTCTTCAACATGCTCCAGCAAACTTTTTATTCAAAACTAACAGTATACATAAGTGAAATGATATAAACAGATCAGGTAAGCCTTGCATAAAGTAAACAAGAACATTTTGAACTTCCTAAAGAACACTTGAAAGCTTCTTCCAAAATGCATCCAGGGATTATTTTTTCCCCTTTTCCTTTCACCAGGCTCCACTTTTCTCATGATTTTATTTTGAGGGCCAAACTTATATAGTGGCCCCTTGACTTCTGCCAGGGTTAGGGACGCAGAGCCCTCACAGAAGTCAAAAAATTGTGAATAATTCCCCCTGCCCAAGTGAGTGCTCCCCCTCCCATTCCCTCGTCTCTGCACCCAGGCAAAAAGCAAGAGAATGGGAGGTGGCAGCCTTCTGTATGGAAAAGGAAAGCACACATGTGCCTTCCCTCTCATTCCCTTGTCTTTTGCCCAAGCATTCATGCCTTCCTTCCACATGCCTGGGCAAAAGGCAAGCAAATACGAGAGGGAGAACAGGTGGAAGCAAGCAAAAACCTCACAGATTCACAAAGGTCAAACCTGCAAATGTGGAGGGAGGACTGTATATCTCTTTTAACATGGTGAGAATAGGTGGTCAGACAAGCTTACCTGACAAGCTTTCCCTTTTTTTTGTTTTGCTGTTCATATATGCTCAGTAAGGAATTCTGGAGGAAGCTGTAGCTTACCTTGCCTTTGGTAGGCAAATACACATGGCTGCAGCAGGACTGACTAGAGGAGAATTCCAATCTTTCTCAGCTCAAATTGTATTGTGCTGTTTACCACAGACATATTGCTGCAACCCACCAGCGAAAGTCTATGTTTCTCCAGACTTCCTTTATTATCCTCCTAATGCTGATGCTGCTTTTAAAAAAATCAATGTAAAAAACCGCTTCCAGCTAATCAGAAGATAAAGCAGAAAAGTGGAGCCGGTGGCCATAAAAATCATTGTAAAAAAGGAACTTCTTTGTCAGAGGTTTTGTTAACTGAGATATGCTTACATTCATTCAAACGAGATTCTGTCAATTCACTGGCTGAAACAAGTTGAGTGCTGTAATGATATATATTTAAATTGTGTTGCTGGTAATATTGAGAGGTGCCTTATGTCCCCTTTTTTGAAGAAAGGTACAATAGATATAATAGGAGAAAACAGAGTTTGCCCTGTCACAAGAAAATCTCTACCTCTTACTAGTTAAAGTTAACCATTCATAGCAAATAATATGCAGAGATCTTGCAGCAAACTGATCACTTTTCTACTTTTATGTTCCTTGCATGCAAATTGGACAACATTTAAGTATACTGCCATGTTTTGCTTGATCAGAACGATGAAAGAAAGAAATTACAAATTAGCTCTATGGGACAACTCCAACTACAATCTTGCTCACCTGTAATATTAGTTAATTAGCTATATTAAGCAAGAAAGGTAACTAGGGCAAAGTAGGAGTTATGAATAACAATAGTTTAAATCATTTCATTTCATATACTATTATTATTCCTTCTAGTTCATTAAATGAATACATCTGTTTCAAGATCTATACTCAGTTAAGGCAAGGATGGACAACTACAGAAGGGTAGGCAGTCACACTAGATTTTCTGGAGCATTTTGAGCTAAGAATATATATATATATATATATATATATATATATATATATATGTTTCTGTAAAAATTATTTTTGACATCTGAGGAGATCAGGGGGCCTCAAAACTTGGTGGAAATGCCATCCACGCTCGCTAGACTGCATTCGGGGGCATTTTTGAGCAAAACAGCACACATACATACAATATGTTTGACCTCTGGGGTACCCCAAACATGGCCTCTGAGTTAGGAGATTGCTTGCAGGACAAGTCGGCTAGTTTAGATACATTTGGAAAAAATAAAATTAAAAGCAACTGTCTGAGACAGAATGGAGGTTACAAAAACACATTTAATGCTAGCTATTTACTAGGAGAAAGCAAATTAATATCATTTACTCCAGAAGGCTAACAAAGTAATATCCATACATTTTTTCAAAGAATACAAGTAATTGACTGGTAGTATATAATGCTGAAGTGGGGCTGTATGGATAGTCCAGCAGATGCTTTAGGAAATTGGGCTTGAATGGTTGGATTTAAGATGGAGCAGCTGCTCTATTAAAGAGATGTTGCTGCTTCCATTCCTATGAAGTCATGTTTCCTATCATATCTATGACCTGAACTGAAAGAGTAACACAGAAAAGGATGTACTACTCTCAGTGCACAAAATAGCCAGCCCACCAAAAAAGAGATTGAGAGACAGAGAGAGTAAAACTTGGCAAATACAGAGAGCCCAAGGAGAGTTCCCACTTACTGTAAAGCAAAACATTCTGAGCCTGATATTGCATACTAAAAGGTTTAAAGATACAAAGAACAGATGCTGAGGGGGGGGGACAATTTAGAATGAGGTGGGCAGAAAACAGCGTATCGACTACATCTGGCCCATAGGCTCCTGCCTAGCCTCTCCATAGCCCCCATCTCTCTCTCTTTCTATCTTATACATGCCTGTTTTTTCAGCCTAAAACTAAAACACATGACCTTATATTAAAATGTGACAGTTTGGGCCATACAACCTGTGGTCACTTTGGGAGTGATGTTGCAGCCTGTTTAAGTTGCTTGCACGACAGATGCTTGAACTGAGGAGACAAGGAGAAATGGCAATGTTCTTCAAACAGTATACTTCTGCATTCATTACTAGTTTCCCAGTTCTTTAAGTTATGTACAAAAATCTTATTTCAAAATAGCTGTATGAGGTAGGAGTCCTATCTGACCAGATAATTAAAGAATATTTCCAAATGTACCCCTAAGGATTAACAGGATAAACTGCATAGAGCTTTCAGGTTTGGCTTTTGTCCAACTAAGTTTGCTCAATCAGGTCAAAGTTTGTATTGCCCTGCTTCTATTACAACATCATATTTATTTAGCAGGTCAGGAATCTGCAAAAATCGTCAAAATTATTTATAGATGAATCTCATTGCTACCAGCCAAATTGTTGTCACTGGTTAAGACGAGGACACAGTATAAAGCAGGGGTGGTTTATATCTCCTGGGCTAAAGAAAGTGAATGAATGCAGACTAAAAATGCTTCCAGTGCATATATGTAATAAGGGGTCAAAAGAGAGCGAAGGCTGAAGGCACATATCACAGTTGGCACATTGGCAAGATAGCATGCTGAATGAAGAAGCAGCAGTTTAAGAGAGGAAGACCTGGAAGGTACTGGAGAGGAGTTAAGTGTGTGCATTTTGTACCTCTCAAATTAAGTGCAGACTGATATAAAAATCTTGTTGTCAGGGAAGGATGAGGCAAGGAAATTTCAGGAGTAGCGAAAAGCACCTTTTTCTCCCCTTTTCTTCCTTTGCTTTGCTAAAATGATCAGCCTGGTAATGGGACAGACCTCTTCCTGAGACCATGGTGAGACCATGACAAGTCTGAGTACATGGTACTGCCAGATATTCAAATAATCTGATCTGATTAGAAAGGCAGCTTACATCTTATTTCAATGAGCACTTATTTAGAGCACTACTACATTTTTAGTATTGCCACATTAGAACCAAACTACTAATTAGTATTTTTCTGTAATTAGAATAATTTAACAATAGAAACACTTCAGCACTGCAAGTATTATGTATGGAAAAGTTATCGTACAGTTATATCAACACACAGGTTAAACAAAGTGATTTTGTTCTCGTCCCAGGGCTGGAAAAATCATATATACTTTGCCATCATGTCTCTGAAATTATGTTGCTGATTAAAAATTTTATATATTTATTCAATTTTGTTCACAGCTTGAGTCTCAAACTTTAATGCTATCACATATGAGCTTTAGATTTTCCAGCCCTAGTTCTAATTTCACAGAAAGTTTCCATGCAGTATGTCAATCTATAAGTCTGACTGCAAAATAAATTGTCACTGCACTCTTATCACACTTTACCAGTTTATGATGTTCATCAGGAAACAACACCTTGGTGCAACGTACATCACTGCACATACACCCTATAATGAAGAATCCAATAAACCATTAGTTTAAAATGCAGCATATTTTGTGTTTATATTTAGAGATAAGAAACTCAGATACTTTGCTATTTGCTCATAACCGAAAAACCAACCAGTGAGCTGCCCCAAAACAGATTATTTAGATGGGAAACTGCAAGGAAGATACAGCCCTTCTCATGCACTGCATTTTCTTGTGCTAAAGCTACAGGGCAGGTGGTAGTGATGCTATTTGTTCTGGTAAAACAGCAAATTCCAAAAGAACTAGGAAAGCAAATGTGTCCCAAGAGGAAAATTGGAAGGCTGGGGAATTCTCCAGAGCTGCTTGTCGGGTGACACAAAGGGGCTGCAGTGGAGAGATGAGAGGAAGAAAATTTCTAAAATTCTGTGAGTGGAACATTGGATTTAAGCCATGTGTAATAAAACAACGCCTGCCTTCATCATACATAGTAAGAAATTGGTCTGAATCTTGTGTTAGGAAAGTACACTATGAGAACTGAGGTGGAATATACTGCAGACAAGCATGTTTGATATACTTCACTAGTAAGACTTTAGCTTTCATGACTATATTACACAGTACAAACACCAACTGTTTCACCTTAGAAGACAACCAACATTTATGACATTACAACACGCCTATAATATTTGCACACAAAATCACCATCTGGCAACCTATGTAGATGTTAACCATAAGCTATGTGCAAAGCTGTACAGGCTGAGTCATAAGAACTCAAAGACAGGAAACTGTTCCTATAAAAAACAGTATCATACATATGTGATTAAAGGTCAAATTCAAGTCCAAATTTACAGTCAGCCTTCATGCAAACAAAATTTACATTATAGGATGAAGTTCAATGACCTCTTATTAATTTCCACACAATTATCCTTTATTCTTGACTGTATACTAATATCATAACATTCATTTAGCACAGATATATGAACTGTGGCCCAAAGTAAAGCTCAATCATCTCCACCCTAATCTAATAAAAAGCTATATTCAAAAATTAAATAGAAAAAGTGGAACTAAGTAGAATAAAGGTGCTTCCAGAATGCTTTGTTCCTGTGCACCTGTGGTACAGCATTTTTGTAACAGAGATAAGAACACAGAAACCAGTAGTAGACTATAGGAAGAGTTTGCTAGCTGCTTCTGTTGCTGTCACCTTTCTCCAGTGGGTCATCCCACCCTTTACAGGACTAAGGCCTGACTCAGCAGGTACTACTGCCCACTCAACTCATCTATCTTGCCTATTGTTGTTGTTTGCCTTCAAGTAACTTCCAACATGTGACACTAACGCAAACCTATCACAGAGTTTTCTTGGGATAACTAGTTCAGAGGGAGTTTACCACTGCCTTCCTCTGAGACCGAGAGAGTGTGAACTTGCCCAAGGTCACCCAATGGGTTTCCACAGCTCAGCAGGGATTCAAAACCTGGTCTCTCACTGTCCAAGTCCAACAATGAAACCACTACACCACACTGGCTGGGATATAAAAGCAAGACTCTTGAGAGACTGGACCCACTACTGAAAGGGGACACATCAAAAAGTAGGAGCAACTTCAGGATTGCACAGATCGAAGACCTATCCTTTTGACAGACAGAAGGAAGTTTTTATTACCTGCTTTTAATACCTGTCTGATTGCATAGCATTTTTTGTTCATTTGTTTGTAAAAGCAGCAGTTCTGCCCACCCAATAAAGAAAATGTGTGTTTCCAACAGAAGGGGGCAGGTGAGGGAAACCAAAAAGCAGTTGTCAGAGTTGTAGAGAGCAGGCAGAGATAAAAGATGAGGAAGGAGTTATGTTACCATGGGAAGGAAAAATATAACATGGTGCTGATTTCCCCCAAATGTCTGCCATCTCAAAGAACCTGGACAGTCTTGGTGACAGTATCCTGAGTCGAAAGTGCTCCTGCTGAATGCCAGACAACGAAAGAAAACAACAGCTATCCAGGATTTGATTCTGGGTGAGCATATAAACCTAACCTGTATCACAAAGAAGTGCTGAATGATGCAAGAGTTAATCCCTCTTAGCTTTGCCCATGAGGTTTCTCTGTTTGGCAGCAGGCAAATTCTAAGGGGCAAAAAAGCTGAGTTGCAGTGATCTATTTTGATTCCATCCCCTTATCAGATGTCCTGTCCTACGATCTACCAAGATTGAGTGTGTCCCTTTGACAGCGGCTGGTCAGGACAGTATAGAGATTGTGATGCTGAATTATTAATCCCTTTGCTCAACAGTTACCCTTCCTGAGCAAGCTGGGGTGGTGTCACCACTGGTGGTGCTGGTGTCCTCTCAGTTTGTGGTGTTAGGGTTCTTCAACATCCTTGCTGAAACTAGCCTGTTGAGAGTCACTCAAAATTTCATGGCTGTTACGACAACTGCAATGATATCATGCCCCACTCATGCTAGTCTGGACTTTGTGTTCTGTGCTGATTAGAATGATGACAACCTTCATATGGAGGAACTTTCTGTCACTCCATTATCAGGGACAGATCACTACCTGGTCAGGTTTAGACTCACTGGGATTCAGAAACTCTGCAGGGTCAGGCTGGTAAGATTGGTCCAACCCAAAAGGCTGATGGAGCGAGATAGTTTCCTAACAACTCTCAGGTATTTTTTCCTGTCACCTCAGTAGGAAATTCTGTCAAAGCCTGGCTGAGTTCTAGAATGTAAAAGTGGCCAGAGTAGACCCCTGAGTGTTCACTATTGTGAGGTGGAGCCAAATTAATCCCCTAGTTTTCCAGACAGCTAGCAATGATGAAACAAGGAAGATGAAGCAATGTGGGCAGAAGACTCAGAGTGAGTCTGACCAAAGATAAGCTACAGTCTGTTTGAAGGTCTACTCTATGGCAGTGTGGACAGCAAAGGAATTATTCTTTTCTACAACCATTACATCTGTAAAGAGCCATCCAGCAGAGCTGTGTCAAATGTCCAGGCTTTTATTACATTCTAGGTCCTGAGAAGATAACGCAGACCACTCAACAGGTCATTGTGAAGAATTTGCATGTTGTCTTGCAGATAAAACCACTCAGACCCATTCCAAGTTGGATGCTACAGATAATACAGTCCCAGTGAATGTAACTTTGGTTCCTGACTGTCCAGTAATAATGGGTTCTTTTTAATTTGTACAATGTGAGCATATGTACAGCTTCCTTGGAGAAGTAAGAGCCACAACATGTCTGTTATATCCTTGCCTTTCTTGGCTCATTAAATTGGCCAGAGTACCAAGTGAGTGAAGTCAACGCCTTATTACAAGGCAGGATGCTAACATGTCTAAAAGATGCAGCCTGTTGAAAAAGCCTTCTCTAAATCCCTCTCTAATGGATAACTATTGGCCAATGTCCAATATTCCAGTTTTTGGCAAGCAGCAGAACCCTTGCTCCAGGGTTTCTTGGATGAAACAAATTATTTAGATCCGTTTCAGTCTAGCTTCAGCCTTGTGCAGCCTTGGCTGTTTCATTGGATAACTTCAACTGACAACAGAACAGCGAGAGTGTGTCCCTCTTGGTTGTAATGGACCTCTCAAAAGCATTCAGTACTATCGACCATGGTATCTTCCTGGGCCACTGCACTGAGAGGAGCTCTAAGGCACTGATTTACAGTACCTCCATTTCTTCCTGGAGGAATGAGCCCAGAAGTTGGTGATGGGGGGTTCCTTGTCCACTGGCCTCAGGGCTTGGCTCCATCATTCTATTCATGTATCCAACAACAACATTAAACTGCTGGGAAAGGTTGTCTAGAGTTTTGTAGCTTGGTGCCACCAGTATGCTGATGACACCCATCTCTATTTTTCCATTCCACCAACACTGAAAGAAGCAGCTTTGCTTCTAAACCAATGTCTAGCACTAGTGATGAACTAGATGAGGGTGAACACCCTGAACCTTAATTCAGGCAAGATAAAAATGTTCCTCTAAGCAGTCAAAAGGCGGATGAAGCAATACAGACTCAGCCTTTTTTGGATGCACTTACATTCCCCATAACGAAACAAGTTAACATGTACTTCAGGACTAAGTCTTGAACCTAGAGATCCAGGTTTCTGGAATGACCAGGAATCTTTTGCACACTCGTGTGCCAATTTGTCTGTTGCTAGAGACGCCTGACCTGGCAATAGTGATTATATGCCTTATTTACATCCTGTTTGGATTACTGTAATGCACTCTGCTCAAGGATACCTTTGAAGAGCATTTAGATACTACAGCCAGAGTGTTAACCAGAGCCGGTTACAGGGACCATACACCTTCCTTACTACAGGAGCTCCACTGGTTAGGGTTGAGCTTTCTGGTACAAGTGCTTGTTATGACCTATAAGGCCCTACATGGCTTAGGCACAGACTGTTTGACCATATCTTCACGTGAGCCTGCCTAGGCTCTGAAATTGTCAAGAGACACTCTTTTCTCAGTGCCACTATGTTCACAGAGATGACTTGTGGGAACAGAAGCCAGGGCCTTTTGAGTGTCTGCTGTAGGTCTGTCAACTCCCTTCATTCAGCGACTGGAAAGAAGACAGCACCATTCCATATTTCTTCTTCCTGCTGCAAGATTAAAATGGGAACATCCCCCCTATAGCTAAAAACCTCTTCTCTTTTAAACATTAGCCACTATATTCCAGCAGTCATTCTCCTAACAATGACTCATCTACTACTCAGTTATGAGTAGTCATTCTTCCCACATTATTAATTACAAAAACAGGCATTGCCAAACAGTTCATTTATCTACATCAAGGAAGGGCAGCTGCAGTGAGTCCAGAGGGCAATTTTCTGCCTATGGAACCCTTCTAGGGTAGCCAAAAATTCCAGGACAAACCCAGAAATGTCCAGAAGTCCAGCTCTTTTTGGAAAAAAAGTTGTGTTGTTTTAAGAAGTGCACCAGAGCTTCAACCTATTTAAAAATCAAATGGCCATTCCTGGAGGCTTTCAAATAATTTCCTCTTTTCTTTGACTGCTCAGTGAGAATGATGTTAAGTGTCACAAAAACAGCCTCGCCTATTCCAATCTACATCCTAAGTGTTATTAATTCATATAGGAGAATATGTTGTCCAATACCAATCAATATGAAAGACCCTCAAGCCCTATCCCTATCCCATTAAACACACAGTGCCAACAGCAAACTGAACACAAAGGAAGGAAAATACAAGACGGCTGAAGAAAAGACAGGCAAAGTACACATCATCCTGAATGGCTTGTTTGCCATCAAATCCTGCAAGATCTGACTCATCATACTATTCTTCACATTAGAATAAATATATATTAAGACTACCAACTGTACACATACAGACTTAGAAATAAATTCAATTGAACTCAGCTGAATTTATTGTGAAGCAAATAAAGATATGTCAAGACTGACATTCTAAGTGATTTTGCTAGGAAACAAGTGTCACTGAAGCCTTTGGGACTGGCAAAGACGCAGGCTGAAGTTTCCCTAAAACTGAAAATAGATTCCCTTGTCACATAAAGATTGAGATGTTACCATTATGGTTAGCTCCTTTAAATGTTTCCCGTGATTCCTCTTCCCCCCAAAAGGGAAAAACACACTCTTTATAATGAGAAAGTGACATAATGGGGGGGGACCTTAGCAGCTCACATGTATTTCCATCATCTTGAAATAACAGAATACTCTTCATTTTTATGCATAGGTAAAATTGCATTTACTCTAACAAAATGTATATTCCAATATACAAAATATATTTTCCTTTTCCCTTCCATCTCCTTTTTCTTTCCTGTCCTGCTTTTTACCTGAATTGTAATGCTAAAGGCAGGACTTGTCTTTTCTGAAGATTAAGCCTTGGAAGGACAGTTATGAAGTATTGTCTGTACTGGCCTATAAGACACACCGGTGTACAAGACGCACCCTATTTATATGCTGGCAAACGCTATTTGCCAATGTATAAGATACACTGCTGTATAAGATACACCCCATTTTCAAACAGTATTTTTCAGGGGAAAAAGTGAGTCTTATATGCCAGCAAATACAGTAACTTGACCAAAGTCAGGTTCATCCCTGCCATACTATTTTTGATTTTTATGTATGGAGATAAGAGCTAGGCGGGGAAGAAAGCTAGCAGGAAAAAAAATCAACTGATTTGAAAATGTGGTAGCGTAGAGATCTATGGATACCATGGACTACCAAATAGACAAACAAATCAAACCAGTACTCTCAAAATGACTAAACTGAACACATCACATATTGGAGATATGAGACAACACAAAAAAACAATAATGCTCAGTGAAGTCCAAAACAAGAGGAAAATAGGAGGACTGCATTACATGTGGACTGATTTAATCAATGCAGCTATGGTGCTGAGTTTGCAAGATCTGAGTAGTCCTGTTAACAACAGGGTCTTTTGAAGGTCTCTCATTTATAAAGTTGCTACACATTACAGGTGATTTTTATGACACACAACATCAAAGTTGTCTGGCAGCCTTTCAAGCTTTAGATCAAAATCTTTGGATGTGAATGTAGTCACACATGAATCTGTTCTCATATGGCCTCTTATTATTGAGAGAGTTCTCCATTCATGTGTGAGTTCTATAATTCCTGCAGGAATACATGCTTCCTGCTGCTAAAATGCCAGTAAAGAGGAAGAAAGGGAATGGGCTGATTCAGATAGGAGCTGCAGATGTAAACCATCTGGTCCTGCCTCATTCCCTTTTCATGGGCAGTTGACACGTAAATGCTTTGAAAGAGATGTAGAAGTCGGTAAATAGTTAAAATAACTCAGTGGCAAGCCAATGGGTTTATGTCTTGCTGGACAGTCAAGAAATGTTTTACAATTGCCTACGAATCTTGATGCTTCCAGATGAGACATTGTGTAAGTCTGATTTTTCCCCCTTTTGGATAAATCCCTGCCCTAGCAATTTGTCAGAAAAGTATGCCAATGCTCTCCCCCATCCTCCAAAAATTATGCTACCATGTAGCAACTCTTACAAGTTTTGTTCAGTATCCAGTCACCCTTATTCTATGATGGAAAAACATATATTCTTCTACCTATTATCACATTACAAAGTTGTATTTAAGAGTCTGTACTACACAGCTTTGCACAATTCTTAACAAAACTCTTCCCAAGGGACAAACTAACAAACAAAAAGCTTCAGAACCAGCAAACAAATTTTCTAAGACCTGAGAACAACTGCACAGGCTATGCACCTTAACAAAGTGCATTATCTGAAACAGGTATTCTTACTGGCATATCAGATTACCTAGAATCAATAGAACCCCCAAGTAAACACTGTAATAGTGCCAGACAACTATTTAAGCCAACACTTTACTGTGAATTTATGCAAGAATATTTTTAGTAGTGCCTGTTCCACTGCAGACATGGTGTTTATAATGTTTTAACACAGGCAGTCTTCACTGCAATGTTTCATGTGGGTGGATACACATTTTAAGAAGCAACCACTTGGCAGCATTCCACCTTGAAACAGATGATCTACATAGGATGTTCCTTGGTGGTACATATTTGGTGCAATCAACCATGCATATTTTGTAAACATGCTGTAAAATTCTGAAGCAAAGCTGCAATCACCAGAAGCACCTAATACACAAATTTCTGGAAAAAAGAGACACATCTAATACAAATATCTAAAATATCCATAAAATAACAATATAGAATAAATCAGAATTTCATCTGGACTAGACAGAATGGCTGTGCACAGAAGTTAATGGTAAACCATGTTTGCTAAGAACAAACCTAGCCTTCCCGTGGTCTCACACATTACTCTTTCCTCCCTTTCTCTTTGAGATTAACTACAATTTAGCACTTCATGAAAATTGTAAACTGTGATAATTTTAAATGTGACTAAGGAAAAAAAACACGCTTTCATACATTCTGATTTGCCTGAATGAAAGCAACACAGTAAGCTGCTGATTAACATAAAATTAACTCTTTTCTGCAGTCTTGTATGGGCGAGGGTGGGTGAGGCTTATTCTTACAGCACTAGAATAAAGTTTATTGCAGCCTTCCCATAACTAATGCCCTCCAGATACATCAGACTTGAATTCCTCCTGGCCAAAGTTGCTGGGGGTTGATTGAAGCTGTAGTCCTACATGTCTGAAGGGCACCAGGGTAGGGAAAGCAGGCTTATTGTTTCACCTGTATCAGCCAACAAACTCACACTTTGGGCATAATTTATACATCCTTTCAGAAAAATCCTTCAGGAAAGGTAGCATTAACTTGTCCTCAAGTGTCCCTGAGATGATCACAACTGGGCTGCATGTGGAACAGAGCTGGGAGCTTTGCAGGAAGCACCAGCAATTGAGTTAAAAGTCAGGGAGGGGAACGAGGAATAGAAACAGTCAGTGAGAGCTCGAACAGGTTACTTAATACTTGCTCACCACCTGATCTGTATCAGTTCTTTCATAACACATAGATGCACATCAGAAGATAAACACATATGGGGAAAGTAACCCTTTGGCAAAATACAGCTGCTCAGAAACCCTACTGAATTCTGTAGTGAAAAAAAGAGGGAAGGGGAAATGTGACAGTACCTTTAAGACCAACTAGTTTTTATTTTAGCCTGAGCTTTTGTGGATATTAACCCACTTCTCCATATGCACTACCAAGATACAAAAGGACAATCTGAAGAAGTGGGTTTACAGTCACGAAAGCTCATGCTAAAATAAAAATCAGTTAGTCTTAAAGGTGCTGCTACATCGACCACCACCACTTTTTTGGGGGGGATATATCTTGCAAGATACTACTTCTCTGAATTCTGCAGTGTTTACTCCAGTATAAGGGATGCCTTTGAAGGGACGCCATGTAGAGGAGGGAGAGGGCTTGTTTTCTGCTGCTCCAGAGACCAGGACAAGGAGCAACAGATTCAAGCTGCAGGAAAGGAGATTCCACCTGAACTTCAGGAAGAACTTCCTGACAGTCAGGGCTGTCCGGCAGTGGAATCTGCTGCCTCGGAGTGTAGTGGAGTCTCCTTCCTTGGAGGTTTTTAAGCAGCGGCTGGATGGCCATCTGTCGGGAGTGCTTTGAGGGTGTTCCTGCATGGCAGGGGGTTGGACTGGATGGCCCCTGCGGTCTCTTCCAACTCTACATTTCTATGATTCTATGATAAGGGCATACAGGGTTGCAAGACGAATGTGGAACCCTTCCCAACCTTTTATGTAACAATGCCATTATAGTCAGTGGGGCTGACTTCCACGGCTCCGCACCCTTTCGCCTCTAAACTTCATCTGCCAGCAAAGAGGCGTGACCCGTGTACACAGCAGGAGGAGGAAGAAATGAAGCACGGCTCCTCCTGGCTTATTTGGTGTGTGTGTTCAAGGAGGAGTCGGAGCCGAAAAAGAAAAAAAGGATTTAGAATGCGGGCGGACCTCTGGAGGACATGCAAACCCGACTTCCATTTTAACCCCCCTCTTTTCCTGCTGTGTACCCCCGCCTCAGTCTGTCCTGCCGCTCGACGAGGGGCCCGAAGCCGCATCTAAGGGGGGGCGCCTCGGGCAGCGGAGGGAGGCATTCCTGGCCGGGTGGGGAGGGGCTGGGACCTCCGGGGCGCCAATTTTGAAGAGGGCGGCGGCGGCGGAGCCAAAGCCCCCCCCACCTCGGCAGCTCTCTCCCTAGCGACGCAGCCGCGCTTACAGACAAGGAGGGGGGTATCCCGCATTCCCAGCCCCAGAGAGCCGGAGAGCGGGATAGACACGTCTTTCACCGCCCCCGCCCCCCGGCTTGGGCGCGTAGGCTCCAGGCCCAGGCAGGGGCGGGCCTACTACTGACCTCTCCTGGTGCCTGGGCCGGGGCTACCGCTTTTGGGGCTCTTGCGCGGGGCCATGTCGCCTCCTGTCAGGTAACGCCGCCAGAGGAACGCCGAAGAGAGGTGAGCGGCGGGGCGCGTTCACGACGGCCAAGGGGCGGGGTTGGCGCGAGGGCGACGGTTGGCCTCCCCAATTGGAAGGAGCTCCGCCTTGCAACGCGAGCTCGACCGCGCGGGCGCGCTCGCCCAGCCGTCGACGGCGTTGGGAGCGGATGGGCCGGCCAGCCAATCGAAAAAGAGGAGAGAAGCTTGCTAGAATTTTATTGGCTGGGGATGAGAAAGACGGTTTTGCGCTTGCCCGTGTCGGGGTGAGTGTGTCGGCGGCGGCGGAGCGGAGGGGCGGTGGGTTGGAACGTGGCACGGCCGAAGGAGGGGGAGGGGAGGGGAGGGGAGGGGAGGGGGAGGGGGTGGGGCTGAACCTGGCTTGTCCCGCTTCGGAGCCGCTCATGGGCCTTTTCCGCGCTACACTCTTATAGCGCGATGATTCCACTTTCAACCTCCTCTGGAATCCTGGCCGGCCCCTCCCGAAACTGCAAACCCCAGGATTCCAGAGGAGGTTGAAAGTGGAATCATCGTGCTATAAGAGTGTAATGCGGAAAAGGCCATGATGGTGTAGCGTGACGTGGGACTCGTGTTTGCACAAGGCTGCTTATTGCTGCTTTTATGCTGAAAGAAAATAAACCCTTAATCATCTCTGTCCTTTCTCTTCTGGCCCCTCACTAAAGGCTGAAAAAGAACAGGATAATGAGGTTTCCCTGTCAGGAACCCGTCTAGCCCATCGCCTCTGTCTGATGAGCATGCAAGTGAAGGCAGCCACATCACCAGCCTCCTCTTAGGCAGCCTTTCTGGGAATCGTGTGGTCATCCAGGTGCTGGTCAGCAGCAGTGCTCACCATTGGCTATGCTGCTTAGGGGTGATGGGAACTGCAGTGAAACAACATGCTCCACCGGACAATTGACACCCCTCTAGGGGCCACCACAGTGGACCCCGAGGCCCTCCCGTGCTGTTTCATAGAGAAAAAGTAGCATTTGTTAGGCCTCCCTGGAATGCCCTACCTGTTTGTGCATCTTTGGGCTATGCAGTGGGAGGAACTGCCCTTAACCATCTTGTGAGAGTGAGGCCATTTCCGCATTATACTGTCATAGTACTATTATCCAATTTTTATTTATTTATTTATTTATTTATTTGTATCCCGCCTCTCCATATGGATCGAGGTGGCAAACAACTTACAAATAAAATAGCGTGTATTTCGAAACATTTCTATACATGCCCCCAACAAGCTGGGTACTCATTTTACCGACCTGCAAAAGGATGGAAGGCTGAGTCAACCTTGGAGCCGGGCAGGATCAAACTCACAACCTTGTGGTTTGCAGTACTGGCATTTAAGCACTGCACCACCAGGGGTCCCAATTGTCAACATCCTATGGAATTCTGGAGTTTGTACTTTACTGAGGCCCAAGAGCTCTCTGGCTGAGAATTCTAAATGCCCCTCCCTAAACTGCAATCCCAGGATTCCATGGGATGTTGAAAATGGAATAATAGCACTATGACAGTGTAGTATGGAAATGGCCTGAGTGACCCAACAAAAGCTGCTCCATAGAGGAAGAAGAGCCACTAGCCCAGGCTCCTTGTTTGCTCTGTTTCACTGAAGGGTGTGAAGACTGGGGCAGCTTGGGCCCAGTCTTTAGCATCTTGCCATTCAAGGGAAGGGATGAGGTGCCTGCTCTACTGTGTGCAGCCCTACAGGGTAGAGGGAGATGACAAGAAAGGGGAGCAGGCAGAGATATTTGTTCATGCTTGCTTTTCAGGCTTCACTGTTATCTAGAGTTGGTAAGAGAAAAAGAGAAAGCTCCATTCATCTTTATAGGGTTTGCTTTTGGGTAAGTATTTAAATACCTGAAAAGCTCCAGATCCCTTCTAATCTGCAGCTCAGCAGGGTCAGCCCTGGTTAGTACTTGGATGGGTAGGCTATATCTCAGAGGAATACTGAAATGCAAAACCACTTCTCATTATTCCTTCCCTAAGAAAACCCTATTAAATTCATGGAGTTGCCATAAGTCAGCAGGAGACTAGAAGGCACATATGCACACCTGCTTGAAAGTCAGATTTTCTTTAGTGACTGAATTTAGCAAGCTGGACTTGGATGACATTCCTGCAGTCAGGACAAAGGTTTGAGAACTAGGAAGGCATGATTTGAGCATTGGAGTATGACCAGGGTTCAAATTCCCTCTTAGCCATGGAAACTCATTGGGTGAGCCTGAGCAAGCCACACTCTCTCAGCCTCAGAAGAAGGCAAGAAAATTCCATGATAAATTTGCTTTAGGGTCATCATATATCAGAAATGACATGAAGACACACAACAACAACAAATATCTATGGACTACATTGTAGGTCTGTTCAGCTGTAAGAGGGTGCACATCTCACATTTTCTGCAAAATCCTTAAAAGGGCTAACTCTAATGTGTTAGTAGTGTTGTAACCGATTATCCAGGTGGGAACAATATTGTCTGTTATTCCTAAATTCTTGTATTCTGAGCTTAACCATTTTTACCCAGGGGCAAATCTGGCTGAATTCAATGGTGATTACTCTTCAGTTTACAGAGGATTACAACCTTGTTTGTTAAACTGAGTATCCTTCCAGATGAAATGGCACCACACTGTTTGTTTTTAATAGACAAAGCAGAATCATAGCTTTTCAAGCCGATCTGACGCAGCACCAACTGTTTTTCACTGAGGCGTGAAACTCACTGCGTAACTTTGGGTCTGTCCCTCTTTCTCAACCCGACATAGCTCACAAACTTGTAAGCCATCTTGAGATCATTTGAGGAAAGGCAGGATATAAATGTAATGAATAAATAAATAAACATATGTCCTTCTGAAGGAGGTTAGGAGAATGGAACAGGTAAGAAAGATTCCCATTTGTGAGAGAGAAATGGGATTCTGTTGACAAGTTTAAAGTGAGCTTTTCCTTCTGTAAATAAAATACAGAGTGCAGGTGAAAGACTGTCACTAAGTTTAGTATATGTAGGCTCTGATCACTGAATTATATGAACAATATTAGAGTCACAATCTGACTCCATATAATGCAGTGTCTTAGGTAATAGTGTTTGTGAGTAATTAAGACTGCTGTTGATTAATAAGTGAAGAAGGCTGTGATCATTACATGCTCTAAAGCAGCCATTCTGAACTGTATTTTGGCCACAATCCCGTTATGAGCTGTTTTCTAGGGTCCCCCTGTCAAACAAGGATACAGCATAGATAGACAAAAAAAGCATTTATTACTGAACACCAAGAAAACTTCAACATATACTGCATATATACTGGACAAAACTTTAAGTATACTGGATATACTGGACAACAGTTTTAAAAAATGAATGAAATTAAACATCTATCAGCCCTAATGCAGTCCTTGAGCTTGGTGCTTTTTGGCAAGTTTCATGATATTGGGTTGCAAAGTAGACAATGACAGAAGTCACCTTTTGTTGCAATATTTATTCTGTTCCTGGATTTTGTCAAGGAAACAGTCAAACAGTGTATTGGAAAGATACAATTAGGAAGGAAACTAGACTCCAGTTAAAGTTGCTGCTTGAGTATTTCATTGGTTCAGTTACCTGGATTCCCATAAACCCTTGGAACTCTCCTTCTCACAGTTTTCAGACTGTGATCCCATTCAAATGTGCCAGGGTCCCCTTGGGGACCATATGGTACCTGTTAAGAATGGCTGTTCTAAAACTTTCCCACCAACAGTGAGAGGTGTGTAATCTTGTTTTTATTGAGTTGTCACATGGCCAATAAAAGCAATCTCACCTCTTTTGTCTGTACATCATATTTGTCAGGTCCCATAGAATTTAAACACGATTGCCCAACACAATATATTGCAGAGGCGTGTACCCAAGACAAGATTTAGTTCAGATCCTTCTTTAGCACTATGAAAAGCAGTATGATTAAACTTGGGGTTGTGCAAGGTAACTTTGCCTTTTTGGAACGGAAGAAGGCTGCCCAAATAGAAGCACTGGGGAAGGAATATTTGACAAGGGGGAAATGGATTTGCTTACTGTCCTGTGATTTTTATGCAGGAGGGGATTCTCTTTGAACCATTTTTAGAAGCCTTGCATCACTTCAGACAAATCCTGAAGCAGCTTATTGCATCTCTGGATTTGGGTGTCAGCTACAACAGATATCTATCACTATGAAATTACTAATTTAAAGATCAAATAGACTACTTGCTTTGATGGTTTCACAAGATAAAAAACACAGTGCAAATCATACAGCTCTTTTCCATCTGCATGAATTATTCCTTTGACGTATTGATAGATATTGAAATTATGTTTTCATTATATCAGGAACGGGGAAACTGTGGCCTTCTTTGTGTTGTTGGTCTTGAACTCCCATTATCCTTAGTGAGCATCTTGAGAAGCACAAATTCTCTAGTTTTTGTAGATCTCAAGACTATGATGTTTTATGCAGAAGTGTAATATCAAAATATAGTACATTTCCCTTAAAAATACAACTATGATTTTCACTAAAACTAGTAGTGTACAACTAAATAAAAAACAAAGTAGTGGGGTAAAGGAAGAAGGTGATGGGACTGAGAATAGTGCAGTGTGATTCTGTCTATATTTACTTGGAAGCAAAACAGTTGGGATGCTAAGGATATGATTTTGATCTTGCAAGCTTGTTTTTTTGTTTATTAAATATCAGCCATGGATGAGCATATGGTGATTCAGTTCATAAACTTGACAAAAAATAGATGGTGCAGTCTTCTGCCATTACTATGATCCTGATCCAGGTCTCCCCATGGTTGCTATTTGTCCCAAGGGAAAAGCCATTGGTTTTAATAGCAGTTCTTTTCCATGGTGCAAATAGCAGGTGCAGAGGGCTCTTGGTCAGGATAATAGAGAAAACAAAAGGTTGTGGATTGGATCTGTATTAGACAGAGACACACACTGGCAGCTATTTAGTAAACAAAAATGAAGCACACAGGGCCCAGTTCCATGGTCAATGGAACTGTAAGTTTGACCTGCTAGAAGTTATATAGCTTATTTAAAGGGAAGTATACATAGCATTGCAGTTCCAGTATCTTTGTAATCGTGGTTGAAGTGCATTGCCAATCATTATATCTATGCTGAAATAACTTCACTGTAGTGGAGTCAAGTCTGATCTTGTAGGCTTTATATTACAAAACAATATTACAATCTTAAAGGAACTTTCGTTCAAGCAGAACTCTGTATTTGTTGGAGATGTATACATATGCACACATGTTGAGGCGTAAATTGTTGTAGGACGTGAACTGTTGCTTAATTTTCTCCACCACATGCTAAAATCAGCCAGCATGTGGTACAGAGAAGGCAAAATATATATTTGAATTAGTTTCAATGGTCCAGTGCTGACCCTACTTAGCTTCCAAAATCAGGCAGGATCTTGTGCCTTTAGGGTATCCAGGCCTACTAGCAGTTGGATGGCCTAAATACACTAAAGGCACCAAATCCTGTCTGATCTTGGAAGCTAAGCAGGGTGACTCTGGTTAGTCCCTTGATGGGAGACTGCCAAAAAATGCCAGATACTGGAGGCTATATTTCACAGGAAAGGATTGGCAGAAACACCTCTGTGTATTCCTTGTCTAAGAAAATGCTATGAAATTCAGGTGGTCGCCATAAGTTGGCAGTTGACCTAAAGGATGTGCACATGCTCACGAACACACACAAAACAGCTGGATGTAAAGCTTAGCTAATCAGTCTAAACATGATAGAACTTTTCTTCAAACTACTTTGCTCTTCCTTTTGTAGTGCCTGCAGGGAAGACTGGAAGCCTCAAACCATTATATCCTGTTTTATCCAAACTAGGAAACTATGCATAACAGCTTTAGAATAGCCAACATGTTAAGCCAAGTTCAAACTATGGTTACATATTTTGATTTGTTCTGAAGTTAGTAATCAAAGGCAAACTATATTGAACTACAGGTTTCCTGTTTTCTTTTGCCACAAAGAGAAGAATGAAAGAGATAAAAAGAGAAGCCTTTCCGATATTGCCTCAGAAAAAGAGCCTTTTTCTAGGTTAAGGCACGGTTATCTGAATATGGCTAATGGCTTGTGATAAACAGATAAATTAAAGGGGTAAAGAATGTGCTATTTTTACTTTAATCTGTGATAATCCCAGCCCTTCACATTTGTGGGTTTCACTTTTGTGGATTTGATTATTCACAGATTATTTGCTATCACCTCTGCTGCCTCTCTATGCCATTTTTAATAGGGACTACAAGCCTCATGAGACTGAGAAACTGTGAACAAAGCTTGTAAGTCCCTATTAAAAATAGTGTGGGGCAGCAGTGGAGGTGGCAGTAAGCCCCTAAGCCACCCACTTCTGCCTTGTGAACCCTGATGCCTCAAAGGAATCCATGGTGGGTTGAATATGGTGATCACAATTATTTGTGTGTTAAATATACTTTCAGAGGGCCTAGAATTATTCACATTTTTCCCACTTTCACTAGGGCCCTGTGTCCCTAATTCTAGCGAATGTGGAGGGGCAATTGTATAATGAACCTTGAGAAGGCATTTTTTCTTCTAACGTATGTTTGGATGAATGAAAAAGCTTAGTATAACTCTGTATCTCTTTGCAAGTTCTTGGAATTAATTTATATTTTGCAACTTCTCTACCTGCCCTTGGATTTCTCACAATGGTCGACACCGTTTTTGCGAAGCTGGCAATAATAATGCAATTTGTTCATTATTGCTTTTTTTTTTTTTTGAAGATATTCCATCTAAAAAGGCTTTAGTAAGAAATGGAATTCATCTAAAAATGTTAATAGTTTATTAGGAAGTAAACCTTGTACCTTTACAGAATTGTGTTGTCCTTTCAGTTCATGTTACGAACAATTATATTCCAGGTTTCTTTGCTCTAAGAAAGCTGGCTAGAATGGCTTACACTGAATTGTTAGTCCTAATTTGAGTAAACCTATTTAATCAATTGCTGATCAGTAAATCCCAGTTCTTCAGTGGGTCTTCTATTGCTGGATTAGCTGTTGGATTTAAGCCAATATTCTCAGTGAGCCCTTCTGAAGTTAATTATACTGCAAATATACAAGAATAGTCACTGACTATCAGTTAAAAACTAGACAGTTTTGAACAAGTTGAGAGTTTAAAATGTTGTAACTACTGCCATAAATGAGGTCAGTTCAATGAAAACATACTGTATGTTAATCTTGTTCATGGAGATTACATTCTATTATATTATACAGTCGGCCCTCCACATTTGTTAGGGTTAGGGGCACAGGACCCCCACAAAAGTGGAAAAATCACAAATATCAAAATGTATTTGTGTGTCTGTGTGAAGGGGGCTGAGGCATGGTGGGGAAAGTGGGCACCCAGGGTCCAAACCTAAACCAAGTCAGGGAAAGAAGAGGGGTCAGCATGGTGGCCCTATATTTCACCCCTCTTGACAATCTCTTTTCTTGAGTGTTAGGAGGCATCAGGAGATGGTTTGTGATGCTATATGCCATCCTTAGCTGGCCAGGCAGTGGCTGATAGAGGAGGAAGAAGATCGGATGCTGGTTTTTAAAGAGTTAACATGGCTTGATTGGAGCCGCCAAGGAGGAAGGTACTCCTGGAAAAGAAGCACTTGGGGGGCAGGCTTCATTAAAGTGAAACTCACAAGTGTAGAGAGCTGACTGTATTTTTTGAATTTCAGTGAAAGTATGTCAGATAGTAAGACTTATCAAAAGAATTCAGGACTATCAAATTCTGTACTGCCTCTGAGAACAGGGTAAGGAGAGGTTTGCCAGCCTCAAGAATATTAAGGGGACAGCATGGAGAATGAAATGGGTTTAGGAGAAATTAAGTAGGGTAAGATCTGGGGGAAAGTGGTGGGCACAGAATTATTAAAAGTGCCATTAGATATATAGAAATATATTTTACTTGAGACAGCTGGATGGTGTGGGAACATAATAACAGGACCAAATCCTATGAAAATCTGATTGGGCTTGATTTCAGTGTCTTAGACACTTAGCACCCGCTGAATACCATCAAAACACACTAGTTTATTAGTTACATTTATATCCTGACTTCCCTTGAGTAAGCTCAGAACAGCATACATGTCTCTCCTCATCCCATTTTGTTTTCATAACAGGTATGTGAGGTAAATAGAACTGAGAGAGGGCCACAGACCCGAATCACTCATGAATTTAATTTCTCTGCAGGAACAAGAATGTAGATTTCTCAGGTCCTAGCCCATTACTCTATGCATTACACCAACACTGCCTAATATTAGACGCTTCTACACTAGACTGTTATAGTGCTATGATTCCACTTGCAACATCCTATGGAATCCTGGGGTTTGCAGCTTTGGGAGGGGCCAAGTGGCCTCTCCCGAAACTGCAAACCCCAGGATTCCATAGGCTGTTGCAAGTGGAATTATAGTGCTATAACAGCCCAGTGCAGAAATGGCCATTGTTTTTGGTTTGGGTGTTGTCTGATTGTTAGCATCTGTCTATTCTCATTCATGTTTTATTTGTAGAATCAGCTCCACCTCCTTCTTTATTTTATTAATGTATTATTCCGTCTTACTGCAAAAAATGATATTCAAGGTACCTAACAATAATAAAATTAAAAAGAAACAGATCCAATTAAAACAAAAACTGATGAAAGCGTAATTAAACACATCATTAGGAAGGAAAAAGACAATGATCTTCTTACTTTTGTAATGGGATTCCACAATTACCAATGAGCTTTATGTGTCTCATTAGTGTTGCAAAATGTTCCACATTGTATATGGAGAACAATTAATTTAATTCAGTTCTCAGAGGATAATTTGTCCTGTGTATGTTGCCAATGATGGATATAAATCATTGTTAACTTTTATAAATCTACACCTGTAAATCACTGTTAACTTTGATAAGCAGGAACTGTAAATTTTCTCCCCCCAATAACATCTTTATTATTAATATTTAAATGTAAAGCTTAATTAGGATTTATAGCAAACTCAGTAGGAAATGTCATTTATCCTAAATGTGTGGTAATAGATTCTTTCCTCTCCACTTATAATAATGTATTACGGATATATGTTTTTAAAAAAGCCGTTGAGGCTATTGTTCAGCATTGGCAATAATCTCTGAAATGTTCCTCATCTTAATATAAACATGTGATCCCTATGGAAAGGCATCTTATCAAGTACTGTAGCATTTTTTTTCTAACCAGCATACTATCATCTACATGAAGCCACTGAGTGACATCACTGGAGACAGAAACTGGGGCCCTGAATTTAGTTGCCATCACATCAAGATCTATTTCTCCTTGTCATTAAAGTCAGACGAGACATGGCGGTGCTGGACTGGTGTTTGGCCACTGCAGTGGGCTGGATAAGGCCAATAAACTGAAGTTCTATTATGTATTATTTATTTCAACATATTTTATCATATTTCATTTTAAAAGTCCCAAAGTGGTTGACAAGAAAAAAACATATGCAATAGACCAGTAGCTAAAACAGTGGGAATCATGCCGCCCTCTTGGGAAACAGGTCAGTTGATGGCAGGAACACCCAACAGCAGCAGCCTGCCTACTTTCCATGTTGAAACCAATCCACGCCATGAGAGCTACAAGTGAGAAGGTCCCTCTGCATTGCAACCAAGTCAGCCTCCAAAATACCATAATATAGAATGCAGCCTCTCAACAGTTGGAAATGAAAAATAGGGTGGTCTACAGAGGAGAAGGCAATCTTTCAGGCCACCTGGTACTGAGTCTTATAGCAACACCTTCAACATGGCTACCAGTGCAGACCTTTCAAAACAAGGAATCATATATACATGGTAGGAAGCCCCACCAAGCAGTGTGGCTGCTGTATTCTGCACTGGTTGCAATCTCCAAACACAGTAGTCTAGTCTTAAGGTTAGCAATATAAGGATCACTGTGGTGGCTAGACTGAACTTTCCAGGAATGGTTATAGCTGCTGTACCAAATGGAAGCTTTTTCCAAACACAAGAAGATTTGTTTAACGAAGCGTTCCAGCACAATGGAAGTTTCTTAGGCCCTTTTCGCACGGGCCTTTTCTCGCGCGACAGCCCCGTGAGCCTCGCGGGAGTGGGAGCGTCACTCCACACGACGCACTCCCACTTCCGCCGGGCTCACGGGGCTGAAGCGGCAGCGAGCGCGGGTTTTTTGATTTTCGCTTCGAAGCGAAAATCACCCGTGCTCGCGCAACGCTCCCAGCGCCCCCGCGCACTTACCTCTTGTGTGGAGCGTCGGGGAGCTGGCCGGGTCGCGCTTCCTTCCCTCCGCCCCTGCGGAAGGAAGGGACGGGGCGGGGCACTAGCGCGACGGACGCGACACGTTCTGCTTCGCGCGCGCGCGGGGGGCGGACGTGACAAGCGCCTTTCTCACGCGTGCGGGGGGGATGGACGGACGCGCGAGCCGCCGCCGCCTCCGGGAGGCTGCCGCTTCCCCGCTCATTCCTTCGCCTGCGGAAGGAAGGAGGGGGAAGCGGCAGCCTCCCGGAGAAGGCTTCTTGCGTGAGCCGCCTTCCTCCGTCGCGCGAGCGCCGGCGCTGCAAAAAGGGCCTTAGTCTTTTCCTCTGGAATCACATACTTAAAATGGTAAATGCAGCATTAATATATGTGCAGAGTTTCATCATCTCAATTAACTGAGTATGGCCCACCCATGATTTTTGACATTTTGGCTATATTACAGTGAAATTCAGCTTTGAATTATGCTTGTCCCCACAACCACCACGTCAATATTTCTTTTTGTAACCTTGGAAGATTTGAAATAATAGAAATGTCTAATAACTTAGTTTGCCTGAGTTATCAAAAGCAGGAAGACATGCAAGTTTGCCAAATATATTGTCTGATAGGTTGTATATATTAGAGATGTGTTTATCCCAAATAAATTATGCTATCTAGACTTTATGGATATGAAAATTGATTTCCCCTAACCTTTCCCCTAGTTAGCCTACCTTCTCCTTGTTATTAAGGGTTAAGTTGTTTGGTTTATTCAGAAATTTTAAGACAGCAAACAGGTTGTGATACATTAGATTGATTCAAAAACAAACAGTTTGATGGTTCTATTGTTACACTGTAGCTAAATTACATAGTCAGTTCCTCTCCATATGGCCAGCTTAGTATCTGTTGTAGGGCTGTTTGTCTAGTCCTTTAAATAAAAGTAATAAATCAGAAAAATAAACTATGCTATAAGTTCTAGAACCAAGAATCAGACTGCAAGAGCCATACAATTTAAACCACTGCCATGCAGGAATATAGAGCTAAAACGTTCCTGAAGAATGCCCATCAAACCTGTGTTTAAAGACCTTCCAAGAAGAGCCTCCCACCCCCAAGGCAATGTATTCCACTGTTGGATAGCTCTTACCATTTAGGTGGAATCTCCTTTTTTTGCAATTTCAACCTATTGGTTCATGTTCAAGTCTCTGGAGTAACACAAAATAAGTTCCCTCTATCTTCTCCTATATATCTCTCAGATATTTAAAGATTGCTATTACTTTATGCCTCAGTCTCCTCCACATTCCACATTCCTATTAGTAAAAAAGCAGAATTTCTTGAAGTGACCTTCTGTTAGGCAGTGTGAGGTGGCTATCCCTTCCACCATCCCTGGGAAACCTCCCACAGCCATTCCCAAGAGCCTTACTAGCTGTTGTCCCACTGCAGCATTTGTCACAGCTTGGAATAAACCAGGTAGACTCCCTACAGAGCCAATAATATGGTTTCCAGAAAGGGCCGTCCCTGCTGCTGCTTCCACCAGTCCAGAAACCTCACCACTCTCCAGAGTCTGTAAGTGTCCGAATGCCTTGGTCTGAGGAAGACTCTGAAGAGGCCTCAGAGCAAAGCAATATGGGCAGAATTAGCAAGCAGATTGTCTGTGCCATCCCAACTACAACACTTCACGGTTAGAAGGCATCCCACAAAATGACAGGACTGGAACCGAGGAATAGTAGAGGAAGGATGCTGAAGGAAGCTGAAGAACTATGGCAAAGGCAATGCAAGGAACATCAACATTAGAGTGTGAGAGACATAAATTACAAAAGTAAGGGGAAACAGAGGCATATGTTGTCCCTCTTCAGGCACTGTAACAGAGTGGCAATACAGACAAATGTTTTCCCACTTCAGATAGGGAGAGAGTTTACACAGTATCTGAAAAAAGGTGTTAAGAGTGAGTTCTGTGTACCAGAGAATTTCTAACATATTGTTATCCATTAACTAATAAAGAGGATTTTCTAGTCCATTAAAATATTAGCATGTTGTAACATATTTTTCAATTACCTCTCCAAAGACAAATGAAAATGCTTCTACAAATTTAAAGGTATACAGATTTACCAAGAAATCAAAACAAAACATTGAAAAGAAATACAGGGCATGTCTGTTCGTAAGAAAAAAAATATCCACAGTTGTGTGGTACATTTGTTAGGACTAATCAAGATGTCACAAAGCTGTGTACAAGTTTTCAAATTTTTCAGACCTCTATCAAATCGCAGAGTACAAAAACCAGAAAGTAAGGGAAAGAGCGAAAACAAGAACAAAATATATATAGCCATAAAAGTTTTATCAGGCTTGCTTTTTGAAGCTAGAGATCTGAAACCAAATGAATCAGCCTCTCCTGGGTTGTTAAAATTATCAGGCTACAGTGAGGATTCTGGAATGTAGAAACAATGACCTTACTCCCATTTTTAAAAACAGATTGCTATCTCCTAACTCTTATAATATATCCAATGCTGTGTTACAAATTATGGAAATGTTGCTTACTTCTCCACTGGGCAGATATATAACTCCCTGTCAGTGTGCTTCCTGGCTCACTAGGATTGTTCTGTTAGTAGTATCACACTGCTAATATTGATTACCAATACTCTGAGTGGTTTTTGCATGGGTGTTGGATCCAGTTTGGGGTGGATAAGGGACTGTGCCCCTGTCATACTGGATATGAGGGAGTCCCTTAAATGATGTTAGGGGTGTAAGCAACAAAATCATGTCTAGCTTGGGAAAGATGGTTCTGAATCACTTCTAGGTGGCAGGAGAACCATAAAGTGGCTTCTGCCCAAGTAGATTCTGACATTTGTGATCCAAAAACTACACAGCAGGGGAACTGGATGAATTGATTTTCACTGGCCAGCAGGTGACTCAACTGATGAATGAATTGCCATTGGCCAGCAGTGTTTCAACTGATGCCTGGATGAGTTGTGGGCCAAACCTATAAAGCTGTGACTTTGTTCATGCTTGCTAAACATGGGTCCCAGACAAGTATTGTAATCTGAGCATTGGACTATGACCCTGGAGACCAGGGTTTGATTTCCCACTCAGCCATGAAAACCCACTGGGCAACCTTGGGCACATCACACACACTTAGCTCCAGAAAATCCCATGATAGGTTCATCTTATGGTCACTGTAAGTCGGAAACAACTTGAAGGCACACAACAACAAACTCAGTTGTGATTGGCTTCCTCATATCATTCTATTTGTTTATCTTAAAAATAACTCAGAGCTCTGCTCATAAAAATTAAAATCCATTGCAAGGAGAAACTCCAAAATTAGTAGTTTGGTATCTTTGTTGGGCTCAAACAAATTGTCAGGAAGAGACATTTTGGACACTTTTCAAATTCTTCAGTGTCATTCTTCAGCTAGCCCAACTGCCTGTGGTGTGTAACAGTTTTTAACAAGAATGCAAGGAGTATTATGCAGACTTAATTGGATTAGAGAACATGCTCAATTCCAAGAGATTTCAGGTTGCACTGCAAATTGTTAGAAAAAAGAAACAGCAACAACTGTTTTCCTCACAAATTCACAGTAGGAGAAATTGTCCTCGTTCCTTTGTCCCAGAATTTCCTAGCAAAACTTGAAATGTTTTGGAGTCTAGCACAATCTAAACCAAGATGTATGTAAACTAGCCATTTCATGAGCCATGTCTTTTTGTGAGACAGAAGGCAGAAGTAAAACTGTTGCAACTGCAGATGTTAGAGGTTTTGTAGTAGGTTAACCTTTCTCCCAAACTCTTCACCTTTATTGTTTTGTTTGGTATCCAGTGTGAAGAAAAAAAATCTTGAGAATTCCAATGCTTGCTCAAAACTGACAGCTTATTTAATACTTTCTTTCCTGTGGCTTTCTGATCAAATCTAGTATTTCTTCAGAAACTTTTAAAGTTTCTCTTCTTTATTATTGCTCATCAACATTCTAAGTTACACTGTTTAAATTTCAGCCTAATGTAATGTAAAATAGATTTCTTCAGATTAACAGCTGTGCAACTCAGATTGGTAATTTTTTTAAAGGCCCAAAGCAAGCAGATTAGATTTGTTAGATTACAGGGGAGACCTTTTAGAATACAAAAATAGATAATATATTTCCATAGCCTCAAAATTTCACAAATGAAAACAGGGATACATGTGGCCAATCCATATCAGAATGCAGTCAACATGGCAAATGTTATTAATGAGGAAAAGCACACAAGCGAGGAAAAGCTGCAGGAGTTTACTTTTGCCTGATCCTACTGGAAGGGGAAGATTCCATCTCCCTCTTTCCCCACTAATGAGCTTTTGCTTTTCGAACAGAGTTTGCAGCAGCTGAAGTAGGATGAAGGAAGAAAATGGGAGAAGGAGAGAGAAACTGAGACATTTTAAAAGCAGCTGGAAAAAAAAGGAACAGGATTAATTGGAGCTGTCCCTGCCAACGTGGGAGAGTTAGAGAGTATACATTTCCTTGAAATCCAGGATCTTGGCTAAAGAAATAACTAGTACCTCCCAGATCATGCTATGCCACACAATAACATGTGTTCTGCAGAATTTTCTCTGGAAAATTACTTTTAGGGTTGTGCTGTAAGAATTACTGAGACCAGAAAAAAAAACAAAATGTATTCAAATATGTCTGCAATGCTGAGGAAAATTCCATTCTGATCTCAGTATGTAATCAGCTTTTGCCCTAAAGGTTGTGCCCTTACACAAGTTATCTGTTCTTATGTTTCTGTCTTGCTTGGGAGGGTACATTTAAATAATCATACAATGTTGAATCTCTTTAAAAGGCACAGCAAAAGTTGTAAATGTTTACAGTTAAACTTTATTGCACACAGAGCTGTTTTCTTTATGTTAAACATAAGGCCTGAAATTCAAACAAAACATTTTGGTTTCCTTTAAGGAAGGAAGGAAGGAGACATATTCACAAAATATCATATTTTCATGTAAAATTTAGAAATTGCCTTCTCAAGTTAACTATCTCATTCAATTATTCTTCTTTCATTTTGACACACTTTGTGCCTTGTCAATATTGACTAAACTTGATAGTAGGGTGGGCAATATTACTTGCTCCAGGCTTAACTTCATGCTTTAATGCTTTTACATCTGGCTTTGCAATTTGATCTGGAGAGTCAAGTTTTGAGTCCCTGAAGGAAGAGATTGTATCTTAGACAAGTCTCTAGTTAATCCAAGGCCTCTAGTGTGGCCTTTAAACAAGAGGAAATAGGACTTGTTCACAATCTATGAGTTGCAAGTCAGGTATTTGTATATCCTTCATGATGCAAGTCATCAGAACTGGTTTCTTCACTGAGTTAACTAATCTTTTTTTATTGTTAGGTGATTATGCAAATACAGTGGAATTGGAGGAAAAGTAAACATGTTGAAAACATTTCTCCTAGCTGCAGTATTATTTTGACTGAAGGACAATACTGGGGATCATTTTTGTGTACAAAACTGTTCCCTGCACGAAACAACAATGTGTATGAACGTTGTGCAGAATAAGTCCTGAACTGCAAACATATTTGTCAATCCAGAATTCTTTTCAATAGGTTTCTCAACGCTGGAAAAATGTAATTTTTTACACTTTTCAAAAAATATTTTCAAATTTTCTTTCCATTGCTCCTGAGGAATTAGGGCAAAGAATAAATTACTAGGAAAGACATGGTACTGCACAATCTTTATGGTTTTGAATTTTATAATCTTGAAGCTGGTTTTAATTGTCCTGTTTTAACTTGTCAAATTACTGAGTATGCTTTTAGTTTGTTTCAGTTATTTCTTACTGTCTCAATTTGGTTAAACCAATTTTATTGTATCCCACTCTGAGTCATAGGGTGGGATATAAATATTTTAATAAAATAAATAAAAATACTGCATGTGTTGGTCTGATACCCATGTTGGCACCTTACAATATCTCAAATAAGTATAGACAGTTATGTGGATTTCGTTTTTAGAAGTTATACTTCTTCCTCCCCAGAGGAGAAAGGTTTTGTGGCCTTTTTTAAAAAACTGATTTCAGCTGTCAACTTGTCAACTTGTTTGGTAGCTTTTACATTTCTGTTGATGATAGCAAAGAACTGTTTACACCAAGCTGTTCTTATGAGAAATTGTGACAGAGCCAAGGGTTTTTTATCATCCTGGGAGATTTAAAAAAAATTACCTCTTGAATCACGTCTTGAAGCACTTTTTTTTTTGTTCTACATGTAAACATTATTTATTTTCACCATAAAAATATTTTAAATGATAAAATCTGAAGCCCAAACCAACCTATGTTCACCGAGGTGCATGTGTCTTTTTATGATCACACAGAAAGGAGCTTTTTAACTCTTTCTTCTTTATCAGGCTTCCCTTTCCAAATCCTTTCCAAACTGATCTTTTTTCTCCATTTAAGAAAAGATACAACAAGTAGTCGCCTTCCACTGACTCTCCCTATTGTGCAGGCCTTGCAACCTCCACAACTGCATTAGAGAAAAAAGGAAAAGAAAGAAACTGTTAGGACAAATTGAGCATACCAACCTGTATCTAGTCTGGCTTTGGCAATGTATCAATATACATTGATACACATCAGTGTTGGAAAATACCACCAGATGTGGCAGGATTGTCTTACTATTGTATGATGGGAATTGCAGTTCAGTAACATCTGGAACATCACTTGTTCCCCACCCCTGCCACACATGTTTGTTATTTCCACTCTGCATACAGTAGGTCCTCATGTCCATGAGGGATACATTCCCAGACTTAATGTGGATTGTGAAAAATGCAGATAATACCAAAGCTATATTTTGACCACAGGCTGAGTGAGGCAGTGAAGGAGGGAGGAACTCCAATGCCTGTCTCCTTTTTCCTTCCTGCTTCCTTTCCCGTGGGGCTTGGTGAGCATCCCCCTCCCTAGAAAACAATTCAAGAGTGTAAGCTGGAGCCTTGTGCCTCTCTCCACCAAGGATGGATTGTCTGTCTCCTTCTTCAGCTGTGAGAGGCAAGTCCTTTCACAGAGATGGGCTTCTCATGCCTTTCTTGGCTGAGGAAGGAGTGTCCATCTCCTTCCTAGGCCAAGGGAGGCACGGGAAACCCAGCTATGCCTCGCTGTGCATCTCTCTCAGTCTGGCTATGCAGAACAAGCACCACAGCCGACAACAGCAGTCATAGCCCTAGAGCAGATTGCAGGAAAGTGAAATTGTGGAAACTGGTGGAAACTGGTCACATGGTTATGGGAAACCTACTGTATTTGTTTTGCATGCACAGTATGTGTAGGATTAGGCTTTCATCTGTTGCTACTGCATTGCCTATGTTATTCTATTGTGGTGTGTATTGGAGCAAAGTTTTGATGAGACAGGCAATTTGCTAAATACAATAGGACCCCTGTATCTGAAGGGGATTGGTTCCGGGGGGGGGGTCCCTACAGATACTGAAATCCACAGATAGTAGGGAAAGGCCTGTCCCGCTGCCCACTCCAGCCCAATCGCAGTGGCGGTGGGTGGAAAAAGAGTGGATCAGGTCCAGGGTGGGCAATGGGAGTTGGCAAGGAGTGGTGCTGGGAGTTGGTGAGGAGTGTGATCCAGCGCTCCCCACTCTTTTCCCGCCACCTGCTGCCAGGATCAGGCCCGGGGCAGGTGTCAGGACGTGGTGAGGAGCATGACCCCACGCTCCTTGCTCTTTTCCCACCACCCACTGCTGGGATTGGGCCCGGGGCGGGCGATGGGAGTTGGCAAGGAGTGCAATCCAACACCCCTCACCACCTCCCACCACCTGCCCCGGGCCCAGTTATCTACGGTTGGCGCATAACAAATCTGCAGATTAGGGGTCCTACTGTAAACTACTAACCTTGTCAATAAATAGAGGCAGCTTCTGTTGTGCTCATTTGTAATTTTGTGGCCATCCTATTGAAACAGGCTTCCTTAAAACTTCCAAAGATCCATAATACAATTGTAGGAAAACCAGGACTGGCGGCAGACAACTGCAAAAGCAGGTGAAGAATCCTTTCAGTCATATATGTCTGTGTGGAAATTTTACATATAGGAGGTGATCTGGAGTCCAGATTATGATTCTGCATTGATCAATTATTTTACTCAAATTGGTATTAGCTCCTGGTTTATAGCACCTGATTTACAGGGAATTTTTGATGTTCCCTGCGTTGAAAGGATTCTTCATCATAAAACCATTGTGAATTTCCATTTCAGAAAGTTAAGATGACTGAATAAATACACAGTATATTATGACTGCTCAGTAGAGGTCAGTGTTGCAGCATGACAGAAAGGGAGACTTTAAAACAAAAACTTGCTTTTCCAGTATAATTAGAGAAAAATCAGACCTTCCTTCTCCTTACTTCCAATGAATACATTCACTTAGGCACACATAAACACACAAACATACACCAATCCCACTGAATTTAATAGGGCTTATTGCCAAGTAAACATGACTATTTGCATATTGGTGCTCTGCTATACTCATCTTTGGTTAAATCAGTGTATTGTTGTCATCTGTAGGACAACAGTTTTATCAGCTGCAGTTTAAGCTTAGTGTCAAGGTTCACATTTGAGTGGTTAATTGCATGTCAACTTCACTACAAGAGACCCAGAATAGATCTACAAACACAGTTAGGAGTGAAATTGACATGTCTGTATTCTTTGAAAAATGTCATTGTGAAAAATCCTGAGAAGAGTACCTAGGTATTAGTGTCAATCAAAAACAGCATCTCAGGCAAAAATACAAGCATGTCTTTGGATTAATAATTTTTTTTAAAATAAAACAATTCAGAATTACAGAAACCCAAGTGATTCTAAAGAACAATTCAAACAATTTACACAATGTTATACATTGTTTCTTGGTTACAAAAGAAAAACTAGACAGCTATTTACATTAAGATGATGTATTTTACAGTAAGTTAAAGATATTGTTGGTGCTTTATTTTCCCAACATGCAATAACTGTAGACCAGTTAGGAACATTGTCTTGTTTCTTTGTTACTCAAGTGTAATTTGTGAGTTTGCAAATCGCAATGTATTAATACAATGGATTTTCCTGGTAAAATAGTAATGGGAAGTCTTTTCCAAGTGTGAGTTGCAGGATGTTATTTAGATTACAATTCCTGTCATCTCTGAGCAAAGTTTGTACTCTTTTGAGAGGATGAGAACTGTAATCCAACTGTGGGATGCCAAGATTAGGAAAGGCTGCAAGGGAGGGTAGTTTACAGTGTTTACTGAAACATATTCTTGTCAGCATAATCTTATGTGATACAGTTTTATAAGCTGCATGTGTCTGTTCCTTGTGTAGATCAATAAGAACACTAAAGGATCTAGAAGAGATTTCACTCCAATTATTACCCTATATGTGCATCAGTCATGATACAGGGTTCTTTCTCTTTCTTTTCTTGCAACAGTAAGACCACTATAAATAAGAAAGGAGCACCAGTCTTTTTTTTTTTTAATTTCTAATGCAATGAATTATATGTTCCAGATAATCTGCTAAGAGCTGTATAATGATCACTTACTCTTATGCAGCATGGCCATAATGTGTTGGTTGAAATTTTCATATTTGAAGGCAAGTGGGTGCCTTGACTTTACAACTACATCTAAACCAAAATGGTGAAATCCAGCAATGTCCATCTGCCAGACTAACAGATATATCTGGAAGTTCTGTCCATGCAGTTCCCAGTGCGCCTTTAAAATATGCTCTGGAGGGTTCAGCAATCTTCCAGAGAAGATTTGGGTTTCCTTAATGGGCAAAGAAAGGAAGGCAAAATCCCATTGCATGACTACATATCCAGTTATGTGTATTGTTTTCCATAGTGTTGTTGCTCACAGTGTTGTTGTTCCTGCTGTTATTGTTGTTGATTATGATGATTCCTGTACAGTTACAATCAGCACATAACTTCATTGTTGCAACAGCTTCACTGATTGCTGGTCTGTTTTTAGGCGCAATTCAAAGTGCTAAGTTTCTGTGCATCCCTATACAGCTCAGGTCCAGATTATTTGTAGGAACGTATTCTCCCATATAAGCCTGTGTGTTTTGAGATCTTCTGGGATACCTTTTCTTTCTGTCCCACCACCATCACAGGTACATCTGGTGGAGCATATGGGAGAAGACCTTCTCAGTGATTGCTCTCAAGCCTTTGGAACTCCCTTCCTAAAGAACTTTGACTGGCACCCTTCCTGCCATCCTCCCATAGGCAAATCTAGTGAAGACTGGAGGTCACTTTCAATTTTTAAAAGGGCATTTCCTAGGCCTAAAATAGCCCAAGGAGGAACAAAATGTGGCAAAATGCTCACACCTCAGAGGGTCTTTGGGTATTTTTGAAACTTTGGGGGCCACAAAAGTGATCCTGAGGGTATTTATGCCCACCCCTGTCCTATAGCAATGGCTGATAGGATGCTTTGGTCACTCTTAACCTGCTGAGTGGCCCTCATGGAGATATCTGAGTTCTTGGGTTGTTTTTCCTTTGGGGGTCTTTGGGATTTGTCCCAGAATGTGTATCTTCAGTATATGATATAATATTCCCAGAACAGTCCCAAATACTTGAGAACCAAGCAACGCTACAGCTGGTTCTATACACATAAAGGGTTTTGGGTGCTCTTTATTCTGCAAAGCAGACAAATCCTTTGCCTGTCAATCCATTTTTGAAACTTAAAAGACTTTTGGGAGCCATCAATGGTGTGGCAGCACCAACAAAACAACTGATACGCCAGCTGTGCCCTTTTCTGGAGCTGGAACACCTAAAAACAGTGGTGCACGCGCTGGTAACTTCACAACTCGACTTCTGCAATGCGCTCTACATAGGGTTACCCATGTGCTTAGTCCAGAAACTTCAATTAGTTCAGAATATGGCAGCCAGGTTGGTCACCGATAGACCTAAAACTGACCATATAACACCAATTTTAAAGTCCCTTCATTGGCTGCCTATTAGTTTCTGGGCACAGTACAAGGTGTTGGTTCTTACCTTTAAAGCCCTTCATGGCTTGGGGCCAGCCTACCTGCGGGATCGCCTTCTCCCATATAATCCGCCCCGCACATTAAGGTCCTCTGGTAGGAATTTACTGCAGCCAGTCAGAACTAGGTTGGCTGCAGTTACCCAGAGGACCTTTTCTTCTATCGCTCCCAAGTTATGGAATGGCCTGCCGGAGGAGACCTGGCATATTACCAGTCCTGACAGCTTTAAAAAAGCAGTCAAGACTGATCTCTTCTGACAGGCCTCCCAAGACTAGCATTTCCATCGCCTCCCATCAATTGTCTTGCTGCTTTGCTAATAGTAATTGATGGACTGTTAACTGCTGTGTGTTTTAAGGGGTTGGTTTAGGTGAGTTGGTGGGTGGGGAGGATTGGGTATGTTTTTAAAGTCTTTTAATGTATTTTAATGTATAATGTATTTCATGTTGTTCGCTGCCTCAATTCATGTGGAGAGGCGGGATAGAAATAAATATTATTATTATTATTATTATTATTATTGTTGTTGTTGTTGTTGTTGTTGTTGTTATTCAAAGAAATAAAGTCAGCAGTCCCAGGGGAAGTACCAGAAACACTGAGCGCACCTAAAGTACACTTTTCACCAATGCTTTTTCGAAGCATGTGGACAAATACTGTTGCTAAGAAAGCAGAGCTCCACTGAAAAATGATGCAAATCATTTTTCTTGCTCAAGAATTGTATATGGGGTATGCATAAGGTTAATACTGGTAAATCAAACAAATGTGAGACTGGGTTATAAATCATATGGCTGCTTTCATTTCATTTCATTTCATTTCTCTTATTTAGGGGATTTCATTGTCCTGGAAAAGCTAGTGAACAGATTCCCAAATGGCTCCCATTTCTGAAGGGCTGGACTTGGCGGGTTTTGAGAATCACATTGTAACCTTGACCTCAGAGTTTAATGTCACTGTTGCAAGCTCTTAACAGTTGGGTCAGTGTTTTATTCATAACCTTACTGTCAGATTCTGCTGACCAGGAATTCTCAAGTGAAAAAGTGCCCTTGATGTTCTGCTTTGTATTTCTTCACAAACAATAGTCTTGTATCATTTTCTGAGCAAGACATCACATTCTCTTTTGCAGCTATGGGGGAAAAAAAATCTTCATTTGAGCTGAAACACTCTGGTATTGAGACACCCACTTCATTTGTCAAGCTGGTGGTAGACAATGGTTTCGAAGACAGATTTTATTATTTCTTTTTATTGACGTAATCATTTATATCCTGAGTCTTTTGCACAACTAAGGTGCTTGGATCAGCTTATAGACAGAAGAGAAACACCGACCCCCACACAAAACAAGCTTTATCTATTAATATAGCAAGGCAACACAACATCTAAACAAAATTGGAACTTGATGCAAAAAATTACATCATTTCATTTGGGGCCCATTTACACTACACCAGGCTTCTGTAGAAAGGAACCGCAGCAATCAAACTGAAATAACAGCACTACAGTTCTGTAGTGTGAGTGGGGCCCAGATACCCATGCATATTTGTGTAGATTCTCTGTTTCCTGTGTTAAAAACATATTCCCTATGTGTGTTTATGCGTGTGTATGTGTGTGCGCACGTGCCAGGTGCCATTAGAGGAATGAGTAAGAAAATCAGACAGTGATTTTCCTTATCACTCTTCTAATACATTCCTCTCCTTAATTGCTGTTAATGGCTTCTAACTTGTCTACCTGGTGCTGTTGGTGTTTACTAAATATGCTGTTTTTCCCATCAGGTCTCTGGATTCATCTATTCAAAATTTCATATCACATCAGTATGGTGTTCTTGGCAATTGAAGTGTAATTTTAAACTATGGGTCCCCTTCTTTTCAGCTTGGGAATATCGTCCTGATATTGTTAGAGGAAAAGGCTGGCTAAAAAAAGTTGAAAAATTACTAGAATATAGTGGCATCTTCTGAGTTTTATAATGGCCACTTGTGTTTCTTATCAGTATAATGCTGTTCTTGTTCTTTGCTCTAATCTTTTTCTTTTTAAAATTTTTGTTTTGGTTTTCATGCTATTTTGTTCTATTATTTTAAAATTTGGAAGCTGCTGGAAATGTTATTAGATTGAGTACAATATGCTTTTTTAAAAAAAAAATCATTAGCAATACTAGATAGGAATAATCTTTTCTGCTAGTCCTTAAGGTATCTGATTTAAGAATATGGTTAAGGCAAAAACTGCACTCTACAAATGAGAATGTGCTGAAAATGTCCTTTCCCTCTAACTCAGCACATTTTCTATTAAGGTTACCTAAATAATCTGACAATGTACTCAAAACAGCAGCTCCTCAGGCGTTTCCTCTTGGTGCATCTTGTCCAACATCTTCTATCTTCCATCTTCAGTGGTACAGTGGTGGCCCTGGTGGCACAGTGGTTAAATGCCAGTACTGTAGCCACAAGCTTGTGAGTTCGATTCTGCTGGGCTCCAGGTTGAGTCGGCCTTCCATCCTTCCACAGTTAGTAAAATGAGTACCCAGCTTGTTGGGAGCAATTAACTAACACATTGTAAACCACTTAGAGAGCATTTAATTTAGCTATTGCTTGCTATTGCTATCTTTTGTCTGTGTGTGAGAATCCCAATTGGTAGCTGCTGTGATTTTGTCTTCCTCAGGCTTGGTATAGACTTACAAATTGATTGTACATGTGTTTTACATGCCATCTTTATGTTCATAAATGGCTCCATTCATCTGTTGCTCTGCTATTTATATAATCCATTTGCAAAAAAAAAAAAAAAGTATCCACTGCCTACATCAAGCATAGGGGAATGGGCAGCCCTCAGCCCCCAAGCCCTATAGGGATCCACTGGAAGGGATGCAGTTTGATGCAATTTTTTAAAATGATAAATTATGAGTGGGGGAAGGTGGAGAAGTATGTAACTCCCAAGATCCCTTGAGTGGCCAGTGCTGGCCTCTTACCCCCAGGAGTTCCCTGAACTACAGATTACTGTCACTAGCTAACCATTTCTATTTATGCTAGAGCTCAGCTTTCCCAGGTCAACAGGATAAGTCCATTTTTCATTGCTTAATTTGAGATGGGAGTACAGTCATGTTCTAGAGGACTTTTGTATGCAGGACATTGTGCTTGGTTTCTCTATGTACTTTTTTTTTAATTAACATACATTTTATTTGGCCATAGAATATAAAAATTTCTGATTCTTTCCATTTCATCCAGAAATTTAAAAATAAAGTGACAAAACTGATATCAAACTCTTGAGTTGTTGAGCATCACCAGTCCTTCAGTCCTGAACTGAGGCTTTGTGCATGCCAGGAAGTGGGAGCAACAAGGCTAAGGGTATTGAATCCAGGCACACAACTGAAAGAGTTTATGGTTTGAGTTACAAATGAAAACAAGAGAATTAGGGAAGTATATAGAAGCATATGTATGTATATATTTATAAATATTTATAATATATAATTCACCCATGAGAACATGCAATTATTAGTATAGCACCTATTATACAGTATAATACATCAGTTTTTTTAAAATCATACAGTTTCTCAAGAAACAGCAGGTATGCTCCCTCTATTGCATTCTTCTGTAGTGCTTGAAACCTGAATGAGACTATGGTTCAACACTGTGCTACATCAGTTATGGGGAACAATATACACATTTAAGAAGAAAAAAACTCCCAACACATTCTGGCAGAACAGGAGAAATTCAGTGCAGATTCAATGCAGCATTAAAAGTGAATGAGCTCAGAGAGGAAATATTCCCTTTTCCATCCAAGTATACTATTTTGGCAGCAAATGAAGATAAAACAAAGTTCAATTAAAAGGAGTTTATGCTGACTACAGGCGTAAGACTACAGCAAGCAGATCAGTAATTGTCAATGTATTCAGAATCTATACTCATTTAATTTTAAAACAAATACTCATTCAGAAAGCAAACTGCATCTATTCTTAAGTATTCTTGTGTTTTACTTTTCTCATCTATCACTGACTTTCTAATCTACCACTGACAGCAAAGGAAGTCATTCTCGTTATGCAATTAAGCAAAATACAGGAAAATTAAAAGCCAGTGACTTTATTCAGAGCATAACATTTCTGGGAAGTTGAAGACAATCCTCAAACATTAGTTTTCTATGTACTATTTTCCATTTTTCAATGATCCTAAATGCAAGTGTATGTTTAATATTTAAATACATACAGTATAGTATGTTTAGTACAGAACCCAAAAAAAAAAAAAGGTGTGTTCCACCCAAAAGAGAAACATGTAGGATAGCCTGGCAAGATGGTGAGTTTCTATACATATATATTTGAAGAAATGGGGATACATTTTCTTTGCATACAATATGTATTCAGGAACACTGAAATATGAGAAACTACCCTATAGTGTTGCTCTGTAGGCTTTGCTGTCAAGCACTCTGGTCCAGATTCTTTCTAATAGCGAAAAAATTAACTGCTGATTCCTTTGAGCATACTGCATAAATAGGTTCTCCAGTAATTTTTGAGAAGGTTAAAGCTTTTTTAAAAAATTAAGTTAAATTTTCAAGTAACAAGTCTATGTGTGGAAACATTTATTTTCTTCAATATGGTTATATTGGAATAATGTATAAGGAAAAAAGCATCTCAAAAACACCCCCAGGTAAATCTTGTGGGTTTTAACAGTAGCTCCCTTTTGTATTGTGAAAATTTATTGCACTCAAATAAATATTAAAATTATAGAGATATTCCAGGATCTAATTTCATTTTTCTTCTTTAACTCAGGCTGTGGTAATTATCTCCTGATCCTTTGTTCATTACATGATGGAAACCTAGTGGAAAGGTTTATGGCTCCAGAAGCATACAGAGAGGTTACTGAGTTGTCCAAGGATCAGGCTGTGAATAGCAGTTAACAGAATGTTCAGGATCTGGAAATAAAGGTATACAAACATTTGTTCCCCCAACTCTTCAAATTTATGTTTGTAATCCTATGCATAGTTACATAATTATTATATGATAACTGGTTTCAATTAATTCATCTTCACTTATTGTATCTAAGGATGCAGATCATGTTAAATATATAGTGATACAAGATGTGGGTTTATTTTTGCATTTGTTTTGTTTTTAAAGGAGAGAAGTATAAATCATGAAGGAGCATGGACAGCACACAACTTCAAAATGATGCTGAAGCCCATTACCAAAAGGGCAACTTACAGGAATATTGCTGTTCCAAATGATCTGTTTTCTAAAAAATCTACAAACACACAGTATTAACCTCAAATTTAATGGTGTTATGGTGAAACTTGTTTCAGGGTTTTTTTACCTTTCCTTGAGAGAAAGCCTAAAATAGGCCACGTTTTCTTAGTAAATAAAGAGTGAATGAAAATCTTACTAAAAACACTCATCTCCAAGATCTTTTCACACATCTTGAACTTTCTGATGTTCCATCCTTGCCCTCTAGCCTCCCTGATCTGCTTGCTGCCCATTTTGAGGCAACGCCTAGCCCTCATGTACAAAGTGGGTCTTATAAACAGTTATTTATCGTAGAGTTGTTTTTCTTTGATAGTCAGTAGGAACACTGATTTTTGAACACCTTCCTTTTTTAAATACACAGTACACAGACACAACATGCATCAGATTAAGGAGTGGGCTTTTGACATCTGACAAGACTTTGTTCCTATCTGCTAAGTTTACTGGCTGATTTGCTTTTTCCTGTGGGAGATTTAACATTAGAGGAGTGGTGGCAAGACCCACTAGACCCTTTCAGACCATTCTTGTTTGACTTGTTGTAGCTGTGCTCTTGCTGGCAGGATCTCCTTGAAGATGAGGAACCTGAAAGACTGGGAGGTGATTTGCTCCTTCCAAGATGGGGGGATGAACTTCTATGGTCGTGGTGTGGTCGACCACTCTGGGATGATGATGAGCTGGCAGTAAGGGGCAAAGAAGAGCTCCTAGGGGAGGCACTGGGACTGCATCTAGGCATGACTGGGCTTTTGGGTGGTGTTTTGGGACTATGTGGAGATCCTGGACTCTTACACTGAGAAGACGTGGTTTCTGAGATCCATTCCGAAGGATTTGAGCCAGACGAGAGATCAGTTCTGAATCAGAGCTGCTACTTCCTAGCACTTTATACCTGCGCAACCTGTCTTCTACCCAAGGCCTTGTTGGTGGCCTTCCCGGTGGTAGTCGAGGAAAAAACTGAGCACAGTTGGAACTGCTAAGATGATCCATGGTAGATACAGGTCTTGGAATTTTGCTCTTTCTGGTTCGAGTATTGTTTGGTGACAAATAGTTGTCCTCTACTTGGCTGTGTAAATGAGTGCCCAATGTCATTTTAGAAATGGAGGACAACACATCTTCAGAAAGTGGTACGGGACCCGTAACTACTTTTTCCTTCAGTGACTTTTCAAAGGCACTTGAGAGGTCACCAAGAAAAGATCTGAGCTGTCTCCTTCCTACTAGTAGTCTAACCAAGTCTGTTTGGTGATCCTTTTTCAAAAACAGCTTCTCTTTTGCTGAAACAGGAGAAGACTCTGATGAGGAATCTATCTCTTGCGCTAATACAGGAATGCGACTCTGTCTAGCTATAAATGGTGATCTCACTAACTCCCTCTTGGACTGGGAACTTTAATTTTCTGAAATGGAATGAAAGAGTTCTCCATTTTTTTAAATACTTTGCTCCTCTTTCACCTTTTGGTGCACAAAGGTGTCAAGATTCACCTGTTGGGATTGCAATTCTTCACCATGATCAATATCTCCATC